>JASTWQ010001266.1:1200000-1800000 GCA_035220615.1 Leptothorax acervorum | reverse complement strand
ACCTACATTAACCCACCCTACAAGCACACAAAGTATGTCCCCATCTTTTTGTGTAACACCCTGTATACTATACATATACATATAGCGACACAGTTATGTTTGACACCATCCTAATCTTTAAACTAATGTGTTCTCCTAAAAGTTATTGCACCTTCAAATTATCTATTATATATATGTTCAATTGTTCATGCAGTATTATGCTCCAATAAAGGAGATATACCACGAAGAAAACTTAATTTTATTATGAATTTATATTTGTCAAAGACATAAATTTTTATTAAAACCAATGGCACAATCGTGGTCGTTTATTTATATATATAAAAATTCTTCTCACAATTCTTTTAAAGACCAAATTTTCGATCGAATCACTTCGCAATTAATATACCATCGGACGATCGAGTGACTTTAATGTCGTGTGCTTGTTATGTTTTACAGGCGTCTGGAGTGTTGATGCTGTGCATCGGCATATGGATGCGCATCCAGCTGCGGGATTACATGAACATGAGCGTGCAGGGCAGCGGGGCTGCTCTGCTAGCACTCGCGAGCTTAGGAGCGGTGTTGGCGGTCGCGGCGGTCCTCGCCTGTTGCTGCACCGCGCGCGGTCATCCTGCTCTACTGTATTTGGTAAACATTCGATTCTATTTTAGAGCTTATTCGCAACAAGAATCTGCGATAAAATCCGAGTACGATTTCACAATAGAATGGCACGCGGAGGATCAGGGAAATTACAGAACACGCACAGATAAAAGTATTAAATCAATACTTATATACTCACACAGAAAAAAGAATATTCTTGATTTGAAAATATCTTTAGTTTCAACGTGGAACTCTTGAAATAACATTATATTGCGTTATTATACTAAATGATTATATTGGTATAATTGCAAGCAATTACCAATAATCTTACTTATATACGAGACAACTAGCTATGATAATTTGAAAGAAGGATTATAAGAATTTCAACTCTTTATTTCAACATTTTTTTCTTGGTTGAACTATACCTATAAATGCTTCATTCAAGCAAGTTTTCTTCGTTTAACCCTCCGAGGCCACACCTCTTTTTTTAATACGCCCCGGCCATACCTGGGTGGTCGCCACCCAGACGGATTCAGTCTCATAATTCCAATTAATGTGCACGTAAAAATTCATGAAACATCTTCAGGGTGTTGTTCAAAAATACGTATAATGCAGAACCCGAAATGTGCTCCCAATGAACAAAAGTTGTAATTTTTGGTTTCGATAAGAAATGTACACCGAGGCCACACCTGGGTGGTCACCACCCATAATAATTTTCAAATGTTTACCAAACATAACTGACATGGCTTAAAGCCTTTCTACTGCATGGATCTTTGAGAGAGGGACTCAAACTAAAAATCCTGGGTAGAAAGACACTGATTATAAAGCCTATCTTAAAAATATTGGGCCTGAATTTTTGTCTTGGTGGCCGCCACCCAGGGTGGCCTCGAAGGGTTAATATAGGTACTTGTTTAATATAATAACGTAATATAGGCTTATTTCAAGATCTCCACGTTGAAACTGAAGATATTTTCAAATTAAGAATATTCTTTTTTTTTCTATACATATATACGCAACAATCTGTAATCTTCTTATAAGAATTTTGGCCAGTTAGGTCGCTCAAATATATTTTATTACTTCTTATAAGAATTTCAACTCTTTAATTCAATATTTTTTTCTTGGTTGAACTATATAAATGCTTCATTCAAGCAAGTTTTCTTCGTTTAATATAATAACGCAATATAATCTTATTTCAAGATTTCCACGTTGAAACTAAAGATATTTTCAAATCAAGAATATTCTTTCTTACTGTGCATATATACGCAACAATCTATAATCTTCTTATAAGAATTTCAACTTTTTATTTCAACTTTTTTTTCTTGGTTGAACTATATAAATGAGCATTCAAGCAAGTTAAAACTTTGTTTAACGCAATATATATATCTCATTTCAAGATTATAGATTGTTGCGTATGTACGAGTATATTAAGTCTTGATTTAATTGGCACTTCTCTCTTTTCATGTATATACATATCGGAATGAACATGCGTCTGCATGTATACACACGCACGCTCTACGTAGAAGATTATAAATAGAATATCCATCGTGAATCATAGATCGTGAATTAAAGTGGGCTTCAGGTCCCTCGGGAATGGTCGGATGAAGTTACAAGCCGATATTCGATACGACATCGTTACGTAAGGGGAGAGTGTATAGCTTCTCAACTGAGAGAAATGCTGCTCGCCGCGTGACCCGTTCGTAACACGTATTATATATATATTAACAAAATATATCCTACATATAGTATGTGTGAAATCACAATTCTTGCGATACTTGGAATCGTCTAACAATAAGACTTTTACATCGGAGGCGTTGAATATTGCTAAATGGAAATTCAGCGAAATAGGTAGGAGGCCGCGCGTCGTAATAATTTGTGCGCGAACAACCTTCTAAAGTTCATACAGTAACTTTGTAGTAGATATCTTGAAATAGAGATTCTCCGTACACTGAAAAAAATTTTATTTGCAAGAAAATTGATTTCTATAAATTTAGTTTCCTTAATTCAAAGAAGTATTAAAAGTAGATTTGAGAAAACACTTTCCTGAATTTAAAATATTTTCTCAAATCTACCTAATATTTCTTATTTGAATTAAGGAAACTAAATTCATGGAAATCAATTTTCTTGCAAATAATACATTTTTTTTTCATTGTAGATTACAAGAAATAATTCTTATCATTCTTTTTCCACAAAGTACGGCGCGTTCCTGGCCGTCGTGGCATTGCTGGAACTCGGCGCGGGCGCGTCGATTTACGCTTATCGCACGAGCCTGAACGAGGGATTCGATCAAGGTCTGAACGAGAGCATGGCAGCCTACGGACAGGACAATTCCAAGAGCAGTCACATCGATACCATGCAATCGACTGTGAGTATCCCTCCGGTGTTACACACACACATTCACATTATCCCAATTTGTTCCGCCAATATATAACGTTGATTATCCGAACTAATTGGAGGTCAGGTAATCGAATCAATATATACGGAAATATTCAATATACGGGAGAATGAAGTAAAGAGACAGGAAACTTGCCTATTTTTTCACTCTCCGTGACACGCAGTTGCGTTACGTCGAGTATTTAAAAAGCTTAATTGATTGATTGCAGCTGCACTGCTGCGGCAATCGCGGATATGCCGATTGGCTCAATCTGGATCCACCGAAGGACGTTCCCTTGTCCTGCTGCAGGGTGCCCCAGGATAAATGCGTTCCAGAGGACATAAATGAAATTTATACCAAGGTACCTATATGGCGATACATTTCCTATTTTCTATCTGCCTAAATTCCTGCAGAACAGTTTCATTCATGCCAGAATACAAAATAAAAAATAGCAAACCATTGACATGTCGACTGTCATAGTGGTCATCCGTGATCTCGGCGCCTGAATTTTTAATAATGCCTTGATAGTCATTAGTAATCAACAAAATTTTTTAAAACACAATTTTTAAAAAATATAATTACCATATATAATATAAAACTTTCGAATAACGCGATATAGCTGGATATCAATAATGTAAAGTATAAAAAGTGTGCGACACACTATCTGAGGATGTAGTCTTATTCACTATGCAATATTTTATCGTTATATATATAGGTACTTAATAAAAATTCTATTGTGGCGTGCATGACAAGACATGTAAAACTCGCTAGGCAGACAACGTGTTAAATAAGGTTTTCAAGACTCGATTGACTAACTTAATTACGACAATTTTATGGTAGTTATAATCCACAATAGAAACTAAAAGAAGGATAATTAATATACACACAATATAAAAGTTAAAATAGGAGATAATAGGTAAAAAAGATAGAAAAAAAACTGATATAAGAAATAGGAGTCAAATCTACCCTGTTTTCCCGATTCTTCTCGATTTCTGTTCTTCCGGTTTCTACAATTCTTTACACTTTCTTTCCTCTCAGGGATGCTACAATCTCGTGCTGGACTTCATAAATAGCAACATCGGTCTGGTGGCCGGTACGGCGATCGGCGTAGCCTTTTTCCCATTAGTGGGTATCTTCTTAGCGTGCTGCTTAGCCAGCAATATCAATAAGGCCGAGTACGAGCAGGTTGCTTAGGCACGGCACTTGCGCAAGCAGCAACGACGGTCCTACCAGAAAACAAAACCTGCATCGCTAATGACAACGGCGAACATATACGATTTAATGGGAACACGGAAATGATCTCGATCGGGGCAAGCGCGCATCTTACACTTCGGTTTTAATTGATGATTTCGGTACAAAGATGAGATAAAAATTCACAGTATAAGGTCTACTTGTAATATGAAGTTACATCTAAATTGGACCTTATACCAAATTATCTATTCACATTCTATTCTTACATTAAGCCCTTTAATTCCTTATTTAAGCGCTCGGTTAATCGAAATTCGCACTCTCATGTTCTAACTATGAATCATTCTAGTCAAAATTAATAGAAATCGATGATGTTATATCGAGTTACATGTTCACTTGATACTGTTACATATATAATATAATAATCTTTTCGTACACATTTGGAAGTTAAATGAAGACTCACCTTCAAAAGTACTTCATATAACAATTGTTCAACATATACAAATCTTAATATACTACTTAAGAGAAGCGTCTACAAAGTAGCAACAGATTAGCAGACAGAAGAATAAGAAAGCGTAACATATACATATATTAGTTTCATACTAATCGTCTTTTTTGTTTAGACATTTTACTTCGAGATATGAAGAAAATATGTAATATATGATTTATGAAGTACTGAAGTATGAATAAGTTATACTGAAGAAAATATGTAACATGATTTATGAGGCTTTTTTAAAGGAGTGTATGATATTTAAATCATGAAATAAATGACGATGACATATTCCATATTTTACATGAGAGGGTTAAATAATGTTATAGAATGCGAACGCATGATTAGCATTTTTATGGATCGGCAGTAAAAATGTAACTTGTGATTATCGTTCTATCTTTAAAAATATCTAATCGCGTTCACTATTGTACACCATAAAAACTAAATAAACTTTAAATAAATCGAATTCTAAAATTCGATGAAAGTCAATGATATATACATACATGACATATATGTGTGTATATACATATGAAGATGGAGCAAAATACAAAAAATTATGTCAATAATAATGGATTGTTATTTTTATCAATAGAATCACAACGCGAAAAATAGTTTGTGATAGAGTTCATTTCACGAATGCCTGCTTATGACAACGATGCGATGGTGCGAAAGGTAAAACAAACTTCTACATTTTTTAATATTGTCCTATAAATTTTTAGATGTACCAAAACCGACTTTTTCTCCTCGAATCTTAATCTCTTACGAATCTTTTATTCCGTAAATCTTTAAATCCATTAAATCCTTACATTCTTAAATCTGCCATACATTTTTCGATCCTAAAATGCATTCTAAAAACTTCTATATATTCTATGCAGGTATTATATAAAACTATACTTATGAGATGTCCGCCTTTAAATACTTAATTAAATAATCACGATTAAAATCGCAATTGTTCTCATTTCACATAAATTGTCTTCGATTTTATATTGAACAAGTAGTGAAACTTAAAATCAGACAATCAGCATAATCAGCGTTGAATATAAAATGGAAATAAAATTCTATTTCGAGTTATTGAATGAAAATAGCGAAGTAAGCAAACATTACCTTATAATATAGTAAAATATCACTTTATATGTTTTATTAAATAGAATCTCAGAATTAATTTAATTTAGTTAGTATAAATAATTAATTTGATTTTAGTTCCAACTTTTTCGCTGTGAAATTAAAAAATAAATGTATATAATGAAAAAAATATTAATAAATAAAAAGAAATGTAACAGAACGTAATTTATGAGCGTATTTATGCTATCTTTTCAAATAAATGGCAAGACATAAATACACACTCGTTTATTGAGAGCGTAAATATTAGGCTCTTCGAGCAAGTGCAATCATCCATATATTGACATCATAAATTCCCTCTATAGCGAAATAATTATATAACTTAATCTTCTATATTTATACAACTGATCTCCTTTTTTATTAAAATTAATATATTTTTATTAAAAACTAATAAGTCAACTTACTATACCTACTAATTCAAGTATAACGACAGAAATTTATCCAATTTATTCGCACGAATTAAAAAAAAAAACATTTAATCTTTGGGAGGAAGATTAAGGTGTAACGTCCTATACTGCAAGAAAAGTACTCGATTATCTATATATCGTTAAATATGATATCTATCAAAGTTAAGATTTACAAAACGGTCATTGTGTTACAATGTTACATTGTGTGAGAAGAGGCATATATTATATTATATATACCATAAAAGTTTCTTATGTAAAATACAAAAGAAAAATATCTTACCGAATATATATACATAATATGTAAAATATACATAAATATTCATTTATTTATTATGTATAGAAATATAAATTATACTTACGTGTGCAGAGTGAGACACTTAACTTGGTCATTTTTGTAAAATTTTATATTTTTATCAGAACGAAATTAGAATTCATGTTGAAGCTACTCCACATAAAAAAAAATTTTGTTTTTTGTTATACCTTTAATATCTAATTATATAGGACATTGTTATATCCTATAACTAAATATTAAAATTCGATATAACCATTGAAATTTCTTTATATAATTAATATTTAACATAAATATCAAATAAGATTAAACAAAGATAAGCAAGTTAATGGTCTAACTTTTGTTTACTATATAAACAGTGTTATAAAAGATATATTACAGAACAAAAATATTTTATTGTTTTATAGACTAATCCACATTTACAGTACGTAAAAAAGAGGTCTAATGTATAAGAGCCTTATTTACAAATATTTGCAAATTATTATCTATACGAGATGTCAAAACTATATCAAGAATGTGTTGCGCCTTGCGCAAACTCGTATACAAATCGATATTTAATTGTTTACAATGTTACAGCTTTTATGTACGTTTATTGTATATCGCAGAACATGTGTACTTTGCATAAGTTCTGATGAGCCTTAAATAAAAGTCAATGAAACATATATCGTTCTCCCACTAATTGCCTAATAGTGAATCTTTGTTTAAATAATCAATATTTTTAAAATATATTGTCTGTATCCTTGGTCAATTTGTAAAACTAAGAAAAGTTAGCAATTGTTGTTAAAAAAAAGAAAATAATGGAAAATTTGTCAAGATACTAGCACAGACAAAAATCTAAAAAATAGTAACTTATCAGTAATATTTAAAAAATGTAGAAAAAATGAAAAATATAATTAAGTAGGTAATTATGCATTTTAGGGGAGGCCCCTCCGATGACCTTGACCTTGACATATGTTGTCAAGGTCACCCTCCTGAGTGACCTTCAGAAAGTTTTAGCCGTCGCTCGTTTTTTATTAAAAACTTATAACCAAAAAAAAGTTTGAAAAATATAGCAATTATATTGAAAGACATAAACGACCTTGACCTTGACATATGTTGTCAACGTCACCCTCCTGAGTAACCTTCAGAAGGTTTTAGCTGGCGGTCATTGTTTATTAAAAAGTTATAAACAAAAAAAGTTTGGTGGGGAAAATTATTTAAAGCAGTGAATTGTTGGTATATTGAAAGAAAAGTTATTTAAAGCAGAGAATAGTTGGTAACTTTCCTTTTAATATACCAACAATTCACTGCTTTAAATAATTTTCCCCACCAAATTTTTTTTTGTTTATTAAAAAGTTATAAACAAAAAAAGTTTGGTGGGGAAAATTATTGAAAGTAGTGAATTGTTGGTATATTGAAAGGAAAGTTATTTAAAGCAGAAAATAGTTGGTAACTTTCCTTTCAATATACCAACAATTCACTGCTTTAAATAATTTTTCCCACCAAATTTTTTTTGTTTACAACTTTTTAATAAACAATGACCGCCAGCTAAAACTTTCTGAAGGTCACTCAGGAGGGTGACCTTGACAACATATGTCAAGGTCAAGGTCATCGGAGGGGCCTCCCCTTAAATGCATAATTACCATTAAATAAAATTAAAAAATATCATAACTATGCTTTTCTACTTCTAGATCATTCATTTGTTATTTCTTCTGTATTCGGCTCAATACCGATATTGGCTAAGGCCTTGGCAATTAATCGTTTGTGTAAATAATGATCCTTGACAAACAATTTATAAAAACCCTGTTGTATTAATTGCCACACATGCTTACTTTCAGCGGGATAATCGGTGTGAAAAGCATGAAATAATTTAAAACACAGTTCCGTCGCTCCAATTACAGTTTGGCACGTATATAAAACTTGGTCTACTATTATATGCACGTGATTAATACGCTCCCAAGTTGGGCCTACCGCCAAAACATATGGTTGCACAGAAAATGAGATCTTATTTGATGTTTTTTTTTCGGATAGTGACTTACGTCGACGTTCGATATATTCCTTAATGTCCGCTTCGCTGCAAACTCTAGCGATGAAGGAGTCCACTACATCTAACCTTGTTGGTTTCCACGATTTCTCTACAAACTCATTAGGAAATATGAAGGGAAGAAGAAGTAGAGCTCCAGTCACTCTAGCTCGGAAATCCGAATCTCCTGAAAAAAATTATTTGTTTCACTATTTAAGAGTATATGTCTCATCTACTTTTTAAAGTAATTTTCTATTGATATAAGTTTCTTTATAGTATTTCTTTACTTTTAATGTATTTTATTTATTTTTATTATTTATTTTACTATTATCTAATTTCTATATCTGTATATTGTTAGATAACATTATCAAAACTTGAAAATAGACGGCTGCAATTAGTTATCATTAGTATATTTATTAATATATTATACATTTCAACACTATAACGTTTTCACATCTTATACTCATACATTTGCGATACGTTGCATAGGCTTAAGATTGTTGCGTAATTAAGAATAAAGATTCAATAAAATATATTAATCATGTTATTTATCAAAAGAGGTAATAATAATAAAAGAATTAAGGTTACAAAGCAGAAAAGAAATAAGTCCACAAATAATTCGCTTTCATTAAGTACACGAGAATATAAAATGCTGTAGAAGCTATCAAATTATGACAATATAAAAGATATTAATCACCAGATATGTATTAAATATTTATTCCGATTATACTAAAAAAGCTTTCTATTTTCTTAGTAGAAGCGTAATATTATTTAATATGATTGTAACGTTCATCTTTTAGGTTTTGATTGTTTCACAATAGGTACAAATATAAACATATACAAGGGAAAAATGATGAGACTTACGTTCAGCTAACTTGAGGTACGAAGTAGCTACGTCTCTGTCTTCTTGTCGATTTGCTTCTTTAAGAACAGCTTTAGCTGCTTTAATGATTGCAAGCCTGCGATCATCTAGAATTGCAGCCAGCTTTCCCGAATGTGCAATGGGATTTATTTTAGGAAACAGTTGATCGAAATCCTTACAAATCTACACATAAAAATATTATCTACTTATTATTGATTTAAATACTGTATTCATATAAAAAACGACATTGTTCAACTGTGCATATTATCTCTCATTCAAATAATGTGAAATAAAAAATAAACAAGGACTTTATATAGGTAATATATATGACATATAATTATAAGGATTTAAAACCAAATATTGTAATAAAAAAGTAATGGAAACAATTTATAATGTAAAAAAATTCAATATACATGGTTGACCAATAAAATATTTCGTAAAAATTTTACGAGAAGCCAAGTTTTAAATAAATAATGACATAAAATAAACGATAAAATTGCTACACATAAAATCAATATACGATAAAATTCATATACAAAGTTTGATAAAATTATTTCAAATAAAAGATAAGTATATATTTAATGATAAGTAAAAATTCAAGAAAACAAGCATTACAAGAATAGATTATTAAATAATGAAAAAACTTACAAAAGCTTTTCCAAGATCATTAATTTTCAAGAATGGAAAATTATTTAAGTAATCCCAAACGGTTCCCGATTGATCGACAAGTAGCTTCCGTCTGTAGTTGAAAGTTGCTTTCCAGGAGGCTGCTAATTCTGGAGTATGTTTGTTTTGTAATGGATTGCACAAGAGATGTAAATGTTCTTGCAATTCTGGATGACATTCTAAAAAAAAAAAAAAACAATTACTTTATGTAGCAATAATGCAAGGTACACTTATTAATGCATTTTTTGAGAAACTTACTTTATACTTTATATTGACATGATTCAGACAATATTTTCTTAATAATTGTAATTTCTCTTTAATAAAAAACATATATTATTTTATAGGTTTTACATTGGCCGAGAAGTATTTAAAACTTTTATTAAAAGAAATTATCTCAACTCTTGTGACAATACAAATATACATGTATATTGCAAAAGATTGTAATACAAAGGCAAAGAAAAATAATAATATGAGAATAATGTATGACAAAGACATTGCAAAAAAATATGTGACAAACACAAAAAATAATAATATAACAAATACAATTTCGTAGTATTAATGTTGTAGTGAGAAAAAATATAAAGGGAAAAATTACCTGTTGTTGCGACTTTGCCACGAGGCTGCAATGTTTCTCCTTGTTGACCAACAGGTCTCCAAGTACTTTTGATAATAGATACATTCAAAGGACCCCTGTCACCACCGTTAGAATCTGCACTTGGACGTCTCAATAGAACAGTTCGATCTTCCTTAATTAACTTTCTTCTTTCTTGGAACAGTTGGACTTGCAGTGCTCCCCCTGCTCTTTTCTTTTGAATTAGAATGCCGTTCCGTGTAAACGGCTTGTAATAAAAGGTGTAGAAAGAGGATGTCGGCGCTTTCGGAAAAAGACGCTTAAAATATTGCCCCCACCTTGTGAGACTTGATGACAATACTTTGCGTTTTGGAGGAAAAGCCAAGTTAAGAAGGTGCTTAGCAACAATTTTTGCAATCACGTTGATGTCGCGCCCTTCCGGTACGAAATTATTGCGGTGAGACTCGTCAATGAGTTCTTGGCAAAGAAGTCCATTTTTTCGTAATAAGATAAACAATGGGTTTTTGGACTGACGATCTTCTGTTTTAACTTGGGGAACTGCTGGCTGTGTTTCCCACTGCCAGCAGCCTGTGTTTGCCAAGCAGCCAATTTTATTTGATGCCTTAAGCGGAATAACTTCTACTGCTTCAGCGTCGATCAAATCTTTGATTTCGTCCTCTAACTTTGATAATGGTTTTTCAAATTCTGTATCAAGTTGTGCGACACGTTCACGAGTAAAGTCTTCAACATCCACTTCTAAAGAAACTTTAAGATCTTCAAATTCTATACTGTCTTCCTCGCTTTTTACATCTATCGATGAATGTAGCGAAAAATGAAATGGAAGGTCTCTGTCTGAAAGAGAAGTAATGCTGCTGTTATTGTGGATAGATGTGGATGGTAATTGCTCAGAAAAACTAGACTGTGAGATTTCATCGAAGCTCTTCGCTAGAGAAGACTGCTGAGTGTTTCCTTCAGAAATTATTTGTGCGGAATGCACGTTATCAAACGCCTGGAATAAAGAAAAAAACATTAGCTTTTCTGTGTTCCAACACTACATGCTGCAAGCAAATGGAATTACTAAATAAGTGTAAAAATAGCAACAAGTTCGGTTGATATTGCACAGTAGGAAATTTGACAGGATATTTCTCAAAGTCGTATGATGGAAATAATCCTTTCAAGAATACCTTATGATGTTCGTGCAATTCTTTTTTATTTAATGAATCATAGATATATATATTTTTTGTATCATAATAGCTGCATACCCAATGTCCATTAATATTTCTCTTTTGGGGATCTGTACACTTTAATGGAGCTGACGAACTGTGCAATATTTGTATATGTTTTCTATCTTTTGATATATGTGGAATAAATTGAGGCAATTGGTTTCGCCATGTTCCGACAGGTTCATAATCTGAACAACTTCGAACAAGTGTATGGAAATGATCCATATGATCGTCCGTAATCCATTGACCTTGAGTAATTATATCTATTTCTTTAGGCTTTAAAATAACTTTATTCGGTAAATTCCGTTTGGATCGCTGTCGCTTTGTAGCACGATTGTCTATATCCTTTTCCTCTGCAAGAGGTTTTGAAGCATAATTACTTTCAAAATGTGTCTTTGTACTTTGAACAATCGCTTCAGCCTCTGTCGTCTTTATTACCGCTAATGAAAGTACTTTTTTAGAAATACCACATTGTGAATCTTGAGCACAATTATTTGATAAATTCTGTTCGTGTCGACGTTTCTTAGCACGATTACTTTCAATATCATTAAATTCCTTATTAGATGAATCTTTCTTAGACCAATAAGCATCCCGAAGTTTCTTTAATCGATTAGATTTCTGTTGGTCAGTCTCACATTGTCGCCGTAAACGTGCAGCAGTCGCTTTAGCCTCTCTATCTCTTATTACTGCTAATGGAAGTACTTTTTGAGGATTAACACATTGCGAATCCTGAGGAAAATGTTCAATAACATTATTTTCCAAAATTTGTATCAAGTGTGAACGCATTAACTTATGTTCATACTTTACTTTATCAGGTTTAATATTGAATAACAATGAAGTCGCAAAAGCTGTAGCAAAAACTCCGCAATCGTTAGAGTTTGGTTGATATTGCACAGTAGGAAATTTGACAGGATGTTTCTTAAAGTCGTGTGTTGGAAATAATTCTTTCAAGAATTGCTCATGATGTTTGTGCAATATTTTTCTATTTCGTGAATCATAGATATATATATTTTTTGTATCGTAATAGCTGCATACCCAATGTGCATCTGGATTTGATGCACATAGTTCGCTGCATCAAATCCAGATGCACATTGGGTATGCAGCTATTACGATACAAAAAATATATATATCTATGATTCACGAAATAGAAAAATATTGCACAAACATCATGAGCAATTCTTGAAAGGATTATTTCCAACACACGACTTTAAGAAACATCCTGTCAAATTTCCTACTGTGCAATATCAACCAAACTCTAACGATTGCGGAGTTTTTGCTAACATAGTTCGTTTCAAATAGATTAAGCTTATGCATTTGTAGTTATACTGATTCCAGCAATTTTTGTTGAAATATATTAGTAATTCTTATCTAATTGTAAGATGTAATAAAAATAAATAACCAAATTAAATTTCTTAATCGACGAAGCTGGCAATCACTCCTGACGGTCACAATCGTCAGGACACTTTAGACCAAGATTCCGGTCCTTCTATCAAAACGCTTAAATTTAAGCAACTTAAATTAAGATGGAAAAATTCCCTCTCCCTTCCCTAATTAAATCAATATCGATTTAATATTAAAATCACTGTAAAAACTTATTGCGAAAAATAAATAAATAAATCATTAATTATATAATTTTATATAATTTTATATTAGAAATAGGATAATTATATATTAGAAATAAAAGACTTCAAGAAATTAGAGTATATACTAAAATATCTACTGTGCTTGTAAGGCTAATAATATTATAACTCTATAGCCTATTTTTGAAGATTACTCTATTGATTGCTTATATACAATATTTCGATCTGTACTGTCTCACAATGAGTCGTACTGTAAAACTGATTTCCAATAACAAAGCATTTAGCTCGCTCATCGAAAAAGATGATAGAGAAAGCACATTCAGGCAAACAGCTTTATAAAGAAAGTTCGAGAAATCTCTCATAAGAAATAAAAATAAATATAAGAATACTTAGTGTAAAGAAGCTCGCCCGTTTTCATAAGAATTTTGGGCTATCCCGGGCACAGAGACAAGACACATTTCAAATTATAGGGCACGAGAGAATTGAACATTTATTTAAGTGCTAATGGCCGAAACACACTCGCCGGTCAAAATGTTAGGACTTCATCAATGTTGTTATATAAGATGTATTCGTTTTGGTGTCTATGCCTATACACGATGTTTTCACGCTTGCAATCAATTGATGATTTTTTATTTTATAGTTGGACATGACTCCCACACAATTCTTATTTTTGTTTTTATCCTCTCCTAAAGATTTCTTTTCGTGTTTAAGGCACTAGTATATCTAGGATATTCTAAATACCTTTCTGACAATATACAGATATCTTCTGAGCATAATAATGATGTACTTGTCATCTTAGATTGCTCTGATGATGAGCCAGAACGAATAAAATGACATCATTAGAAGGTCAAAACTGCTTCCGGCGGGTGTTTGAGGATCTAAAACTATTTTTTCTTTAATACTACCATTAATGTCTACAAAATTATATATAATGAGTACTGGGCCCGGATTAGCCCAAAATGAGTAAAGTTCTTTCAATGGAAATATCGAGAACGTTTGTCAGAAATGTGAAAGTAAATATATAAATACTTATTGTTAGTAAATTTTACGTTTACAATATAGGTATTTGGTTTATGTACCTATTAACACGTAATGATTTTTGCAATTATTGTAACAAATACATACACAAATAAAGAAGTCCTAACAGTAAAAATAGTGAGGTCCGAATGTTGCACCAAATAAAAATATAAAATTGTATTATCCAAAAACATGTTTTAACTTTACAAGGATAACTTAAAAAGTATACTTTAAAGCAAAAATTACCACAAACAATTGAACAATAGCTTAAACATGTGGAAAGTACTTATTATATTTTATTTTTATATAAATAATATATGTATATTTTACCTTCTCAACAGCATTGTCAATTTTTTGTTCTTTTTCCCTATTCAAGTCATACGAATTTTCCGGTGAACAGGATAATGGCACTTTCTTACATTCAGCTACTTCATCTTCTTCATTCTCCTTCATAGAATACAACTCCGTAGAATACAACATATCCATGATCACACGCCAAATTTTTTTTCTTATAATTTGGGAACGTCTGGAGATGGTCCCATGGCTATTGTGTAAATCTGAAATAACCCGAGCATCTCTCAACATGTCTATACAATATCTCAGCGCATCGGTCAACTCTTGCTTTCTCTCCTCCATTTCGAAGGGGTCTAAAGGCAAGCAGTTATTCTCGACTTTGAGATTGTCGAGATTATCAGAACACATATTATGTTCCTGTACAGCAACAAATTCCATTGGTTCCATCTTTACTCGTGCGATCAAGAAGACTTGAATTTAAAGCATGGTCCTTCCTCTAAATTTTCCAGCTTCTTGTCGTCCTTTCTTATTCCTTTGTCACCTGATGTCTCTAATCTGGGGCTCACAGTTGCTTGCAGTGTAATCAGATATTCGCTTTTCTGTATAAAATACTTAAATAGATGATTGTCTTTGCTATAGAACAAAACTGTCCTTTTCTTCAGTCACTTTGTTCTTCTCTTCGTAAACTTTGCATCGTATCCACCAATCTCTTCAATCTGTTTCTAAAAGATTATTTTATTATATCGAAATAATAACGAGTATTTATGTAAGGTCACCGGCAGGAATGCCTGGACATTTGACATCCGACAAATGTTCTATAAATTCTATATCAAATGTCCAGGCATTCCCGCTGTTGCGTGTACGGATTATAAATTGATATTTACGAGAGCAATAGTCATTCGTTCTTCTTCTCTTTTCCATTACGGATTTCCATTCCTACCGGAACGAAGTATGCATCTGCAGATTGTCATATTTTTTTCCATCGTCAACCGAGTATTTGTTTATCTGTCAGGGGGATTACCATTTAAATAACGTGCCGTCAACCTAACCAATTTTAGGTTTTCTGACACTTTTATCTCTTTAAACTTTCTCTTTTTCTTAAACGGGAAACCTCTTCTTAAATTGTCCTCTTCTTAATCGAGGAATACGCGGGATGCAGGATGCTGGCCGGGATCAAAAACCACGGATCTTTCACTTTTAGTTACTATATAATATAATCACTCGCGCATTGGTCCCAATTGGTCCTTCCTTCGTTTCTCGCACCACGCAGACGCACGTGGCACAGCTGCGCACAGCCACGTGGGAATGTGGCAAATGTGTAGCAGGCGTAGCAGCAAGAAAACCTCCAGTAACCAGTTTATAAAGATCCGAAGTGCAGAGGCGTTGAAAACATCCTACGAGTATTGAAAAGAGAAAAGGATGACAGGGAGGAAAGGGATGACAGATGCAAAATATGCTACAAGAAACAAGAAACAGTCTGCATGTAGCGCAACGATCGTGTCGTGACTCGTGACCACGGTCTAGTATACAGGTCTGGAAACGGTAAATATTTACAATTAGGGCCCCAACGAGAAATCAATCGCCACTTAAATATGTTGTAGGGGAGGTCTTTCTGAGTAATTCTACGCAAGAAAAAAGTGGGGGACGGCACTGGTTTAGAAGATATAGCAAATTGAAATTTCAGAATTTTTATGCTTTTTATTAGATATTATAAACCTATAGGTTAGTGACGCGCTTTATAAGTATGCGCTTTGTAAGTTGAAGCACATACAAAGCACATGTACTTTGTAAGTTGTAAAGCGAGTGTGTGTGTGTGTGTGTGTACACCATGTGACTGCGACATATTCATCATCAAAGTCAAGCGATATGCATTATAAGTATACATAGGTTTGAAATTCGCGCACTTTTGCATGCGCGTGCGGCCACTGAGCATGCGCCATGTGGCCACAGAGCTAACAGAGCATGCGCAAGTGGCCGCGGGGCATGGTTAATAGTCGCTACATCGCGTCGGTATGACAGGTTTCATAACCTGATCGTCAACTTTAACTGCTAATATCTCGCTTCGCGGGGCAGAGCGACACTTTTTTCTGCCAGATTCGGTCGTTATGAGCAAAAACGCGTCGATTAAGCCTAAGTTCATCAAAATCGGAGGTGAGGGGTGTAAACTGAAGAATTACCGATGCGACCGCTCCCGTCTCGTTTGATCCATTCACGAATAATATGCTGGTCTTCGAAATGCTTCACATATAACGTGCGTTGGCTTCAGTTTGACGATCCCGGGAATAGTTTTGGCACGCAAAACACAGATCGATTAGATTTGTCGCCTCTATTGCCCGTTTTGCATGTCGGCACAACACACGGCTTTGTCATCGCCAAATAATTGATCGGTCTCTTCGGCAAAGCTATAGTAAATCTCGCCGTTTTTGCCGAGATCGGCGTGGATCGGCGTCCTCGGCGATTACCCTGAGTATGCTGCGATGCAAAGGCGTGTGTCCTCTGTCACGGTGGTCTCGTACTCGATCGGATAGAACAGCGGATTGAGATCGTTCGTGTCGAGAATCGTCACCACCACCGCGGCCGCGCGGCGTCCGCCTCGAGCGCAATCACTCTGTTTCTACCGTCGCGTTTTCTCGAGGTGACACGCACTTCGGTCTTTGCGCTCGCGATTTAGCACGCCGACGTTGCTGGTTCGAGTCCAAACAGCTTGATTTGTTGGTTATGTTTGTCGGCATTACTCGTTCGTAACGACCCTCGCGTGGCGGTAAAGCGAATTAAAAGTTGCCTCATATAAGCGACCTACCCCCACCACTGAAAATTGAGCGAGTTTCCAGACCTGTAATCTGTATACTAGACCGTGCTCGTGACTCATGCCGCGTGCCGCGTGCCGCGTGCCGCGTGCGTCGTATGTGCTCCGGGAGAAAAGTATATAACCGGAAACAGCTGTGGTGTCGGAAGCCAGCTGTGATCTTTGATAGTTCCAGGTTCCAGCTTCCAGCCAAGCAATGGCACGCGAGGCGAGAGTGGCATTACGATTGTCTCGTGTTATAATAAATAATCGTGAAAAATGGAGGATGACGTCGATATTTATACGGATTTGCCGAGTTTGAATCCCGAGAAAAATGTGAGAATCACCGACGATAATACTAATTCTGGCTAACGTGACTTTCGTTGCGTAACTTATGTTGCACTTGCATACCTACGAGGATAAACAATCTTTGATTACAAAGGAATATAAAATATATAAAGGATATATGAAGTAGTTTGTAATATATACAAGTTTATATTTGTGTCACTTTGTTAACCCTTAACGGTCACACTGGGTGACCGAAAATACACCCCAGCGTTTTTTTGACTTCGAAGACGACCCAGTAAACCAGTGGAAATGGGCCTTTTGCCGTCATCTACAGGTAGTTTTTTTGCAAATCAAACCTATACAGTCTTTTTAAGGAAGACTTAAACTACAACAGGATATATTTTTTTTTTTTTAAAGGTCACCTACAATTTTTTATACACGTGCAAACACGCTGGGGTGTATTTCACCCAGTGTGACCGTTACGGGATTCTCGGGAAGTGTGACCGAAAAGGGTTAAAGAATACAATAGAGATGGTTCATTATTTGTATTGTATGGTATTGTTAAAAAAAACTTAACAATAATACTTTTTATTTGTGGTTACTTAACAAATAAAATATATTTAAACATTTTAGAAAAAATGAAAAATATAATTAAATAAAACTAAAAAATATCAGAATTATACGTTTCTACCTCTTCTAGATCTTACAATTGTTTTATTAATTTCTTCTATATCCGGCTCAATGCTAATATCAGCTAAGGCCTTGGTAATTGTTTGTCTGTGTAAATCATGATCCTTCACATACAGTTTATAAAAACCTTGTTGTATTAATTGCCACACATGCTTACTTTCAGCAGGATAATCGGTGTGAAATGCATGAAATAATTTAAAACAGAGTTCCGTCGCTCCAATTATAGTTTCGAACGTATATAAAATTTGATCTACTACTATATACACGCGACTAATACGCTCCCAAGTTGGACCTACCGCCAAAACATATGGTTGCACAGAATATGAGATCTTATTTGATGTTTTTATTTCGGACCGTGACTTACGTCGACGCTCGATATATTCCTTAATGTTTGCTTCGCTGCAAACTCTAGCGATGAAGGAGTCCACTACGTCTAATCTTGTTGGTTTCCACGTTTTCTCTACAAAAGCATTGGGAATTAGGAAAGGGAGAAGGAGTAGAGCTCCAGTCACTCTAGCTTGGAAATCCGATTCTCCTGAAAAAAATCATTTGTTTCACTATTTAAGAGTACCTATGTTTCATCTACTTTTTAAAGTAATTTTCTATTGATATAAGTTTTTTATAGTATTTCTTTACTTTTAATGTTTTTTACTTATTTTCATTATTTATTTTACTATTATCTAATTTCTATTTTTGTATATTAAATAGCATTATCAGAACTTAAAAATAGACGGCTGCAATCAGTTATCATTAATATACTTATTAATATGTTATACATTTCAATACTATAATAATGTAAATTTCACATCATATACTCATACATTTGCGATACGTTGCATAGGCTTAAGATTGTTGCGTTAATTAAGAATAAAGATTCAATGAAATATATTAATGTTATTTATCAAAAGAGGTAATAATAATAAAAGAATTAAGGTTACAAAGTAGAAAAGAAATAAGTCCACAAATAATTCGCTTTCATTACGCGAGAATATAAAATGCTGTATAAGCTATCAAATTATGACAATATAAAAGATATGAGATTAATCACCAGATATACATTACATTTATATCCCGATTATACTAAAAAAGATTTCTATTTTTTTTAGTAGAAGCGTAATATTATTTAATAAGATTGTAACGTTTATTTCTTAAGGTTGTTATTGTTTCAAAATACAAATATAAACATTTACAAAAGAAAAATGAGACTTACGTTCAGCTAACTTGAGGAATGAAGTAGCTACGGCTCTGTGCTCTCGTCGGCTTACTCTTTTAAGAACAACTTTGACTGCTTTAATGATTGCGAGCCTGCGGTCATCTAGAATTGTGGCCAGCTTTCCCGATTTTGCAATGGGACTTGTGTTAGGATACAGTTGATCGAAATCATTACAAATCTACACATAAAAGTATTTACTCATTATTGATTCAAATACTGTATTCATATAAAAAACAACAATGTTCAACTGTGCACATTATCTCTCATCCAAATAATGTAAAAAAAATTAACAAGGACTTCATATATAATATATAATTACAAGGATTCAAAACTAAATTATAATAAAAAAGTAATAAAAACAATTTATAATCTCAAAAAATTCAATATACATAGTTAACTAATAAAAGATTTCATAAAAATTTTATGAGAATACAGTTTTAAATAAATAATGACATAAAATAAACGATGAAATTACTACACAAAGTTTGATAAAATATTACTCCAAATAAGAGAAGTATTTAATGATAAGTCAAAATTCAAGAAAACAAGCATTACAAGAATAGATTATTAAATAATGAAAAAACTTACAAAAGCTTTTCCAATATCGTTAATTTTCAAGAATGGAAAATTATTTAAGTAATCCCAAACGGTTCCCGATTGATCGACAAGTAGCTTCCGTCTGTAGATGAAAGTTGCTTTCCAGGAGGCTGCTAATTCTGTAGTAAGTCTGTTGTGTAATTGATTATACATGAAATGTAAATAGTGTTGTATTTCTGGATGACATTCTGAAAAAAGTATAAAATAATTACTTTATGTAGCAATAATGCAAGGAATACTTATTAATGCATTTTTTCTCTGAGGAACTTACTTTATACTTTATGTTAACATGATTCAGACAATTATTTCTTAATAATTGCAAGTTTTCTTTAATAAAAAACATATTATTTTATAAGTTCTCAACATGGGTCGAGAAGTATTTAAAACTGTTACTAAAAGAAATTATCTCAACTCTTTTGACAATACATATACAATACATGTATATTGAAAAAGATTGTAATACAAAGGCAAAGAAAAATAATATATGAGAATAATATATGACAAAGACATTGCAAAAAAATATGTGACAAACACAAAAAATAATAATATAACAAATATACAATTTCGTAATGTTAATTTTATAGTGAGAAAAAATGGTAAGTGAAAAATTACCTGTTGTTGAGACTTCGCCACGTTGCTGCTCTTTTTCTCCTTGTTGACCAACAGGTCTCCAAGTACTTGTGACAATAGATACGTTCGAAGGACCTCTGTCATCACCGTTAGAAACTGCGCTTGGACGCCTTAGCAGAACAGTTCGATCTTGCTTAATTAATTTTCTTCTTTCTTGAAAGAGTTGCACTTGCAATGCTCCTTCCGCTCTTTTCTTTTGAATTACAGTGCCGTTCCGTTTAGACGGCTCGTACTTAAAGGCGTAGAAACAGGATGTCGGCGTCTTCGGAAAAAGACGCTTAAAATATTGTGCCCATCTTGTGAGAGTTGATGACGGTATTTTGCGTTTTGGCGGAATGGCCAAGTTAAGAAGGTGCTTAGCAATAACTTTTGCAATCGAGTTAATGTCGCGAGCTTCCGGTACGAAATTATTGCGGTGAGACTCGTCAATGAGTTCTCGGCAAAGGAGTCCATTTTTTCGTAATAAGATAAACAATGGGTTTTTGGAATGAAGATTATTTGTTTGGAGAATTGCTGGCTGTATTGGCAACTGCTGAGCGCCAATTTTATTTGATGCTTTAAGCGGAATAGGTTCTGATGCTTCAGCGTCGATCAAATCTTTAATTTCGTCCCCTAGCTCTGATAGTGGTTTCTCAAATTCTGTATCAAGTTGTGCAACACGTTCATGAGTAAAGTCTTCAATATCCACTTCTAAAGGAACTTTAAGATCTTCACATTCCATACTGTCTTCCTCGCTTTTTACATCTATCGATGAATGTAGCGAAAATTGAAATGGCAGGTCTCTGTTTGAAAGAGAAGTATTACTGCTGCTGCTGCTATCATGGATAGATGTGGATGGCAATTGTTCAGAAAAACTAGACAGTGAGATTTCCTCGGTGCACTTCGCTAGAGAAGACTGCTGAGTGTTTCCTTCAGAAATTATTTGTGCGGAATGCACGTTAGCAAACGTCTGGAATAAAAAAAAGACATCAGCTTTCCTGTGTTCCAACACTACTAAAAATGCACAAGTTAACATTTTTACCGTCACTTATACACAATTATATACAGTATAAAGAATTAGTAGTTACATAAGCGAGCTATAACTGTACTGCAAGCACAAATGGAATTGTTAAATAAGTGTAAGAATAGCAACAAATAGTTCGTTTCAAATAGATTAAGCTCATGCGTTTGTAGCCATACCGATTCCAGCAATTTTTGTTGAAATGTATTAGTAATTCTTTTATATAATGTGTAATAAAAATAAATAAATAAATCACTTAAAATTTATTTTATATTAAAAATAGGATAAATATATTAAAAATAGAAGACTTCGAGAAATTGGAGTATATGCTAAAATATCTACTGTGCTTGTGAGGCTATAATAATATTATAACTCTACAGCCTATTTTTGAAGATTACTCTATTGATTGCTTACACAATATTTTGATCTGTACTGTCTGACAATGAGTCGCACTGTAAAACTGATTTCCAATAATTCCAATAACAAAGCATTTAGCTCGCTCATCGAAAAAGATGATAGAAAAAGCACATTCAGGCAAGCAGCTTTATAAAGAAAGTTCGAGAAATCTCTCATGAGAAATGAAAATAAATATAGGAATACTTTGTGTAAAGAACCTCTCCCATTTTAATAAGGATTTTGGGCTATCCGGGCCAATAGATAAGACATATTTCAAATTATAGGGCACGAGAAAATTTAAAAATTTATAGATGCTAATGGCCAACATCCGCCGGTCAATGTTAGGACTTCATCAATGTTGGTATTATGTAGGTATTCATTTTGTCATCTATTATGCACGATATTTTCACGTTTGCAATCAATTGATGATTTTTTATTTTATATTTGAACATAGCTTCCACATAATTCTTGTTTTTGTTTTGTCTTTTTTTCATAATGATTTACTTTGCATCCAAGGCACTAGTAACTAGGATATCCTAAATACCTTTCTGACAATATACAGATTCTTCTCTGAGCATAATAATGACGTATTTGTCATCTTGGATTGCTCTGATGATGAGCCAGAACGAATAAAATGACATCATTAGAGGAACTGCTTCTGGCGGGGGTTTGAGGATCTAAAACTATTTTTTCTCTTTGACAGCCACCATTATTGTCTACAAAATTATATATGATAATTGAGTACTAGGCCCGGATTAGCCCAAAATGGTTAAAGTTCTTTCTATGGAATATTCGGAAACGTTTTTCAGAAATGTGAAAATAAATATATAAATACTTAGTAAGTTTTACGTTTACAATGTATTTGGTTTATGTTATTAACACGTAATGATTTCTGCAATTCTTGTAATAAATACGTATACAAATAAAGAAGTCCTAACAGTAACAATAGTGAGGTCCAAATGTTGCACCAAATAAAAATATAAAATTGTATTATTCAAAAACATAGTTTTAACTTCACAAGGATAATTTAGAAAGTACTTTAAAGCAAAAATTACTACAAACAATGAAAAAATTGAACAATAGCTTAAAAATGTGAAAAGTATTTATTTTATTTTTATAATTATATATATATATATTATATTTTACCTTCTCAACAGTATTGTCATTTTTTTGTTCTTTTTCCCTATTTAAGTCACACGAATTTTCCAGTGAATAGGATAATGGTACTATCTTACATTCTGCTACTTTATCTTCTTGATTCACCTTCATAGAATACAACTCCATAGAATACAACATATCCATGATCATATGCCAAATTTTTTTACCTATGAACTGGGAACGCCTAGAGATGGTCCCGTGGCTCTTTTGTAAATCTAAAATGACCCGAGCATCTCTCAACAGTTCTATGCAATACCTCAGTGCATCGGTCAACTCTTGCTTTCTCTCCTCCATTTCGAAGGGGTCTAATGGCAAGCAGTTATTCTCGACTTTGAGATTGTCGAGATTATCAGAACACATATTATGTCCCTGTACAGCAACAAATTCCACTGGTTCCATCTTTACTCGTGCAATCAAGAAGACTTGAATTTAAAGCATGGTCCTTCCTCTAAATTGTCCAGTTTTTTTCGCTCTTCTTTCGTATCTGATGTCTCTGTCTCGCAGTTGCTTTGCAGTGTAATCAGATTTGCTTTACTGTATAAAATACTTAAATAGATGGTCGTTTTTGCTGTAGAACAAAACTGTCCTTTTCTTCAGTCACTTGTTTTTCTCTTCGTGATCTTTGCGTCATATCCACCAATCGTCGATCTGTTTTTATTTTTAAAAGATTATTTTATAGCAAAATGTGAGGTGCTACGTATACATATTTATTAGAAAACAAGGACATATATTTACCATAAAATTGAAGAAACGAAGAAATGCGAACAAGTATTACGTATTATAAGTTGATATTTACGAGCGCAATAGTAATTTGTCCTTCTTCTTTTTTCTATTGCAGATTTCCATTCCTACCGGAACGAAGTATATGCATGTACCAATTTTTTGTCGATCATATTTTTTATTTCATCGTCAACCGAGTGTTTGTCAAGTCTTTATTTTAACATTTGGTTAGGTTTTGAATTCCAGCGAGTCGACACCGTCGACACATGCGATGACACATCCCCGTTCCCGCGTTATAAAGACTGGTACACATGAAGATTGAAGATATCTAAATACAAAAAAAGGCAAATATATCGAAATACAAAAATCGCCTTGTATCTACAAACAAATTATCACTTAACGAACCTTTAAAGAGGTAAAGACTAACCAGAGAAAAGTGTGCCCGGTGAGATGCGAGGAGAATTCAGCACTTTCATTCGAACGTCAAAATGTGCAGACCGCAGATACGAGAAGCAGTCTGCACGTAGCGCACGTAGTGCAACGAGTATGCTTGAATTGCGTGTTCCGGGCACAGTGTGTGTGGTTCCGGGAGAAAAGTGTATAACCTGAAACAGCTGTGGTCAGCTGCGATCTTAAAAAAATAGTTCCAGTTCCAGCCAGTTCCAGAGCGATGGCACGCGAGAGTGGAGTTGCGATTGTCTCGTTATGATAAATAATCGCGAAAAATGGAGGATGACGTCGATATTTATGAGGATTTGCCGAGTTTTACTTTGAATCCCGAGAAAAATGTGAGAATCATCGACGATAATACTAATTCTGACTAACGTGATTTTCGTTGCGCGACATATGTTGCACTTGCATACGAGGATAAACAATCTTTGATTTTAGAAGGATATACAATATATATAGGATATGAAGCAGTATATACTAGTTTATATATGTGTTACTTGTTAAAGAATACAATTGTGCTCCAAATTTTAGCTTGATAAATGTCGTAACCTGCACGTATGTCGATATAACCTATAAGGTATTTCCCGCACGCGTCATGAAATTGTACATACTTGCGTGTTCTGTAACTTTAGAATGATATTTCTAGATTGTGTGAATTGTTTTGATATTCGTGTTAAACTCTATCGTATTGTTAAATACATTGTTTATTTAATTATTACGTGAGAAAAATTTTATTATTTTGTTAATTTGTTTGCTATCATATTATGTGGAATATGCATTTAAAAAAATTTTTTTTTTTTTTATTTATTACAAACTACATAAAATACGAAAGTTTAAGTGCAATATATATTTTAGAATTCCTTTAAATTCAGAATATTATTTTTTTATATCAAGATGATCGCTAATATACATATTAAATGTGCGCCACAAATTTTGTTTAAACGAGTAAAGATTAGATACTCTAATTTAATCTGATCAATTGATATAATAGATTTATATTATTTGAAGGAATTTATATAAAGTTATAAAAACAATTCAAAGATAATTTGGAACAATGTTTGGAGTATGTCGAAGGCTACATTGTAAAGTGTTACGTCGAGTTCACTTTGACATAGAAGTACAAATGGTTAACATTATATTTCATATAGTTTACGATGATAAATTTGCAAGATCTGATTTTGAAGATATCCACAAGAGTAAAACTGGGACTATATATACATATATATATTTTTTTTGGACTTTTGAATACAATTTAAAGAAGTTTACATAAATTTATATGTACTATGTAAGGATATTAAAACCTATACATGTGTGCAATAATAATAATTTATAAGAAGTTTTTGATAAGTAACGTATGCTCCACTGATGTAAAATTTATGAAGTAATTTGATGCTTTTAAATTGTTATCAAGAACCAAGATTGTAACTGCAAGGAATTGAAGAAAAAGCTTAGTTCACTCGTAAGCAAATTCGAAGATATTCAGAGGGTCAAGACGAACTTGGAGAACAATCTGTCTTCCTTACTCAAAACTGCAAAAGCTGAAATTGCACGGAAGGATAAGATGATAAATGACCTCAGGAAACAGTATGAAATTTTTTTATAAACCGTAATATTGACATATATTTCTGTTTCTAATATTATCAAAATGTTTATAGATTAGACGATATAACTTTTAGAAGAGGAAACAGGAGTGAAGCTCCAGGTTTTTCTACTCACCGATTACCGCATCAACATACTGTAAAGTATGAAAATGTTCCCTCGACGAATTCACAAGAAAGTGAAACTGAATCGCATCAAATTCATTTCCATCACGACGAGTATAAAAACAAAAAGCCACAGACTGATGTTAACCGGATACCTACATTGTTTGCGGAAAGATTACAAAAAAGACTTATGGAGGATGAAGAGGAGGAGAAAAAGCAAAAGGCAGTATTAAAGCTTAGTGCAGAAGCTAAAACACAGGATACTCCTGAAAACAACGTTGTGGACAACGATAAGGAGAATGGGTCTCAATTTAGTATAAATGACAACACTAAATCTAATATCGAACGATGTTCTAATTTAGGTAGCGTAAACTTTATTTTTCATACGATTATATGTATCACGTAAGCTTGTATAGAATTATAAAACAGTTTTTTAATTTTTATATAACTTTTTATCTAATATAAGAAAAAAATTCTTCTTGTTTTCGTATTAAAATACATATCATGCTTGTTAAATATCTATTTGTTACTATTTATCTCTGTAGCTTGAAAAAAATGTGCAAATTTTAGAATTCATACTCACAGATATTAAAGTCGAGCAATATACTAATTAGTTTGAAAATGTAGAGTAATTTATCACAAAATAATCTTGTTGCAGAACCCCCAGACAGAGATCCATACAGAAAGAATTTGGTGAAAAGGACGAATGAAGAGGATGATACACGCAGACATAAGCGTTTAAAAATTGAAAATAATGAAGATAAAACTACGACCGAAGAAACCGATTACAATTACCTTACACGGTATGATGTAGCGGACAGTCCTACGCGATACGAGATGAAAGATAGTCTCGTAAAATTCGAAAATCGGAATGCAGGAAATTCTTTTAAAAAGGACTTCAAAAAGGAAGAAGTTCCATTTTGTACTGGACGTAGAGCCTTTTCCGAGTATCGAGACACGAAACAGGATCAAAGTTGTACAAATGGATGGAGAAGTGACGCGAAAAATAATTCAGCAAGGGATCAAGACAGTTCCAATATCAAGAACGATCTTGCCGATAGTTCAAGAAATTCTCGGACGTCAAATCATGTCTCAGAAAGACATAACGATGGTTATAAGAAGAATGAGTATAGTCACAGACATAGTCCGTCAAGAAGAAGCTACTCTAGAAGCAGGAGCGATTATGACAGTCCGAGCAGCCATCGTTTACGTGAAAGATCCAGTAGAACACATAGAGAAAAGAAATATGATGATTATATATACGATAGCCGATACAAAAAGGAGAGATCAAAGAAAAACTACGATAGCGAGGAAAGTGATAGGAAAACGAGATATAGGCGTGGAGAACGTGGCGTTCTACGGGATAGATCTAGATACTCTTTGAGCGATGCTGAAGACAGAGAAAGCAGTAGTTCGTATAAGAATAAGAAGCACGAAAATCACAGAATAAAAAAGGAAACAGAAAATGTTTCAAATGATAAAAAATTGCACGAAAGTAATAAAGCTGCAGCGGAAACCAATTCCCGAAAGTCCTCTAGTCGTACAACTGTAAATAGTGCTGGAAAAAATATTGAACACAAAGTGAAAAACGAATCAGAGATTAAATCTAAAAATTCGATAGAAAGCACATCCGTACGTGTCGCAAAGAAAGATTTGGAAGAAGGCGAAATTTTAGACAGTCCTGACAAGAAAAATAATTCTATAAAAATCTCTAAAGATAATAAGCTAGAAGACAATAGTGTAAAAAGCGTTCCGGTTGAAAATAAACATGAAGATATTTCTGTGAATGCATTCATAGATGATAAATTGATACTTCAAAATAATGTAAATAGTACAAACCAATTGGAAGTGGCGGATATTAGTACAAAAGAAATTGAAGTAGCGCCACATCTTCCGCAACAAAATTTGAAAGATTGCGGAGAAGTAATTCAATTAAGTTCTAACAAAAGTGATGAGGTATATAATTGTAGAAGAAATGAAGACGCATGCAAATCTCACATTAATGAAGATTTAATGGATTTCGTTGCTAAAAATGTTGGAGCAACTGAACAAGTGCGCGACAGTGATATTGACGGTAATGATAAAAATGACGCTGATAAAACATCAAAGGATTTTATTACTGAAACTGCTGTTACTGAATCTGCTAAAATCAAAGAGGTGACAGCTGACATTGAAAGTGTTACTAAAATCAAAGAGTTAGATAATTCTAATATCGAAAGTGCTACTAAAAAGGAGGAAATAGACAATCTCAATATTCAAAGTGTTGTTGAAATCACAGAGGTAAATAATTTTAATAGCGGTAATAGTATCCATAAAATTGATGGTGATGAATTAAAAACTTCTACCACTAAAGTTGATACAAAAGTGGAGGCTGTGCTTAATTGTGATATTGAGGATAAAGATAAACGTCAAGCACCAATCGAAAACGAAACTTTCCATCAAATATCAAATAAAAGCAACGTCGAAATGTGCCTCAACGATCATAATTATGTTCAGAATCCTTCTATCAATGTCTCGGATCTCGGTGCAACCCAAAAGTCATCTTTAAGATCGGAGTGTGGCGAAGCTATTCCGAAAACAACAACGTCGAATGAAACGAAAGCAGAAAAAACAATAAATGTTCAATCGGTTAATGGTGTTAAGAGGACAGTGTCGTCTACAGCGAAGAGTAAGAAAGTCCAGCAGAGCAAAGGGATATTAATTTCGCATCGTCGAAAAGCCGTGATACTGAGCGACAGTAACGCGTCTATGACCGTTCTGATGAACACGAATATAGCGAAAACGTCTTCTAATATTAACAATTGTAACGACAACGATTCTACTTTGAAGCCGCGTGCCTGCAAGATATCGAGAGTGACTGCAAAAGCAACATGTAAATAATTCAAATCATTGTATAATTCTTACGCTTATAAGGAATATTAATAAAGCTGGATTCACAAGTGAGAAGTTGAGAACAGAAACAGTTGGAAAATGTCGTCGTGCAAAATGGTATGATATTTTTTTAGTTAGTTTCCTGTTTTAAGCTTTATTCTTTTGAATATCACTTTTCTTCAGGCGTGACGATGCGTAGATCAATTTAATTTAGTTAGAGATAAGACAATAACTCAAGTGAATAAAAGTGAAGCAAATATTTTTGGAGCAGAAGGCAGTAAAATATAATATTATATTTCTTACAGGAAATCAAAATTTGTTTTTATCATGAGACATCTGCTTGCGCTTATGCGAAAATTCGTTTGCCACACATCACACTCTGTTGGGTCGTCATATAATAAGAATTACTTCAACTAAGCTCAGATTTGTTTTATTCATATTAATAGAACGAATTCTAAGTTTGCCTTTTCATATGCCGCAATAAAATAGTTTAATTTATCATCTAGTCATATTCGTTTCTCCTCTGTTTCTATTTTCAGATCAGCCGCTTCTCGCTTTTAATCTTTTAATTCAGTATGTACATGGTACATTTTTAAGCATGGTACTCTCATAAGTGCTTCTCTGATATTTGTTAATATTTTCTTCAATTACTAATTAGGTATTTATTCTACGATTCCATACGTCTCTGTATATTTATATATTAGCGTTTATGATCATCTTTGCATATTATTAATGCAAAATAATTATTTACATATACGATTCATCATTATTACTATTATTTTATTGTCAATTATATTAATTATATTAAAAGTGTTATTAATTATATTAAAAGTGTAGGTTTAATAATTATAAATTATTAAATTAATTAATATCTAAAGGTTTAATTTAATAAAGGTTTAAGCAGCGTCATTTCTGATACCTCATATTTTAAGGTGCTGCTTTTTACATATCTATATTCGCCTTCAAGTATAATATGTATTTCATCTCACCTGCACTTCTTCTCCTGTAATAAAGTTATTATTAAGTTATTATTATTGATAATACGAGCGTTACCCGACTTATTAATCTGCGATTAACACATTGACCGCTGAATACGAGTTAACTCATATATAGCTTGCGATCTACGGGATGACACCAGCTACTCGCCGATTCGATTTTTTGGAGGAGATAAAATTTTATTCAGTTTGAGATGAAAAATAAATATATTGATGCTGATATAAAAATGGAGTCGGGAAAACGGAGTTACCTATTTTTATATATCTATTTCTACTAATGTAGATTAATAATTTTAATCTTTGTTTAACTTACTTATTATCCTTTTCCAATTCTTAAAACTAGAAAAAGATAAAGAAATCAATATTAAACCGAGATTAAAATTAATCTACATTGGTAGAGACATATATTAGTGTCAATCAACTTATCGGAGTTGATCGGAGCTCGATCGAAATCGACACGAGCGAAGGGGAGCATTCAGCATCGATTGGCGCGGAAGAGAAGAGATAGAGAAGCGGTAGCGCGGCGTCGTCGTTATCGATCAGAAAATAGCCGGCGCGACGACGCCGATACGCGCGCGTCCGCCGCTGACGTCACCTCCGGGCGGGAGGCGGGAGAGGGACGTCGTGCACCGCGCTCCGGCCTCAGAGGACGTCGGGATGACCCGCGCCATGGACGTCGTCGCCGTCGCCGTCATCGCCGCGGCCGGCTATAACTGACGCGCGCCCTTGCTAAACTCGCCGACGCTCGACGACGAGTCGAGCAATGTGCTCCTAGACTAGACGCGCCCTCGCCGCCGCGCCGCGCCGCGCCGGTCCTCCGCCTCTCGACGACGAGGAGAGCGTGATCCGCGCTCATCAGTCGCGGCCGTCCGCGCCGCGTTCGCTTCCGGCGAGTCGACGATCGATCGGCGGCGTTTTTCGCTGCACGCGAAATACGCGAATCCGCAGGCTGTCAAGTCAAGATGGGCTCGTCGATAGTGCTCAAGTCGCTCTCGGTGCTCCTCGGCATATTCTTCGTTTTCGTCGGCACGATGAAGCTCACGTCGCACATCAGCAAGGACCTGCACAAGGACCTGGTAAGCTTCGCTTCCTCGTTAACGAGGATTTGAATCTATTGCTCCTCCTATAATTGCCTGTGATTATTTAACGAGACAATATCTCGTGACTTACATATGCAGGAACGATAAACTGCGATGTTTAGCGATTCGATAAATGAAAAAATTTATAGTAAAAATTGACTGTTTATAGTTATGATTGAAATTACCATTGGGTTTAGCAATGGCGAACTGACTGGTTCCAACGAGACGCGAAGCTGATGAAGTTACCGCCCGCTGCGGTTCAATATCCGTCGTAATTAGCAACTGATTCAATTTAATGTCGTTACGTTTAACAGCATTAATATCTCGTTATGTCGTTACGTTTAACAGCGTTGAGGTCGACGGACGATAGAGGACGAGAAATGGTTTAGTCGCTGAAATTAGTATCCACATTTATCATTAAGTACAGTCCCAATTATAGTCTCTTATAATTGCTGAATTAATTTGAAATTAATAATTGGCAGCGAGCGTCGCGCGCGGACTTCCGCCTGGGATAAATAGTTAATCCGATCGACAAGTTAAGATTTCTCTTTAGATTTCATAATAATCGATTTATCCGCAAATGAGTGCTGCAAAACACAATACTCGAATAGCAAATTATTAACATTGTTATCAAATGATTTATCTAACCGATTAATAATTAATTAAATAATGAATTTAAATCATTTGACTGCCTTTAGCAGATTGACAAACTGCACGATTCATCCGTAAAGAAAACGAAATGTGCTGCAAAACGTAATAACTCGACCAGCAAATTGTTAACATTGTTATCAAACAATTTATCCAACCAATTAGCATCAAAATTTAAATCGATTTAAATATGTGGATTTATACTGTTCCAACAAGAAACTGCAGTTTTTTAAGACCGACAAATAATGCAGTTTACTGAGTTGGAAAAAAGTATACAAAATTCACACAAAAATAACAAGTTCGACCAAAAATAACATCTTCTCTAATATTAATTAATTAAGTAATGAAATCATTTGACTGCCTCTAGCATATTGACAAACACAGGACGATTCAAAGGAAACGAAATGTGCTGCAAAACGTAATTCGACCAGCAAATTGTTAACATTGTTATCAAATGATTTATCTAACCGATTAATAATTAATATGATAAGCGAAACTGTAATATGAATCCTACAATCAATTAGAGAAGATGTTATTTTCGGTCGGACTTGTTATTTCTGTGTGAATTTTATATACTTTTTCCAACTCAGCAAACTGCGCGCCGACTATTTGTCGGTCTTAAAAAACAGTTTCTTAATTGTTGGAACAGTAAATCCACATAATTAAATCGATAATCAATTTAAATTTTGATGCTAAGAAGCATCCTTGTTAAATCACTGCAGTAAATTTATTGCGAAAAATATATCACTCCAGCCAGGGTTCGAACCTGGACCTCCCTACAATCTCTACAATCACTACAATCCCTAATACAATCCCAACGATTAATAATTAATTAAATAACAAAAAGAAATCATTTGACCGCCTCTAGCAGACTGACAGACTGGACCCCCATTCATTGTCACGTCCGTCATCTCCTCGTCTTATATTGTGACTTATGTAATTTCGCGGACGTCGATGTCGATGTCGGTGCCAAAGTGGCTAACGCCGCGCGGGTGCAGGCCGCCCCCCCCCCCCCCCGCGTATCACGTCCGGTCTGTCACGGCCCGGCTTTGTTATGTAATGTAACATTTACGTTGCTCGGCGAGCTTGCCGCCGCTATCCCTTGGTTCCGCTGATATAACGCGGATATAGCGTGCGCGTTTCCCCCTTGTCAGTCGAAGCTCCCGGCGCCCCCTCCTTCCCCCCCCCCCCCCCCCCGTTCCCACGGTGCTCGTTTCCGGATTGTTAACGCTCCAGAGATGAAAAACTCGACGGCAAATACGAATGACACGGTTCGCTACGTTTATCGGGTTAACGTTTGGGCGCACAGCAGCCTGATGGGCCCTTCCTCGGAAAAGCATGATGAAAGGGCTTCGATTGATTTAACGAATTTATTAACCGAATATATTTCTTCAAAGCGGTCGACGTAATTTTACAAAGGGATGAACCGCGTTTTAAAGTAAATTTTAAAAATAGGAAAATTGATTTTCGTAGCACAGCACTGATAGCAATGAGGACTGCAGATGAATTAGCGTGAGTTAATTATTTAAAGGGAGCGCGCTTGAAAATGAGCAAAACATAATTAAAATAATTTTTTAACAGAAGTAGATTATTTTCTGCACATTTTTTTTTATCTATATAATAAAGTGATATTTGAATATGTCTAGTTGTCTATAAGAAGAATATGTTAAATGTTGATAAAAATGATAAAAGGTATACAAATGATGAAAACCAGCTTGAAATGGACAACGCAAACGCGTGATGAACCACAGGCAAAGACAATACTTTGGGTTTCTTTTTATTTTTCGAAATTTTCTTTTCTAAGACACGATATAAGGCAAATGAGAGCTATACGCTGATATTAAAAAGCGAGAGATTTAAAATTTGTTTAATAAATTTTAAATCTTTCGTGTATTTCCATCAAGTACACGAATTTCCAACATACTAAACCGCGCGCCGATTTTTTGTCGGACTGAAAACACAGTTTTCGTTGGAGCATTAAAATCCCTTACCCCCCCCCCCCCTAACGATTTTAATCATTTGATGCTAATTTAAGCATCTAAATTAATATAAAGAATTTATTGCAAAAAATATTACCAGGGTTTGAACCTGGAATCTCCCGTATTCCGTTCGGGCGTCGTACCAATTCGACCACCGAGGCATTTTCTTTTTTGCAATCTTCCATATATTTTGACGTATTAATCAAATTTCTATTTGTAGCCTTTATTTAAAATAAACAAAAAGAGGATGAATCATCACACGATGTGAAGTAGCGATGCTATAAATAGCGTTATAATCTTCAAAGCCGCGCTTTCCCGCAAATTATGTTTTTTTGACTTTTATGCACCTTTCTCTTGAAAAATGGCAAACCTGGGAAACCGATTTTTATAATATTTTTTAAATCTCTTCAGAAATGACTGGCTTAAGATTTAATTGTCAAGTTTTTGAAAATTATAATTTTATCAAAAGTTATGAGCGAACAGAATTACAGGAAAAAGTGACTCTTTTCAAATCACAATTGAAATTCAGGAACAGCTTATTTAGAAAAAAGAGTATCAGCGAAAAATGCGATAGCCAATCGTATGAGAAAAAGAATTAAAGAAAGGTGATTTGCATATTGTAGATTCAGAGACGAAAAAAAGGAATAGGAAGATAGATATAAATTTTGTCCTATGATTTAATTCGGAATTGTATTTTTCTCCTTAATGCCAAGATCACCCAATACTATAATTATGTCGCATCGCGAATCGGTCGCAACGGGGCCAAGGGCGTCGGGAAAAAAATACTATTTTTTGAAACCTGGTCGATTGTAAGGTACGACACATACCGTGTCGCCTAGCTCGTTATAGACGGTATAAAAATACACGCGGTAATGCGCGCTCGATAACGTATATGTATATATATATATTGTATATAATATTAAATATGTGTATACCGAGGTATCAGAATATCAAATATGTTGCGCGATGTTAAAGATTAAACGTTGATACGGCCACGTGGAAACGCACAATGATCGTTAGCACACTTTTATCGAATCTGAAATATTTAAGCAGTCGATAAATTATTATTTTTAATAAATATAAATTATTTGTATAGAATGTTCTGTCATTGTTGTTACACTTTCGCCCTTTTAACGAAAGCTGAGATCTTCCCTTCCTTTGTATTTACCATTCCATAAGAAAATGAGGATCTTGTTTTGCAAATGTAGAAACCCAGACAGCACAATGTCCAAAATCGGGACATAATTAAGACATTTTATAGACGTCATTAAGACGTCTTTTAGACATCATTTCGTAATACGGCTTAAAGATGTCTTAAAGATATCTTTAACACATCTTATGTCCCCTGATTTTGGATATGTGTGCCTGTCTGGGAAGATAGGTATACATTTATTTGATTTATTCTATATTTGTACTTTGATTTAACGAAATAATGTTACGTACCTCACGTACTGTAATGTTACGGCTTAATATGAAATTTTAATGTAAAGCACGGACCATCGGTGTGTCATTCCGCTATTTCAGTATCTTCGACATTGCCCAACGAAAGTGATATTAAGGTAAACACCGGTGCAGATCGCTTGGTCTACCGCCAATAAGCTCGCTAACTCGCTGGCGAATGATATTTATATACTTCGCGTATTAGAACAAGTCAGGTTTTCTTCAAGTCCTCGAATTGTCTGGGGCTGCCAAAACGGGCTCCCGATTATTTCGCCGCTATGTAAATACTGTGCGGTAAAAACAGCGTTCAGTAACAATCACTTTAGAGATGAATAATGAGAATATTTTATCAAAATCTGAAATAATTCTTTTCTCTATCTATATATTTTTAATTGTACGCTACATTCGAGCTCGCAATTTTTTAATCGTTAGCGTTAAACATCTTAATTCTCTGTACTTTAAATGAGAATCCAGGAAAAATTTTTATATATATAATTATATGTATATAAAATATACCCATATTTTTTCTCTTATATAATTTCTATTTTTATATACAAGCAAAATAATAAAAAGAATTAAAAAATAATTAAAATGATAATTTTTGCATTGTTTTTTTTTTTCACAAAAAAGTAAAGTTTAAGGAAATGAGAAAAATTTGCCTATATATAATCATATACATAAATGTAATAATCCACTTCTAATCGTATATAAAATATGATTATATATAGAATATTGTATAATTTAATCGCAATTTGCTTTTTCTAAAGAAATGCAAAAGTTATTTTTCTAATTATTTTTTTATTATTCTTACTTTTTTTATTTACGAACAGAGATTATACAAGAGAAAGAGAGAACACATATATGAACATATTTTATCTATATTATACATGAAAAAATTTTTCCCGGGAATTTTACTGAGAATTCACCTAAAATCAAGCCAAGAATATATGATTTGTTATTTAATCACTTCCTTTGTTTGCAGCGCGATTCGTAAAAGCTTCTTTTTTAATCAGTTGCGACTCAAAGATTACTTTTGATATTTTTCCTAAAGAATAATTATTCGAATTTTTGACAGGAGATACCGTGACACATGTTAAATCTATACATTATCCGTCATGCTTTTAATCCTAGACATATAATTAAGTACAGTCTCATTTTTAATTTTCTATTATTATTTTCATTGAAGAGGGCTATCAGAATTTTAATATGTTTTTTTTTTGTTTCAGAGAAAGGAATATGTCAAGTATGCAAAAGTATTCCCGCTTTCGGGAACGCTTGACTTCAAGGTGCCCAGCAAGTGGTACCGAAGAATCGTCGGCTCGCTCGAGATCATCTGCGGCCTCGCCATGGCGATTATTCCAAGTCGTAGGTGCAAAAGACCAACCACCTTCTTTGATCGTAATAGCTTCCTTTCGCAACCACTTGTTCTGCCGAATTATCAGTTTTGCAAATTTTCAGTTTTGTAATACCGCATCGTCAATCCGGCATCAGCTCTCGACATCATAGATTTTCTCATCATAGATATTTTATTATCACAAATGTTTTGCTCTCTGCGATCTTTGATTGCACAAGTCCTTAATAAGTATTAAATGTCAATTTTTATTGAGTTTTAGAGACTCAGATTCGATAAATTTTTTTCTATTTCCGTAGATTTCTCACACTGACATCTCGCACTTATATTGTCCTGCACAAATTCTTAGCTTCAATCGCCGGACTATAGCAATTGCCATATTCGATAAACGGAGTTGGTCCATTGTAGTAATCATCTGTAAATTGCTTTCAGACAAAGTTAAAAACTTATCGAACACAGTGCTACTTCTCCTGATGCTGTTGACCGTGTATTCTCACTACATGGTGAACGAGAAATTCGAGAGGATCGCTCCGGCACTGGTGAGTGATTATCAACATTATCGCATGCGTTTCGCTGTAACTGTATATTAAATTGGAAAATTGGTTTCAGGTATTCTTCTTCATGCTCACGGGGCGACTGGTGATCGACTACCAGCTTAGGCGAAAAGACGCGCAATCGGTGACGGCGAACGGTGTCGACGATAAAGCTAAGAAGCAAGACTGAGCGGGATTACGGTTGAAAAACGCGTTGTCTGTTTTCACTTTAAACCACTTGATTCCGCGATTTCATTTCTGGAACACTGATTCTGAGGAAGATTTTAGTTTATTTATTTCAAACGTAAACTCTCGTTCTCATTCTTCCAAAAATGAAACTTTTATCTCGAGGCACCGTTATTCAATATATCTTTCTGGATTCTTTTTATATATAGAGATTCGATGCGCAATAAAATACTATGTAATATGTAGGAAGAAAGAAAACGATGATTTGGGATTCTCTAGATTAAACTTGTAAAAAATGTACGTTTTTGAAACAGGAAGTAAGATTAGGAATTTACTGTATAATTTACTCTATAATTTACAGTGATCACTTTAAACGTGATTAGCGAGATGAATTTTTATTGCACCCTACGTGTTACTCTGCGCATTATATTGCAATATAGTTTGCAGAATAAAAAGCGAGCATCGTTAAGACGCAATAAGATTTATAGAATTAATGGAAGTTCTGTAAAAATCTTATGACGGATATTTTTTATTGCCAATGTGGATTATTCAATAAATATGCGTGATATGTATTTTCTTCGACAAATATAATTTAACGACAATTAAAAACTTATAATGCAAAATTTAATTTTTAATACTGTTAGCAATTGCAGTCCAATGATCGGTAAATGTTGTTTCCGCTAATTGATGATAGTGGTTCGTCCCGCAATATCGGTCCATTAAGATACCATTGCATTAATGTCGATTAAAGCTGGCCATGATTAAAGAAGTTATCTCTCTCTATTTATATATAACAGTTAAGACAATGAGGCAAAAAGAGACTAAAGATCGCTAAAAAATAGTTAATAATTACCAGTGAAATTAATTTTAAAAATAAATCAGTTTGGTCGATTTATTTTAGTTGATCGTTCTCTTTTAGTTCTTTTTAAAACCATAACATAATGGCTATCACACGCGACAGCTATATAATATAAGACATACAGTTGTAATATAAGCAGCTATATAATATAAATAATATATAAGAAACTAATATAATTAGTTAAATTAGATATACTCCTATTAAACAGCTATAATATAAATAAATGTATAATATATGAATAACTATGATAATGATAATCATAAGAGGCTATAAGATAAACTAGCTGTAATGTAAACAGAGAAAGAAATTTAATCTGCTACGCGTAATACTAATCGACATTGATGCAACCAATCCTCAGTGACACTAGCTTAAGCACGAGGTACTAACTGCCACTTGAATGAATGTGATCTTATATGTACCGTACGAGCGTGTGCGTGTATGGAACATATAGAAAATGTTTCTTAGTAGTTGAGACATATGTGCGCACTAGCTTTAATTTACTTCTTAAAATCTCCACGTGCGAATAACGAGTGTGATCGGACAATTTGATAAATAAACCAAAATTGAAACTCTCAGACTTAATTTTTTCTATTCTAATTATTATTCGCTACCCGTTAGATAGTTGCGTTTTCATGTCAAATAATATTGAGATTTTGAGCCATGACAATAATTTTTGGAATGTTTACCTGTTTTAAAAATATTTAAATCGACATCTTGTTACATAACACTCCCATAATATAATTTTTATAAATTAAAACGTCCATCTCTTAAACAGATTTGTTATTTTTATTAGAAACTTAATTATATTGTTCTTTTTTCTTTTACATGTAATACTGAGATAAAAAAACATACATCGTTTAAATGCATGTACCAGAAATATTGTATTTATTCAAACTTTTTTTATATAAACTGTTTCAATATAAACGGTTTATATCTATTGCATGGTTAATACAAATCCAAAAGAAATGTTAAGGTTTTTTTTTGACAAGACAAGATTGATACGCACACATTTTTGTATATTTATCTCATTTAGTGTTGTTTATATAAAAAATATATTATGTATGAGACGTTAGATGTTCATATATTATCATATAAAATAAAATATAACTAGTTTTGTTGCAAGTTTGTTTACCAATGATTATTAAAATCTAAAGCTTGTAAAAGCAACAATACGCTCTTTCTAAAAAAAAATCACACAAGAAATTTAGTTTAAGGCAATCTAATTGAAGAATTTTTACTTCCAAAATAATTTGTACCATTTAAATGTTCATTTTTCGTTATTTATTTAGTAAAATAACAATAATTTCTCGCAAAAAATGTCTCATTAATAATGTCACTAAAAAATTATTTGGAAAACAAGATAGCGATGCTAAGGCCTTTACTAAAAAAGGATATTAATATTCTTAAAGTAAGTAGTTTCAATAAATATGATGAAACTATAACTATACATCTTTCATTTTGGACAGCAATAGTTTACAATCTGGAAAACACAGTCTGTAACAATTTCTATTTTCATTAAGTGCACCATATTCGAGGTTGATTTGACTAGCTAATTGTAACCATGCCTCTTTTATTCATCTTTTATCATTCGTACCCAAAAGTTGTTGAAATATTAGTAAAATATCTTTTAGGTTACCATTATGCACGATACAGAGGCAACAAGTTCAACATAATTAATTATAAGTAAGACATTACTGAACGTTTTCTACTCATTTCGTTCATCTATGCAGATTCCTGACCAGTAGTTAAAAGATGTAGAGCTTTCCGAAGATTCATTACAGAAGTAGCTACATCATCATAATCCAATGCACTGCTTGCCCATTTGATATATTTTTGAGCCTTGCCAATTTGCTCAACTGACAACTGGGTACCACCTGCAAAATTGCATTGTGTCCGAGATAAAATGATTATTTCATATTATTGTATTCCTAGACTTGACTTATTCATTTTATCTCGATCATAAATATCAATTTACATTACGGGACTTACTTTCTGTTTTAAACGCATCATCTTCTGATTCAAACGACTGCGTTCTCGTAGTTGGCGGATTTGCAGGAACAGACGGAATGTCTGGCGAGGTATTATCCTTAGGGCTTTCAGGATTTACATTTGATTCGGGCTCATCTGGTGGTCGTAAAATGTTCATCAGAATTTGACAAATTTGTAAGGATAACGCCAATATTTACCATTGTCATTTGACGCTTTAGTATAATCATCTTCATCATCTGCTTCTTTCATTGGCCCCGGCACTGGAGTTTCCCCAGTTGTGAAACAATTGTTAAGATAAGCTGCTTTCCATTGAGCATACTTCCGATTTTGCGCCGCTTCCACACTTAACTCTCCAAACAATGTCAACACATCGTACAGTATCTGAGCGGTGTAAAAACTCTGTAGAACGTTCTTGGAAAAATTTGCAGCCCTATCGTTCTTATCAGCATATAAAAAGAGCTTCAAGGCCCAGTTTTCTAAGTGCGCTTGAGCAGCTACGTCGTTAGTAATTGCTTCGTTGTCATGCAATTCCTTCTTCGTTGTTTCCAACCAGTCCATTAACTTCAGCAGAAAATTAGTCTCCTCCGATGTCTTGGTCGACAACTTCAATCCGGTTTGAAGAGCATACAGGCGACCTGTTTTTTTTTTTTGTATAGAAATTTTATTAATTATCTCTTTAAAGTAGAAAGCGAGGCATGTTAAACTGTCAATAGAAAATACATTTGTTTTCTTTCACTGTGTCATTACCGAGATATTTCTACAATCTCTAGAACTATGATTTAGAATGCATATCATGTACTTACACCAATAACTGACAACGCAATCTCGCTGGTCGTGCTTCGACGCGACTGTTAAATATTTCTGTATGGCTTTCAGAGGAGTCGGAACTTTCGACAAATCGGGTCCTGTCAGTGCCATTGGAACAAGTCAATAAGAAATATCAAAGATACACGTTTAAGAAATTATCTTCTCTCGATAGACCGCTTCTCGGATATTCGCACTCATATATCTTAGTGCACGAAGAATAAATTATTGGCCTGTATATCAGTCGACGAGATTTCTTCTAGCACTCAACGGCAAGACGATTCCTTATCGTCAAAATAATCAATCTGTACAATACATACATACATACATCGATTACACTCGCAAGTCACAGCAGTATTTTCTCATATGAACGGCGCAGTTGTATTTTACTTAAAGTACAATCCGCAATAATCTACTCCAATCTTTTCTGCTCAGCTTGTGTGACCGGAGCCGCAGGAGCATGGACTGAGATGGCAGCACAATAAGCTCGAAGAAAAAAATTCGACGCGTTTTTGCACAAGACGAAATAATCTGGCAGAAAAAAGCGTCGCTCTGCCCCGCGAAGCGAGATATTAATCAATATTAATCGGTGAAGTTGACAACTGTTTAGGTTATGAAGCCTGTCATACCGACGAAATGTAACAATTACTAGCGGCCCCGTGGCCACATGCGCATGCAAAAAGTGCGCGAATTTGAAACGTGTGTGTACTTATAATGCAAAACTCTTTCATTCTTACCTAATATAATCATTAATAATTAAGGTAATAGTTAAAGCAGACAACAGTTTGTGCTTTTTGCAGAGAATACTCTGTATTTTTACTATTCTCACAGAGTGTTCTCTGTTTTAACCAAAAGCACCAACTGTTGTCTGTTTCAACTATTACCTTATTTAGTGGCCGTGAGGCATGTTCACGTCGCTAGTAATCGCTACATTTAATCGGTATGACAGGTTTTATAAACCTGAATAGTCGTCAACTTTACCAATTAATGTCTCGCTTCGCGGGGCAGAGCGACGCTTTTTTCTGTTAGATTATTTCGTTTTGTGCAAAAACGCGTCGAATGAGCTTAATTTGATCAAAATTGGAGCTGAGGTAGCTAAACTGAATAATTACCATTGTTATTATTATTATTATGCAGTTACAGTGCTATTTTTGGAGTAACAATCGTTTAGAAAATCAAACTTTATTTGATACAGTTTTTAGAAAGTATATAATAAATGAATTATTTGACATTGTACTGTTGTAAATATTCAGCAACTTTCGGATAATGAGAGTATATTTTTAAAATGGGATGCAACCGTTTCAACTGACTCTTCAGGTAGCGATTTTCGGCCAACAAGGTTTCAATTTTTTCATCTGTGTAATACTCTTGAAGCTTAGGGTCCTGAAATGAATGGAAGTATATTAAATATAATAAATGGAGCATTAAATTAATAGACAAAAGAAAAAATTAGGAATTTATGCAGCAATTACCTACAATTTTTTATACACGTGCAAACACGCTGTGGTGTATTTCACCCAGTGTGACCGGTACGGGATTCTCGGGAAGTGTGACTGAATAGGGTTAAAGAATTAACGGATTCGCTTAAGTGCGAGAGCAGACCCGTTCCACTGACGTAATCATTATTGCCGATAGTATTCGTCCCAGAGTTTATCTCGTACGTTCCTCCGGACGTGTTCCTGTGGTTTATGCTGTTATTCGGATACATGGAAGATGTGTTGTTCATCATCGAGCCGCTCACGATACTGTTCATATCGGGTGGTAGATAAGGACTCATAGCTTGATTCATATCCCAATTGTTCATTGTTGGCATATTCATACTGCCTAGCGACATGGCCTTGGTTGTGCTTTTACAATCATTTTCTTCTTCGGATTTAAAGTGGTTCATGCATTTAGGTCATATGTAGTTAGCCCGGAAAATGTGATATGAAATGAAAGGTTAACGTTCCTAGAGTGTGTCTGTAAAATTTCGGATTTTTTAACCGATTGGTTCCGGAGATATATGTCCGTAAACTTTGCCAATTTAACGCGGTGGGGGTAGACCCTATGCGAAAAACGAGGCAAAAGCGCTTATGCTGCAAAAATTGCAATACTTCAAATGTACTTGAACGAACCAAAAACTGACGAAACGATGCAATAAACATTTTGTAAGATACTGGACGAAAGCCCGAGTTCATTGACCGAAGCCATATAATAATAAAACGTAATTTTCGATTGACTAAATCGACAACACGGAACTGATGGCTGGACTCGAGCGGCACTAGCGGCAGCTTCACAACGTCGCACGTGTCAGCTGATGCGTAAGGCGCATACTTATCTCAAAACTTTCAACGTTTACCACGTTTGTGCACGTTTGTCTCGAAACTTCCCTTACGTCGAGGCTGCTCGCTCATATTTGACAATTGTACGTAAAGGTTATATAGATCACTGCTCGCTCATATTTGACAATTGTACGTAAAGGTTATATAGATCGCGGCGACGAAGACTGCTTACCACGCGTGCTGCTGACTGGTCGTGTATACCGACCGTGCTCACAACTCTAGTAAAAGAAGTGACTTTTGTCTCAATATTTTAATTACGTAGAGGTCGTATAACATTAAAGATGTCATAAATAATAAATCTAATTGTATGCTGATTTTTACGGACAAAAATCACACTTATTTATCACTAATAAAAATAGTTGCCTATTTGACTTGCAAGTACTACATGAACCACCTTAATACCAGTTAAATTTTTCGCGGGTTTCCAGTTAGCGAGCGAGTCTATCGTCACTTCGTCAACTTCCGTAGTCTTTAATGTATTCAAAATACCCCACATATACTGATCAACCTCTAGGCCTTCCAACTGTGCAGATCTCCTGTAAAATACGCGACAATTTGTTTCATTTCTTTTCTTAATTCCAATAAATGCATCAGAATGACAATTGACAATTTAGTTATATACTTACGCGCATACTGGACACCTCCAGTTACCTTCGCAATTCTTTTGCAAGTATGATTCCAAATCGAAACACTGTATGTGCTCGCATTCCTGTCCTCTAGCTGGCAGTGTAATGCGTTTGTGGGTAATAGGACATTTTAAGAGTACCTGCACGCAATAAGATGCACATGACTTAAAACATTATTGACATTTCGCGCTACAGAGCTATAGGATTAAAAGAGAGCTTCAAAATGCTTTTGTAAATTTTACCTTTTGTGCTGTTTGTTCCACTGCATCTTTTTCTGATTGTAGACCATTGTTCGACATCGTGTTACTGAATTCTTTTTTGATTTTCGTTACACAGTGCTTTGCCATCAACAGCCTTTCACGTAATAATCCCTGAAGTACACTTCGCACACTGGTTCGGTGAACCAATTGAAGTACAAATAGAGATGACTGTAATGGCATAATATACAGAATCAGTCAGTTAGTGTTAGAAACTTATATCTCGGAAACAAAATATTTTAGAGAAAAATGTTTCATACAAACGTGTTGTGACTTCGAGGGAGATATAAGATGGTGTCATTGGTTCGACCTTGGATAGTCGTTTGAAGATCACATGATGGTCATCTTTAATTTCTTAAACGGAATCCCCCATATTGTAGTATATCATTTGAAAGAGCATAAAAAAGAAACTGGAGCAAATCATAGGTTGATACGTTGATCCGTTCAGAAGTTATTTAGGGCCAAAGTTTGAAAAAGCCACTTTTTGACCCTAAATAACTCCCGAACGGGTCAACGTATCGATCTCTGGTTTGTACCAAAATTTTTCTTTTCTTATGCCCTTACATATGATATACTACAACATGGGGGTTACATTTAAGAAATTAAAGGTGACCATTATGTGATCTTCAAACGACTATCCAAGGTCAAACCAATGACACCATCTTATGTCCTCCTCGAAGTCACAAAACTTTTGTATGAAACATTTTTCTGTAAAATGCTTTGTTTCCGAGATATAAGTTTGTACCACTTTAACTGACTCACCGTGCTCATTTTCTGATAAACGCATAAAGGCTGTAATAATATATTAAAAAAAAAAAAAAAAATAAAATATAAAAATATAAATAAATATATTAAATATATAAAAATAAAAATAATTTTAAGTTTATAATTAATAAATAGATGCACATCTTGCACAGATATATTCAATTAAAAACGTAAAATCTATTTGCACGAAGTGAAAACTGTTGCATACCAAAAATTAGCATTGCAAAGTATATCAAAGTATATCGTTTTATCTCCGAATTACGTAAACGCTATCGTTTAATTATTGATATCCTCAAACTTACACAACAGCATGCGGATACGATAATCTGTATTGTGTTCCTTCCATGTTGACAGACGTCCTTCAAGTAAAGAGGCTTGTGAGAAGCTTTGTTGTCCCCGCGGTCGATCACAAGGGGAGTCGCGTTAACAGAGACTTGCACACTCGCCGGCCAATTCGTGTTCATAGACCTATCTTCGTGGTGGAAACATTTGAGCTGTAGTTCTAGATCAGATCGCCACACTAGCGTCTGATGCACCGTGGACTCCAGTTGAAACACATGATTGCTAACAGCCAAATTGTGCTCTACACGGAAGGGTGGAAGAATTACGCCGTCTCTTACGGGGAATGTTATTCTCAATTCATCATCTAAAACAAACAGTAGAATCTCAATATAGCTGTTTTAGAGGTACAAATAAATGTTTAAAAAAACGTCTATATGTCGTGCGTATCAAATTTTCCAATTTTACATCTAATAGACGTTATTTCATGATTTGAAACTAGAAAAATGAACATTGTGCATCTGATTACATAACATCTCTTCCGTTGATACAATTTTTGAACTCAAGACACACCATTATAATTTATGTTGAAGTATAAGAGCGTGAAATCCTAAAATCGCACTTACCCTGAATGTTGACGGGCGATTTGATCTCATTGAAATCAGGCTTAATGTCCGGATTCGGACTGATGTAAGGCGGTTGCGGTATGCTGGTGGCGGGTGTCAACGGAGGCGTCGGATTACCGGGGATGGGACTGTGCTGATAATTCATGTTACCCTCGTTCGACGATCTCATCGATACCATGTATTGCTGGTGTTGACTCAATTGACTGGTCGCCACGGCGCCTATAGCGGACGCACCGTATGACGCGTTGCCGCCACAATATCCCGTGTTCGGCTGATGAGTGATGATCTGATCCTGGATGACCGACGAACTGATTGCCTTTGCCGGGCGTAGGTGGGACCATGCAGATGGGAACAGAGAAGGTTTCTCTCTGACGGGAACGCCGTTACTACTGTTACTATACTGTAGCCGTATTGGTTTGCAGCGGCCGTTTGAGACGGGGTATTGTAAGCCGGCGCCGTTTGATTACACAAATGTGTAAAATACGTCGATTACACTCGCAGCAGTATTTTCATATGAACGGCGCAGTTGCATTTTATTTAAAGTACAATCCGCAATAATCTACTCCAATCTTTTCTCCACTTGTGTGTGCTTGTGTGGCCGGAGCCGTCGGAGGACGCGGACTGAGATCTGAGATGGCAGCACAATAAACTCAAAATGGTCAAACCTCAAACTCAAAGAGACAAAGAAAAAAAGGTCATGGCGATGTCCCCTCCTTAGTGCGCTGCTGCTGTGTCATATCGCATGTGATTCGAACTTGTCAGCGGCACTTATATCGATGATTTTCATCATCTTTGTTCTGCACCTTATGCTGCGCATCGCGAATCATTCCGATAAATAATGTAATGGGCAAAACCTGATTCTAGAATGATGTCAAAATTGAAAGGATTACTCTTTCTTTGCTCTTTATCGGCTATTATCACTTCGGCTGTACGTAGTGCATAGTTAATTGTGTTTACCTTTTTAAGTATATGAGCCTCACGTCACCGCAGTTATATATTTATTTTTATTATGTATTTTGATGCAAGTAGGCAATTTGTCCGGAAAAAATTAATGATCAAAACCCTTAGCTTTGTTATTTACATTTGTTCAACTAGCTGCCTTATTCTTTTTGATGAGATATTTAATTTTTAATTGTTAATTTGAATAGTTATAATTTTTTTTATCTATTTTAGGTTTTAACTGACGCTCCAACTTGTGAGGTACGTGACCGTAGGTTCAACCGTGTCTATAATTTAACAAAGTTGTCATCTGATAAAGAAGATGTTATCATCGAGCATGACAATGAAATGATACGTATGCAACTGTGTTCTCCGTTAATTAAAAAATGCAATAATCAAGATGGTTATGCAATATGTCTAATAAAAAACAACACAGAGAAAGGAATAGGTAATGCTCTATAGTTCAAACAATATTTTATCTATCAAGATACAAGAGCTTAACAAAGGAATTAATTTTGTTTGTGCATACAGGAAGGTTTCCTCCGGACGTAGATGTTAAAAATGGGAGAATTCTATTTAACTTTACTGGTGACAGTTGTCAACGTGGAGCCAATTATACAATGAAGATTATCATGCTTTGTGATTATGACGCAGATAATAATTCGTATCCTGAATTATTTGCGCATGTAAGTATAGTTTCTCTTTTAGATACATTTAGATTAGATGATATAAGTATATAATAGAAATATTTTGAAAATATTCTAGGGTGATCAAGAGTGTAACTTGCACATAGTATGGAAGACAGCGTTAGCTTGTGTACCCAGAATTCAAACAAATTGTACAGTCGTCAACGCTGGGCGTCGTTACGATCTGAGTCTTTTAACAAGAGCTTCAGAAAACTATGTGATTCGTATGAAAAATGAAACAAATTCACCCAAGATAATCTTAAATGTCTGTCAAAATGTAATACCTCATGGTACTAGATGTCCAGATAAATCTGGAGCCTGTTTGGACGATCCTGAAAATTCTAATAAGTAGGTGTCGGCAAGTAGATCTTTTATTAAGATTGAATGTGTAACGAATACATAATTTAGTTCTGTTAAAAATAAGAATGTGTAATTTTTCTATAACACTGAATTTTTTTATTTGAAGATAAATTTGTTTCTGTTTTACTTTGTTATAGTGATCCAAATTTAGGAGAGGTAAAAAAACCGCCTTTTTTTTGGAACGGAAGTTTACAGATAGAATACCAGGATGGTGCGTTTTGCAAAAAAAATATTTCAACGCCACACGTTAAAACGACTATTACATTTATATGTAATTTGGAAGCTACGGTATAGCATCAGATAATAACAAAATATGTTACACACATATATATATATATATATATAAGAAATATGTTTCGTGAATATCACTAATCTTGTTACCAGAGACCCCCAGAATACATTGGAGGAAAAGAAGAGTGTCATTATCAACTGATATGGTATACTGCTGCAGCGTGCGATGTTGAGACTTTGCGTAATCATAGTGCTAAAACAGCAGGCAAATGTATCGTTACGAATCCAGTTACAAATTTCACGTAAGAATAATTTTTTGATATTATGTGATCAATACTGATAAATACATGACGCGTTTATAATTTGACTATGCATTTTGTAATACGCAGATATAACTTGCAAACATTGATGAACAGAGACTTTACTGTTACAAATACAAGCGGTGTAAAGTACAAATTCAGAGTTTGCGGTGCGCTTACAGATAATACATGTGGAACTAACACAGGTGCTATACTTTATTATGAGACTATATTGCACGTATTATGTGATGGATCTAAAAATTTTATTTATTAATTATTTTTTCATGCAGGAGTGTGCAATTCAAAACGTGGTACGTCGTTAGGACAAGCTAACGCAAACCTAATATGGCAGCAAGGTGGCCCTTACTTGAATTATACCCATGGGGATTTATGCGAAAATGGAATGCGTCACTATACACTTATCGGATTTTTATGTGAGCCACAAGGGTCGCCCAACCAGCCATTGCTAATGAAAGAATATCCTTGTCAGACTATCATACACTGGAATACAGATTTAGTTTGTGAGAAAAAAGTAGGCATGATTATGTGCATGCTACTGGTTTTTTTCTTCTTGACACAATAAATAACAGATTATTCTTTCGTCTAGATTAAATGTGCTACCGATAATGACGATGAGATCAATTTAACTCCTCTTATACAATCTACAAATAATTACATCATAAAAGCTAACAGTACGGAATTTCACATAAATATATGCCGACCGTTAGTTCCAACTCAAGGTCTTACATGTGCACATGGTAGTGCTGCTTGTAAAGTCTCGGTAACTTCAAAGAATGAATATACCAATGAAATCGTGAGTACAGATTTAGTTAAACAATTACCGACATAATAATTAGTAGTGATAGCAACTTAAATTTCAATAATGTGCATATTTTCATTACAATAATAATTTAATAGAGTTTAGGATTTCCTGAGGACAATCCAACATTAAATAAAGATCTACGAACAGTGTTACGTTATATCAATGGATCACAATGTCCCGAGAATCCAGCTAAAACAATATCTTCAAATTTCACATTTATTTGCGATAATAACAATCAGGTAACAGAACTTTCCAGTTTTAATTTGAATTTTAATGATAAATTTATCGTCTAATTTAAAATTGAATTTTTTTATAGTTGAAAGAATTTTTAAGAAAGCCATTATTTTGTTGTAGCTTTATTTATCATTAAAGAATTAATGTCTTTAGTAATAAGCTTAAAATTTTACTTAAATTTATGTACAAAGTAATTTATTTTATAAAGTTCAGTATACATTTATCATATTTTTCATATTTCAGGGACTTCCAGTATATAAACATTATGCTAATTGTACTTATGTATTTGAGTGGAATACAAGTATAGCATGTGGAGCTGTGATGGGAGGTTGGACAGGGCCATGTACTATAAAGGATAGTTTTCTTTCATATGAATATGATCTCTCTTTGTTATACAAGAAGCAACGGATACATTATGTGAGTTTAAAATGTGAATGGCAACTTTGTAGCTATCGCTAACAGTATTTTTTGCATACAATACATAACGCATACAATACATAACGCATACATACATGTAATGTCTGCTGACAATATCAACACTTCGAAAAAGCTAATCAGAAATAAAACTAAAACTAGGTGAAAAGCAAACAAGGCAAGGAGTATGCTTTAAATATTTGTGGTGGAGAAAAGTATTGCAACGGTTCTGCTGTATGTCGCGAAGGCAACGGTTATGGATCACGGGGAAGTGTGATTTTCGATTACAGCCGTGACGACATAAAACTTAAATATTCAAATGGCAGTAAATGTAACAACAGTAAGCTAAATATTTCTGTTTTATTAATGTATTCATAATTAATTCTCCATTGTGTATTAAAATTACATTTTTCTTGTAACAGATTCTTACACGTCCGAAGTAAGATTTATATGTAACGAATCCATGGGCATCGATGCACCAAGACTATTATTGGTAAGTCAAAAATATACAGAATTTGATTGAATATTTCTCTACAAACTACGAAGGAAAATTTTCAAAAGTAAGAAATCAAAATTTAACTTCAAGTAATATATGTTTTCATTTATAGATATTGTATACAAATATATAAATATTTTTATTTATATATACAGATATATAAATATTTTTATTTATATCTATATACAGATATATAAATGTTTGTATTTATATATACAAGTATATAAATAAAAAACAAATAAATAAATTTGTATAAATTTAATTTCAGCTTATTTTTGAAATTTTCCTTCTCTTAATAATTATGCATGGCATTTCAAAGTTTATTTCTAGACAATTTAGATGCAATTCTTTAGCAATGTCTAGCAAAAACATTATTTCTTACAAATTTGCAAATTTGAAAATCTAATATATACAATTGATTAATACGCTTATTTTTTATTTATAAATCTACGTATATATACACATATACACGAATAATATACCTATATAATGTACATATCTATGATTCATTCTGCATATTTCGTTTCAACATTTTAATGTGTAATATATGCATATAATACGGCACGTTCTAGATTTTTTATATACAAGTATAATATCAAACTATAAAAAGATGATTATATTTGAAATATTTATATGTTGATAATTATAAGACAAATTCTGCATATCTTCGTATCATAACGTAAATCTTTTACAATCGTCTTAAAGTTCTTATAAAATAATTGGAAAAAAATTATACATGCTTTGATCTTTCGTAAGAACAAACATATGTCAAATTTTGTCCAAAAATGGAGGTATGCAAAAATATGCATTAAAAATCAAGGCACTTTGTATTATATGCATTTGCATACCAATGCATGAAAATGTCTTCTAAAGTAAAATTAATTGTTTATCAGGTACTGTCTTAATAACTTCAACTCATACAGGATGTATCCTATTCCTATTATATCAATATTTAATAAAAATTGATAAAATAGTGCGTTCTTAAACGTTGATGCTAATAAAGTTATAGGAAACACTTTATATAAAAAATATGTAATACATACGTATAAACTTATATATATCATATAAACTATTTTTTCATTATAATATTATTGCATTATATACACAGGTATATTTTATGACTAAATTAAGTGCATCACAATACATAAAATAACCCTTGAGTATTTTTTTATAAAAGTTATTAAAATGTACTTTATAATAAAGCTTATAATATTGCATGAAAAACTATAACATATTAAAGATGCATTTCAAAATGACATACTTCGAGGAATTAACATTTTATAATATTATGTAGTATTTACATAATCAAAGCTATATAATTTGTAACAACTTACAAAAATTTTATTCTGGAATCTCATATGACCCGCAGGAAGTGTTTAAATTCAAGTACGCATTTCCTATGTTTAAGCGGAATGTTCTTAGATATTTCCCGAAAACTTTGATCGAAATATAGTAAATGTTCAAAATATATATAAAGTAATATTTCTAAATTACTTAAATGAGTTATTCCTGAAAATTATTTAATTTTATAGGAATCGATAAAAAATCGATAAAATATACTAATAATATTTATACACCTATAGTAGGTTTAATCTAACATCAGTCAGTTGCTCATACTCACTTTTTTCCCCGCTTGTTTTTTTTTTTTTTTTTGCTTTCTTAAGTTTGTATCCTTAATTGTTTCGTTTGAAGATTCTAAATTAAGATCAAGTCTTCTTAAAAAAAGTAAAAAATATCAAAATGTTCTTGCGTGGCTTTTGATATTGCACATATCAAAGTTGGATCTATAAACGATTGCTAGTTACTATTTTTCCATGGATACTTCTACCTTTGTGCTATCAGACAAGACATTCGTCATTGTCGCGTTTCATTAAATGTTCGGGTGAGAGAATGATCCCTATGTCTCCGTTCAACTTACACGATTCCCGCGGGTAGCAATTCGGAAGCAATTGTGCCTCCGGCTCTTTATCACACACGAACTTTTTGAGCGCGTCGGCCGGCGGCGTGGTGTTCGGTGGAGTCTCAGGAAGTCCAGTCGAATAGATGAGCTCCTTCTTTTCCCCGTTAGTTGGAATACACAGTTGGTGATTCTCAAAGATCTTCTTCCCGGCGACGCTGTTCCGCGCGAGTTTCGGCTGATGCGGCAGCGCGTATCTCAATTTGTCCCAAAACCAAGGATCTCCCCATTTGACGTACGTGTTCATGCTTATGTACGCATTAAGTTCTGAGTCCAAGTCGTCGGTGGGTCCGATGTCGCCGTACAGGATCAATATCACTCGCGCCCGACCCTCTTTCAACGCTTGACTGTGGGCGGCACGAAATTCCATCCTTCCCCATACGCTCTCCAGGAAGTTCGGCGACAGCACCACTATCGTACGTCTGGAATTTTCTACGGAGCTAGCGATATTCTCCGGTATCCACTCGCCCGCGAGCCAGTCCCGATAGTGAAGGCACAGCTTGAACGGCGTCGTACCGTTCTCCAACTTGGTCACCAGTTCGTTCACGACAAACTCGTGGTCCTTGTGCGAGTAGCTCACGAACGCGTCGTACAGTTTCTCCTTGTCCAACTCCTCTTCTGTTACGAACCATAAACACCACTGATGCGCGAAAAGCCACACCTTAATTTGCCGTTGGTATTTGTAATAGAGCAGCCCAAAGACGCCGATAAGAAATCCCGCGAGCGAGATTGCTATGCTGATCGCGATAATCGTTGTCGTGTACCACGGGCAAAAATCAATCATGGTCATTTCCGAAACGGGAATTTTCATTCCCGGACACGTAACTTTAAGCAGATCGGGCATCGTCACGAATTTCGTTTGAATGAAACTCAGAAAGTCCTTAGCGTCGCAATCGCATTCCCACGGGTTTTCGTGTAACGTTAATCGTGTTAAATTCGTAGACTGTTTCAGGAATTCTAACACGTCAGGATGTATTCTTGACAAGTTGTTATTATGCAGCTCCAAGACCTGAAATAGAATCCGATGTTAAATTTTAACTAAAGTGCAACCCAATATCTTTTTCTTATTTATTATCTACTTTATATGTATACTGTATATGTTTTTTGAGAATTCTAATTTATTGTATTGTGTAGTTCATAATTCCGAACCTTTCAGACATATTACCAATGTAAAGTCTGCATTATAACTGTCACTTGAGAAGGGCCACAACCCATGGCCGAAACGTTGTGAATTTTTTAATAAATATGGCCAGTTGGGTCGATTATACCACAACTCTTTATATGTATCATTTTACAAGAATTTAATTGCACATTTTTTATCTATCCTTACAGATACCTCTACTAGATTTTTTATTCTATTTTTATCAATAAAATATTTTATACAAGAGGTAAATTTACGCACCTTTATTGTGTTGGATAATCTGTCCAGAGAAATTTCAGAAATGGCGTTGTGAGATAAAATAAGTTTCCTCACCGATCCAAGTCCCATTGCTTTCAAATCTGGCATGCGAGTTAACCGATTGCCGGATAAATTCAGTTCATATTGGAAGGAACCCCTGTTAGGTTTCTTTACGTCGTTCGGTACACTAGTCAAGTTTCTGTGAGAGCAATTAAATATGAACGCTCTGTCCTCGGGCCTTACTAAACATTCGCACTCTTCGGAACACACTTTGGGTTCTTCTATCACACATGTTAATGTTCTAGATTTCAAATCCTTAACGCGCACGTCCTTCAACTCGTTCGGGCTTTGGCAAGTTAAATTTCCTGGTTCTATGTAGAAATAATTATGGACTTTAGGATGCATTCTGCCCTCGATATAACGCAGAAAGTCATACAACAGGCAATCGCAATGCAACGGATTATCATCCACTAATATTCTTGCGTCATGAGAATTCTGTGTATCAATCACGAATTTTTCGGCATTGTTCAAGAAGATATGCTTTATTTTATTATGAGTCAGATCCACCTCGATGCTATCCGATACAAACTGCATATCTGTAGTCTGAAATTGGAAAAAGGAAAACACCGTCAAATATTATCGCCTACAAATTTCTTGTAAATCTGTCTGTCGCATTTACGAGTATATCAGTTTTAAAGGTGCTTTTTTTGCAGGTAATTTTAGGGGAGAGTCGATTAAATCTCCATTGTACCTCCATTCTAATTTCTAAACAAAACATTTTTTTCTAAAAGTAGCAACTCTGATGTGACGCTAGTAATATTGCTGATTTTGTTTTGTTGGTGTTTGATGTAAGTTTTCGTGCAATTTACTTAAGGTATGATCAGTACAAGATGAGTTGAAGTTTAGTATACTACAGTGTTATAATTAATATTTATATAACTCTTTTCGAATATAGCATCAAATCAGCAAAATATTTGTAAGTTATGTTGCTGTTGGCAAATTTTTCAAAATATAGGGAGTTGGGTAAATCGTACTTGTCGCTGGTCTTTATATTGTACCGATACGATTGATTAAAATAATTACCTACTTATCAACCAAACAAATAATCATAAGTCTGAGAACTAATGTGATTCCTAAATTTAAGATAAAATAACGTGTCAAGATTGAGTAGTTGAATAATACTTGTTTATAATTATATTTTGATATTTGTATAAGGAAAAGTATATGTGTGTTGTGTCTTTTTAAGGTAACTTACTAAAAATTATTTATAGATATTATTTGTTAGATTTTTGAGAAAAATTAGATCTTTCTTTGTAAAAGTTTATGATTGTTTATTTTAGAAGTACGATTTAGGAACCCAATGGTACAATTTATAGACCTGGTCTCCAAATCATACCGATAACTACGTTTTTAAAAAATTTGATTTAAACAATAATTCAATGTTTACTTTTGTAAAAATGTAGTTTCGTTATATTACCAATGAACTAAGGTTTGATTTAGATAAAAATAGTTTCTGATTTCTTTAGTATTTTTGTTTTAATTTTGTTTAAACCTTAAAGGTGCGTCCAGACATGTATCGTATCACCGTATCGTATCATGATCGCCTCTTATTAGGGTATCCAGATCGGAATTCAGAGGACGCACCTTAATAAGAGGCGATCATGATACGATACGGTGATACGACACATGTCTGGACGCACCTTGAGGGGTACGATATAGGCGACTTTCTCCTACTTACTTGAATAGATGATATATTGTTATATTTGAGATCCAATTGTCGAAGTCGTAAATCGCTTAATATCCAGTCGTTGAATATTTCCGAAATACTGTTATTGGCTAAATATAATTCCTCTAATGACAAGCAATCGTGAAAAGGCGACTTCCATTGAGCAATAATATTTTTTTCTAAAGTAAGATTATTATAGGACAATCTGGCAATCTTCAATTCTTTCAAGGAACTGAAACCTTGGCTGGAAATAGTCATCAGCTGATTTCTCTCTATATTTAGTTCCTCCAAAGCGTGCAATCCACTGAATAGGTCCCTGCAAAGAATTATGTATTGATAAAGGTATGAAAAACACAAGCAATCGTTATCGTTCGTATAATAACAATCATTTAAACGTACTTGGAAATGGAAGTGATTCGATTTCTTGATAAATCTAATTTTACTAATTTTTCGGTATTTGAGAAGATCAAATCAGGCAATTGTTCAAGATCATTAAAACTCAATTCCAATTCTCTGAGGTTCTTCAAATCCCGGAATATGTATCTAGGTAAGGTTTGAAGATAGTTTCGTTCCAAAGTGATATTAGTTAGCGAAGTACACCCCCAGAAAAGATCTTCCGGTAGCGTGACAAATCCGTTCTTTTTCAATTTCAAAAACTCCAGTTTCGTTAAATTAGCGAAAAATCCATTTGGCAAGGTTGTCATATTTCTCGTGTTGTTAAGTATAGTGACATTGCGTAGTTCCTTGTTATTTCGTAACAGATTCTTCGGTAAATGTGTAAAATTGTTTTTAGATAAGTTAAGAGCCTCGAGGTTTTCGAGCTTCGCGAAGATGTCTTCCGGTAACTTGACCATGTAATTCGTATTGAGATCGAGGCTTTTAAGAGCGACGAGTTTGTCGAAAATTCCCGACCGAAGCTCGGTTAAATGATTTTTCCATAAATTGAGAAACGTCAGATTTTTCAGATTGTCGAACGTGCCCGGTTCTAACGATCGCAGAGCATTTTGGCCCAATTCGAGCCACCGCAATCCGGGGGTGTGGTTGAACAATCCGGTGACTAGGTGTAAGTTGTTGTCGCGCAAATTGAGTCCTTTTAAGTTGACTAGACCGGCTAATAGATCTTCATCTACATAGGACACATTGTTGCTCGATAAGACCAGATACTTCAAATTTTCAAAGTCATCCAAATGATGCTTCACCAGGGCGAAGCTCAAATTCTTGTACGAAATAAAGGTCAATCTTTCCACGCCGGTGACCCCTAGGGTTTGCGTGATTTCACCTAAACTTTTGTTCGTCGGTAAATCACACAAGTAGAAGTATATCCATTTGATAGTCTTATTCTTCGTCAAGGACGACACGTCCAGGTCGAAATCGGACCATTCCGGTGAGTTAGCGCAAATGAGCTGTAAAAGAAACATCCACTGATGCAACCTTGATTCATTAAAAAAAAGAGTATGAAATATTTATGAAAATATCTTAGGATATATAATGCAGTTTTTTTTTTAATTAAAGAATGGTATAGTTCCAAATATTTTTCTGAAAAAATTTAAAAGCGGGGATGGAAAATAGAAAATATATCAGATGACGAATACTCGTAAATTCATATGTTCTTTCTCAAATTTTGGATTTATGTGTCTGTGGAATGATTGATTAAAGGAAAGATTAAAGAATGAGAGATTCCATCAAATATCAAAAAGATTGATGAACTACGAAGAATTTTGAATTTCTATTTTATAATATCGCTGTCATGGCTAAGAATCAATTTGTTGTCTATTCCAAATTCTCGAGTACACCGGGTGATTCAGAGTACCCGTGCTAGCCGTTTTTCTAAAAAAATGTGACGTCACAGGAAGTTAGGAAATAATTGTTCAATCATTACTAACGGGCACTCAAAATGATCGTTGGTGATGGTTCTATTTTATCAAAACAAACCGGAAGTAGGTGTAACTGATTATGAGATCAGTTTTGAAATTTTAAATAGGAACATCGCTCGAGTGGGATATCGTTGGATAGAGTTTTGAAAAAGAAACAACTTGTATTAAAACTTAATTCAATTATCTCTTACAGGTTTCGAGAAAAACGTTCGCGAATGTGCTAATAATTTACAAGTGCTTGACACGTTTTTGCGTTAGTTTTTCTAACTGTTGACATCTTGATGTTTCTGACTGTTGACATTGTGAGCGACGTCGGTGGCAATAGTTAGAAAAATTCGCACGAAAACATGTGCTGTCGAAGACTATTCAGTTCAGTTTTGGTTTGTCATCAGCAGAGGAAATAATGTTCTCAAATATGGAAGGTTTTTGATATGCTCATATGGTGTTGGGTGAATGACGTCAAAATTACGGGGCAGCCAAACCAAAACTGAATTGAACTGTGTTTGAAAAACAGAACCATCACCAGTGATTACTTTGGGTGCACATTAGTAATGAACATTTTTTTCCTAATTTTCTGTCACGTCACATTAAAAAAAAAAAACGGTTGACACGGGTGTTCTGAATCACCCAGCCTATACATATAAAGGTCTTTTAGGCGTTGGGACGGATAATTTAATTTTTAGCAAACAATGCACAGATCTCGGCAACTGTGTTTTGATAAATGCAAAACGCTCGTGACTAACAAGTAGAGACTTACATTTATTTTAGATTTCTCTGGATAAATGCTGACGACGATCGAGGAGTCATTCTTTATTGTACAATTTATCTCGATTCCTCCATCAACACTCGGATTTTGACATTCGCACGCCTGATTCGTTGGGCAATGAGAGGTGGAAACGCTGCCCAGAGCAATAGCCAATATTACAAATGCCTCACGAGTGATCATCTTGTATTTAGTCTGATTCTCAGTCTGATATCTGTTTAAACAAACATAAAGACACATTTTTTTATTGTTGCACATTATTTTATTATAATTGAAGGGGGGGTACCCTAATGAGGGGTATTGAAGGATACAGGTACAGGGGAAAATCAATCAATGTCCATCCGGAGTACTTTCGAGAAAAACGCAATTTTAAGTTTCAAGACATCAGATATCTTAAGAAACTGTTGAAAGAAGTACTGGCAGTGACTATTGGGGAATGCATAGTGTTTACTTAGTGTTTACATTGTATGTTGGACTGTGATGGTTCTTCCCCACAAGCGCGTGGATTATGATCGTTTTTCCCCATCACGATACATCTTTCGGACTTATTTGCAATGAATTGTAACTGTTCTTGATCAAAACAGACAAGAATTATGAAAGTTCTTTGAAAATGCCACAAGATAGCATGATCAGATCAATTTCGACGAAAAGTGGACCTCGATTGTTTTTCCCCTATACCATTCAATTATTTTTTTACAATTATTAATATTATTATTTTCTTTCAATGCTCATTTGCAAATATCAAGCAGAACACTGTGAAAATTGGAAGCATCGTAGCTTTAGATTAGATAAATGTAACACTTCCTCTTTTCGAGATAAGTTCGTTGCTACACTTTTTTTTATAGTTGCCAATACTCTCATATGTTACACATTTTTTTCTCATACATTTATTCACATTGTATAAAATTTTTTAAAAATCTGTATTTATAATTAAAATATGAATTTACATCCAGGCATACATAAATTTCTCTTGTACATAAGAAAAAATATATTTCTTTAAATATCAAATTTTATTTATGGATATGCTTTTTATTTTATTTGATATCGTGATACGTAAAAAAAAAGCGAAGTATAGCAAAACATGTATTTTTTCTACATTTTTATTCTCTATAATGACGAATGTTTGTAGTTTGTGAAGTATTGCAGCTTCGATTTAAATTCTACAATTAAATTACAATTATTTATGTTATATTGTGATAGTTTCTGTGGGCGGTTTGTATAAAAACTATAAATTTCAAAACGATCCATCGAATGTTTAAAAATATACGATCGTTGAGGCTTTGGGTGCGTTCGAAAATAAAGTTTGGTTGGTGTTGGGAAATGGTGAAGTTTGCGGAGAAACGAAACGTAGCGTTGGCCATTTTTAATACCGCCAACTTTACCATTTCCCAACACCAACCAAACTTTATTTACGAACGCACAATTTGTCTTCGTGTAATCCAAATAATGAAGTTTTAAAATCTTTAATAAAATTACAATTCACATTGTGATATTAGATAGAAAGATACACTGGTAAGATTCATGGAAGATACCTTAATTGTTACAAACGAGATAATTGCAAACGGAAACTATTATAGTAAAAGGCTGAATCACGATTCTCGGTATTTCCCTAATCCGGGATCTCAATGAAGATACATTTATTTTTTGACGAAATACACATATTTATCGGATCTTCTACCATGTGGCAAACCGAACAAAAATTATATTTTGTTTCTCCTTTCCCGTAAAAAAAATACGGCATTTTATCTGAATCAGAAGTTGATAGAAAAACTGGGAAACTTCTGGCACGAAGCCATTATTATTTGCAGTATATCATTTATCTTCAATTTGCAGCAATCATTTTGTATATCTCTCTTGTGGATATAGTAAAAAAATACAGCATCATAATAAGCCTGTTTCTTAGAAATCTACCGCAATTTATTTGCAATTCATAGTAATCGTATATTCGCCGTCACCTTTTTATTTATTTATACCTCTCGTTAAAAAAAAACATCAACGTTACAACGTTAGTATTAGGTAAATCCACATTCACGTAAATCGTTAATGCATTTATGCAAATAATCTATTCGTAGAATTAGTTAAATGATAGTTGTTTTACAACGAGGAAAACCTATCGTTCAATTCGTTGATTCGTTCTTATCGATGTAAATTAATCTAAACCGAAGCGAGAGAATTAATTATTTTGGGGGCTCAGGCAGAGAAGTAGGTACGTATACAGATTTAAACGGAGATATATATACAGGATGTTCCAAAATTCTCAATTTTAAAAACAGATTCTTCTTTAAGTTGATTATTTTATAATTATAGGCGCATTTGCAATTTTAGTTTATTATAAAAAAATAGGATTGATTTCAACGAAATTTGATTTCAATTCTTACTAAATTCAGGTTCAAAATTGAAAAAAAAAACTTCATTTATCGTATATTAAATTTAAGTACATGAATTTTACTTCTCAAGATTAAAAAATTTGAGATTTAAGAATTTTTTCAATTATAATGACGATCTGTCGCACAAGATTTTTCCAAAAGGGAGAAAGGAAGGAAAAGTCTATTATTCTATGTTCAAAATATTAGTGTAAAATGAATACGCTATACTCTTACTGTAGAGATAATTTTGATCTATCTAACGTTTTTTTAATAACGTATGCGTAATTGGTATACAAATGTCTAACAAACGTCGTAAATATTAAATCGTTTTTTAATCGAAGATAATTTGAAGAAATCACTGAAAATTTTTAACATATTTCTGATGGACGTGTATTCTTTCTTTTCTATGTATATGTGTTGCATCACATTATTGTTCGGCTATCTTAAGTAATTGTATAAAAATAGCATCAAGAACGTGCGAAAATGATACGCTATCGGCGTGATTGATTACTATTATCTTTCATTCAAAAACTATTGAATTTTCTTCCGACCGTGCTCGTTGTTAAACGAACTACACCGATCAAGAGTATCCTGTTAAACTTGAAAAGTCTCTAATTCGCCTGTATCGCTGATAAACACGATAACCGGTGAGATATTAATACCTGTTAAATCGCATGCATTTATACGCAAATAAATAACACGCTCGAGATTTTATCCATTAAATTCCGTGATTTTGACGGGTCTTTCTGATATTTGCGACGACATTTCCTAAGAATGTTAACAAAAAATAGACAACCAATTTCGCACTTCTATATCAATGCAGATTAACTGAAATCTCGATTTAATTTACTTTTTATCTTTTTTAATCTTTTTTTTACTTCTTAGAATCCATTGAATTCCATAATTCTGACGGATCTTTCTGACATTTGCGACGACATTTCCTAAGAATGTTAAAGGCCGAAGCGATGATTGCAGAGACAGTAGACACACAAAAAAAGACGACTAAAATCCATTTCTATATCAATGCAGATTAACTTAAATCTCGATTTAATTTACTTTTTATCTTTTTCTACTTCTTAGAATCTATTAAATTCCGTAATTCTGACGGATCTTTCTGACATTTGCGGCATTTTTTAAAAATGTAAAAGACCGAAGCGGCGACTGTAGAGACACACAAAAGACGACTAATGTCCATTTCTATATTAATATAGATTAACTTAAATCTCAGTTTAATTTACTTCTTATCTTTTTCTAATTCTTATGAACTAGAAAAAATGAAAAGTAAGTTAAACCGAGATTAAATTAATTTATATTAATAGAAATGGACACACAAAATTGGCAAGACTTTATTAGGTTTTATTGATTTAATTTTCTTTATCAATTACACGCGCAAGTGTTAAACAAAGGATTCATCGTACTGGTCGAGTAAAGTTGGAAATAAAGCTACATAGTTTCTCGAGACATTTATTAATTAAATGCTCATTGGTTTCAACACTTTCACCTAGAAAAATAGAGAGAGGAGAGTTTCGAATCTTTTATTTTATCTAATTGTAAGAGGGTGTTTCACAATTTTCTGCTTTAAAAAATTTAAAGTGACTTTTCTTGAGACTCAAGAAAGAAATTGCAATGTTTTCGCAGCAAGTGAACCAATCCGATAAATTCTCGTAAATTTATACGAATATGTCCCTACTGCGTTCGCGACGGGCGTAAAAAGCGCTATCATATTAATGATAACGCATGATCTTTGCATGCTCCGCGATATTTCCTCACTTCCTCTCTTTCTATCGCCCATTCTCCGTACACATATATACAGTCACATATACGAAACTACGTAAAACATCCCTCCCTTTCTTTTTTACTTATAACTTTTACTTTAAACTTATATAATTTCGCTTTTTCTTTATCGGAGATCGTTTGGAGCAATACGCTCTCACATTCGGCAGCCTATACCGTCCAATATAATAATATTTCTCAATTTGACACATAGTTATCAACATGGAGGGAAAAAAAGAAAGACCGATAGACACGCCGATTCAAAGTTCGTAGGCGGCAATTATATCTTGATTCCCGCGATACGACGCGATTCCTCTCTTCTTGCTTTCTCGTCGATCGCGTATCTATCTTGGATAGGTTTAAAATTTTAATTATGCCCCTCGCGTTATTATATAAATACCGGACGTGTGAACGCGCCGTAAAATCACAACGGCGTCGTCGGGGCATTCCCCGAAGAGCACGTTAATACCCAGCTTGACGACCGAGCTTGTGGTATCGTGGGGAAAACGGGCCTTACGGGCCTTGTTGATATATTTAATATTTATACGAACGTCGCAACACGGTAGAAAAAAAGGGACAAGAAAGCGGTATATCCTGATCCCTGGCTACGGACGTTTGGCTACGATTCGGATCAACAAAACGCGAGTTATGTGCGGATCGTCCTTGGCGCGTTCCTACACGAACGACCGTTGTTTACGTCATGCGTGCCAGGGCCTGACTTACACGGTATAATCAGATGTCGGACGCCTGATCTGTCTATAAAAACTGACTATTATACGTTTATAGTGTTTATACGTATTATTAATCGGGTTTAATAACATCCGTTGTTATAATTACTGGCATGGCGTATAGCCCGTGTCACACTATACGTATTGCGGACGCGGATCGGATTGAGATTGCGGATCGGAATTCAGCCAATCACAGACGAGCTGCTCGTCTGTGATTGGCTGAATTCCGATCCGCAATACGTAGTCTGACACGGGCTGCTCGTCTGTGATTGGCTGAATTTCGATCCGCAATCTCAATCCGATCCGCAATACGTAGTCTGACACGGGCTTAAGGATGTACAAAACGTTAGTTAAATCCGGCCTTGTAACAATTGTTATTACTCTACACCTCGACGAAGAGATGTAGACTTATAAATTCGGTTTTAAGGAAACGTGTAAACGCCAATGTCCATTTCTACCAATGTAGATTAATTTTAATCTCGGGTTTACGTTATTTTATATATCTTTTTTCTAATTCTTAAAACTAGAAAAAAATATAAAAGGTAAGGTAAACCGAGATTAAAGTCAGTCTCTAGACGTTTACACGTCGCCATTAAATGGGTTTAATAACATTTGTGGTTATAATTATTGGCGTAAGGTCTTGTACAAACGTTAGTTAAATCCGTTAATTAAATGTTTATAACAATAAAAATTATTATTACTCTACACTTTGACGAAGAGATGTAGACTTATAAATCCGGTTTTAAGGAAATGTGTAAACGCCAATGTCCATTTTCACCAATATAGACTAATTTTAATCTTGGTTTATACTTTATACCTTACTTTATATCTTTTTTCTAATTCTTGAAACTTGAAACTAGCAAAAAGATACAGGTACAAAGTACGTTAAACTGAGATTGAAGTTAATCTAGAAATGAACATAAATAAGTTGTTATGCTTGTGCAACTTAAAATATAATTATTAAAGTACATCTGTATTTTTTTGACAAAATCAAGATTTTGAGATTTTAATATTTTTTTAGAATAAATAACTATAGATGTTATTAAACCCTCCCGGAAGTAATGCAAATGCTGGTTCCCTGCACCCGAGAAAGGTCATCGGGGGGGGGGGGGGGGGGTTCGCACCTCGGGGAAAGGGAGGTTTAGTCGGTAGGAATCCGATATGCCTCCTGATCCTTCCCGAAGGATCAGGGGGATCTATGCAAAGTTTCCCTCTTGTCAGAAAAGAAAAAGATGTTACTAAACTCGATTAATAGTGGCGTAGTCTATGTAAAATTATACAAGTATAAAATTTATAGAATTTATAAATAAAAATATAGGACTTGTAATATAAATTTCCTATTTAAATCATATAAATCTATTTCCACTTCCATGAATCGTATTAATTTTACACTGTTGTAACACAATACACTATTGTAACACAATAGTGCAAAATTAATACGACTCATGGAAATGGAAATAGATTTATATGATTTAAATAGGAAATTTATATTACAAGTCCTATATTTTTATTTATAAATTTTATAAATTTTATACTTGTATAATTTCACATAGACTACGCCACTATTAATCGAGTTTAGTAACATCTTTTTCTTTTCTGACAAGAGAGAAACCTTGCATAGATCCCCCTAGTCGTATAAATCTATTTCCATTTCCATGAGTCGTATTAATTTTACACTTGTGAAATGGAAATAAATTTATATGATTTAAATAGGAAATTTATACAAAAGTTAGAGACTCACTTAATAAATAATGAACAATAGGCAATTGGAGCCAGGCGCCGTACACAATGCGCAATATATTTAACCAGATTAACAAAAGAAGTCACACGAACGTTTTGACCTTTTCTTGGGGTCGTCTTCAGCGTGAATATAAAATAATGAGTCAAGTAGGAAATTTATATTACAAGTCCTATATTTTTATTTATAAATTGTATAAATTTTATACTTGTATAATTTCACATAGACTACGCCACTACAATTGTGTAAAATTAATACGACTCATGGAAATTAAAATTACACAATCGTGTAATTTTACATATTTCTTTTAGCAATTAGACAGATGTACGCAAACTTTTATATCCTCGCGAAAGATACAAATAAAACTAAATTTCTTTCATCTAACGTAATTTACTCGGTTTAGAATATAGAAAATTTCTTTCTTTTTTATATTTATTAATTTTCCATGTTAGCTTACAAGGCGCGCCTGTAAGGCGTGGGAGAAAGGGGGAGGGGAGAGAGGGAAAACAAACATGTTTCTTTTGCGATAAGGCGAATTTCAGGGGCGACGCGACGTTGTTGAATTTCAATCGTTATTGACCGTTTAATTCTTGGAAAACGAATCTCGATTGGCGAGTCTATCAAGCAATATGGCGATTATTAATCAGCGGCTGTGAAATGCGTCTTTTTTTTTCTTTTTTTCTTTCTTCTTCGAAAACGAGATTGTTGGATCTGCGACACTGCAATTGGCTAGATCCGATCCTGCATGCACGGATCCGGGACGGTCCGCGATCGTGTTCAGGCAAGGCGGTGGCCTGAACCGGTTTCACGGAAACGATACGTCCGTTCGCGGGCAGCGCGTCATTTACTCACCAATCGCAATATGGTGGGCTACGTTACGACCATTTGCTGGGGCCCCTGGCCTGCCGCCTTTTCTGCTTCCCCTCTTTGTCGGGCGACAATGGCTAGATTATTAACCGGTGATATCACAATTAAACGCGCGCACGTATATCTACACCTGTCGTATTATACGCGTACGCGCGCGACACGTGATCTTTCGCACACTAATCTTTCTGTATTAAACAAAAAAAAAAAAAAATGGAATTTGTTCGTTTCAATGGCACTTGGTCTCTTCTTTTCAATGGCCCGCCAGCGGCAAAATTCTAAATGCCGTAAACAGAGGAGGATCGCCGCGACTGCTGGCGAACGGTCCCAATGTAAATTAGAATCCCGATTTGACTCATCGGAGCTGTCACTGGGACACTACCGACACTAACAATCACTAGGTATACCAATTCGACCGCTCGACCGCACACTCCGGCACCGACTGACTCAGGACTCTGGACTGGAGTCTGGTCTGGCTCAACTCAAGGCTTGTGAACAACCTGTCCCCCGTCCCCCCTTTCCTCCCACAACCCTACCCTTCTCTCACTCTCTCCTCGTCCCACTTGTATGTACGCCTTCTGTTCTTCCTCGCTCGTTCGCTCGTTCGCGTTTTCCGTATTTCTTTATCTATAACTACCAGCAATAGATGTAGAACAGATGTACACCCGGGGTGATAAATGTCTGAACCATGTGTGTAGAACTGTAGAATCGCGCTCGCATTACGTCAGTCCTGAAATTACAAGCGCTGGACGGATAGAAACTTGTATAACAATTTTTTTGTCACTGTATGATATATCTGTGTTATACATCTCTGTGTATAATGAAGATCTTCACTTTTTTATATGTAATATATGTTTATTATGCCACTTTGCATCTTTCTCTTCTAAGCAATTTTGTCTAGATTGGTACTTTCTTTTTTACTCGGCTATCACTTATCTATTCGATTAAATGCGAAATGTATTCGACGTCTGTATCTTGATAATATTAATACGCGAGCTTGATAAGAATAGCGCCAATAGGAGAGGGGCAAGGTGCTAAGGATATTTTTATTATCTTTCCTATCGTTGAAATCTTTTGTATATGATGTAACAACGGTGAAATTGTTATATATATATATATATATATATATATATTATATAATATTTGTACAAGATGATTAGACTTTGAATCACTTAGATATTGAAGCCTTACTTTTTTGAAACTGCAAGAAATCGCCACCAAGTCTTTACACTTCTTGGGAAACTTAAAAAATTTATAGTTCCACTAAAAAATATGAAGGTGATCTTTATTTTACCTTGATAATTTACCCCACTTGAAGGTCAAATTAATAGCACCACTTTGGAACCCTACAACTTTTGTCTCAAACACTTCTTTTTATTTTGCTTTATTTTTTATATGTTAGGCATCTCTATTTAAATACCACACTCTGTATATATACATAATTGTATATTAATATTCTTATTTCTCACGTTACATTGCGACTGATATCAAGTTCAGCTATTTTTAAAATATTACCTTAAATTGTCTTTAAATAAAATTGCGCAAGAAATTTTTTAAGTATAAAATCTTATCTTATTTAATATTTTTAGTTTATAGCGAATGCTAGGATCCTAAAAATATTGAGAACCAAGTCTTATTCCTCATAATTCTTCATATCTTGAAATAAAAATTTTAGGCCGGTATTCATAGTCGGATCTTATATTTACGACCGTCTTAAGTAATGTCTTAAGATGCTAATACGACTCTGTGATTGGTTCATTAGCATCTTAGGACATTACTTAAGATGGCCTTAAATATAAGATCCGACTATGAATACCGGCCTTAATATCCTGCTTTTTCGGCGATTCACTCGATGTACCGTTTTTTTTCTTCGCAGTTACGCTTTTGAATCGTCTCGATCGTGTAAAATATTTATAACGAGATGGATAAGATTGTCATATCGGTCGCGCGTTTAAGTCTCTGGACGGTTATCAGATGCAGATCGCCGAGTGAAATTTACATTAAGCGAACGCTGCCAATTCATATATCCGACTCGGTGTAATTCTTATCTTCTTTTTCTTTCTCATGATCCCCAGGAATCGCAGTGCAGCGCGGAATTCGAGTGGCACACCGAAGTGATCTGCGTGAAACATGCCAATTCTCGGAACGCGTCGCATCGGGAAGATGCATCGTCCTCCAGGATTCTCTTGGAACAATTTTCTCCTAGTCACGGTAAACAGCCATATCTTTCTCTGTAGATTTCGAATGCGACGTTACGTCGACGTTGAATTTAGTGGGACGGACCGAGGCAAGTGATAAGAGAATTTTTATTATATAACATGAGAAAAACAACAAACCCAAAAAAATAAAACTGTTAATTTCTGTTTATCTTCAAACTTGTTTGCTGAACTGTTTTACATTGGAGAATATTAAAGAGTAAAATTGTTTTATACTTTAATAATGAATTTATCGAATTCTTCTTTTTGCACCTGATCCATTTCTTTCTACTTGTCTCGGTTTGTTTCGCCATAATGATCCCACGATAACTAATATTCATGCTTACAGCTGGAGCGATAGCTGGCGTAGTATTAACTGTGATCGCGGTGTTAGCCGCTTTAGTTTATTTCCGAAATCCAGTAGAAAGGGCGTGCTGTCGTTCCTGGGCAAACCTGTTTAGTTTCAGAAGAGGCTCAGGTCGTGTCCAATATTGCAGAGTACGTTTGCTATGTTCTTACTTTAAAACGTTTATAATATCGCATAATTTTCCTTTATTTAAATATCGTATATATTTTACACCTTATATATGTACACCTTTTTCATCATAGGTCGATACCACTGAGGAAGCTAGACTTTTGCTCGACGCTTCCGATCCCACGCAGTGTCTATCGGACAGCGACGACGATCTTTTACATGCATAGCCATGTGGTTGTTATTATTTCTGTTTTAGATTGTAGGTACGTAATTACTGAGCAGTATGTTATTTTCAATATTTCTATAAATTGTCGAATAAAGCGTCTTGAAAACCCCATATAAAATTAACTGAATATATTACATTAATAAATTGTGTTTCATAAATTCCTACTATTTCTATCTCTCAATTATTCCCCCTCTTTTTTTCCAATATAAAAATACATGTAAACGAAATATTTCATACCTGTGTATCGGAAGGACTTTTACAGTATAAGAAAAATAATGTCTACTAATTAATAACAAGAAACATTATTAGGTTTTATTATAGACTTAATATTATCATTAAATAATTAAATCTTATGTTAGTTTGATTTGGACATTCCATAAAAAGATTGTACCTAATATCTTATATTCTGTATAACAAGTATATATACTTTGGTCGCAACTTATACAGCTTCTTTACGTTACTTTGTTAGATTTAAAGTTTATAGTATAATGAAATAATTATTCTCGATAACAATATAATTACAAGTACTTATAAAGCGAATAGTAAAACGCGAAGAACGTAAATTGCAAATATACACAAGTGTAAATGTGGGATGCAGCGGACACTGTAGCATTGTCCTTTCGTTTACCCGGTTTGGAAACGCATATATCTTCGCAATCTTCATCCTCACACAGGTCACATAAAGTTGTCTTTCTAGGCTCATAAAATGATCTTGCTCTTCTTGCTGCGCATGCGAAAACAGCAAAAAAAATTTTTTTAAATCTTATAAAATGTATTATATGTTTTTTTATCTTCTTAGAATATCCTTTACATTTTTGTAGGTCAATTTATCAATAAAACATTTCCATTATACTTACACGAGTCATAATAATCATATATTGAAACGGGAACTGGTTTTTGCTTAGCCACTTTGTGCGTCCTGAATGCGGACACGGTTGGGCAATATTCTTGCTTCACCATCTATGATAGTAAATAATTTTCTTTATTTTTCATATATTAATTTTATTTCTTATCAGACTTCTGAGGCAATTGATCAAATAATTTGCGTTTATTGATAATTGTTTATGATTGTGATATATACCTTGTCGAAATATAAAACCACCATTGTGTCACCATTTCTAGTTTCCACACGTTTCACATGTGACGATATTTCTAAACTCGGTAGCGAATCTCTGTCCACTGTGAAGCCAGAAGGTAGGCTTACTTCCATAACGGCCATGTTGCTCTCGTTTGCTTCCTCGGTTGGAACAAATCTGACAAATAATGGTTTGATTATATGTATAATTTTCGATCAGCAAAAACGTATAATTATACATTGTTGTCTAATGTCCATTTCTATTAATGCAGATTAACTTTAATATCTCTATTTTTAATTTACTTTTTATCTTTTTCTAATTTTCACAATTAGAACTAGAAAAAGATGAAAAGTAAGATTAAAGTTAATCAACATTGGCAGAAATAGACATAAGAACCAGATCATTCTCTCTTAATTTTTAAATTTTTTGAGAAAAATTAAACTTAATATAAGTTATTTTATTATATCCTTCTTTGCTAGGATCAGAAAATAAATTTAAAAATTGTTTCTCTTTCATAATAATTCATGATAACTGCATAACAATATCAGAACTTTAAAAAAAAGTGCTGATACTTTTCTTGCTCACCGATATGATTTAAGATTGTTAGACTTTTGTTAGATAATATTAAAAGATACTGATGGAAACATACCCTGAACATATAGAAAGTTGTAAATGATTAGCGTTGGAATTTTTATCCACTTGAGGATCCAAGGTAAACAACGGAAATGCACCAGTCACGTTTAGATTATACTGATAGGAAACTTGCACGAGGACGAAACCTTTACCAGACGCTGTTATATTGACGAATCGTGTTTTCGAAGGTAGCTGCAAGAAATGCAAAAGTATTAATACCTTGCCGTAGTAACGCGTGAGGTATGCGCAACAATTCGTTTAAACTTACTATATGCTTTTGGAGTATCATGGAATTGCCACTATTTATGTTTATGATGTTTTGACCTTTTTCCTCGTATTTAAACGCGATTTGAACCGAACTCGTGTCCTTTGACAGTTTTTCAGCAAGCTTCGCCAATGCTTGAAGCCCAATCACGGTATCCTAAATTATTTTACATATAATTTTTAATTAAACTTTAGTTCACCTTTACTTGCATACTTAAAATAATTTTTTACTTGAAATAGTCGCTTACTTGCGTCGACGCAAAGCCGCCTTCTGTATTTCTTTGCTTGACGAGCCACTTCATTACGGGAATCGCATCTGCGACTAAATTGCGTCTAAGATACAGGAGTAAAGCGTACGATGACATTTCGACGTCAACGGAACGCGGTAAAGAGTAGTGTGGATTTTTATTGTCTTTCGGGATGGGTTTGCTCCACCATTTGAGACCCTGTTTCGTCATAGCTTTCGACTCCAGGAAGTTAAATGCTGATGTCTCATAAGGGTGCTTCGCCAAATTTAAGGCATAGGCGCACAGGCTCAATGCATAGGTATCGTTTAGTCCTTCCATATTACGGACAATATAGTCAACAGCCTTGTTTACGGTATTACGATATTTTCCCAAAGATTCCTACATCAATGTGTTTGGTTTCAATAATTGTGTGACATGAAAAACGCAGTCTTTATTTTGCGTATTACTTTTAAATAACATTTCTAAAGGCGGCTACACACACGCAGTTAAACCTGAGCGATCTAACTTCACAGTCGAAACTGCACAGTTTTATCGGTACGTTTGTATGATAAATCTGCGCAGTTTTTTTTAACTGTACAGTCGAACACTGAGCGAATACAATAAATCAATTGATGAACTGTGCAGATGCGTAACTGTACAGTTAAATCGGAACGTGTGTACCGACCAACACATTCAGTCGTGTCAGTCATCGCAAAGTTCATGGTGGAAAATATTATTAAATATTAAATATTATTATTAAATTATTGCGAAGACTGTGGGGAAATGGCGTTTCTCATCAAAGTATCTTTCTTTACTATCAATGGTGTAACTAAAGATAGAATATTTAAATATTATAGTTATCATCATTCATTCTGAGATCATTATGTCAATTTTTAGGATGAAATTTTAGCTCATTTAGCAAGTTTTTATGTGAGTAACGTTCATTTTTCTTCAACCACTCCTTGCACCGAACGCTTTTTACCGCGCCTATGTTTGCTTTTAGCTAGTAATAAACCGACCACCGCTAAAACGTCGTCTGTCGTCGCCATGATCTAAAGTTGAACTGAAATATGATCTAACAGATTTAACTGAAGGTGTGTGTGCACTATGTGAATCCGGCCGATCTGAACAGTTTTAACTGTACAGTTAGATCGCTCAGTTTTAACTGCGTGTGTGTAACCGCCTTAACAAACAGTTATATATCTCTTTAAGTGCTATTAAACTAAATAAAAATATATTGCGCTAATAATTGTACTTACCTCATTTTCCAGGAAAGTAATAAGCGTGTATGCCGTTAGTGCGAGTCCCTTGGCAGCCCCACCCTGCATATCGCGATGGCTAACTTTTCCCACTTCGGGAAAAGAGCCGTTTGATGCTTGATTGTTTGACAACCACTGCAATGCCTCGTTTATGATCCTATCCTCAACCGCTATGTAGTCCGCCGCTTGCTTGAAAGATTTCGCTACGAAAGCCGTAAGCCTGGTGAACGTAATAACTTTAGACTTCTTATGACTCAAATATCTTGGATCTTGATGAAATAATTGTTAGATAATCTTGTTGCGCGTACCATGTGCTCCCGCTAGGATCCGACATGCCGAACGCGCTAAACGAGCCATCGTTATGTCTGTAAGTTAATTCCTGCTGATAGCCGATGTCCAGATATTTTAACGCTTTGCTTTGCACGGCTTGCGTTAATTGATTCGTATTCTGAAAAGTGTGTGTGTTTTTAAATATATAAATATTACATTATGCGCCATGAGCAAGAGAGATAAATTATCGTTACCTTGAGGTAATTTAGAATGACGATATTTGGTACAAAGTTGAGCATATTCTGCTCGCCGCAACCAAATGGCATTCTTATTAAATTTGCCAAGTTCGGGATACTAGGACCCAAGATGTCACCTATAATATACAATCAATAAAGAAGGATTATTTTCAAAGTTTCACACGGAATAAATTTGCATAGATATTACACACATAGCATGATATGTAATTATTTATATATCGTGGTGAAAAGCTTGTTATTAATTGATACTCAATAATCTCAATATGGATTTTAACAAATTTAGAAGAGATTGGTTTGGGGAATAGAAAATCGACAAGATCTGATTAAATTGGAAACAATATTATTACCAACTGCAGAAATTTGTATGTTCTCGGATCCTGGAACTGCATTATTAGGTATGTTGATGGTGACGTTTGCACCCGCTTGGTCAGCATTTCTCAAATCCAGAAATACCGCTTCGTTCTTATATTGCGTTTCTCCCTCAGCCTTAAAGTAGAACAACGATTATTTATATTTATAGGACAGTTGCGCGAGCAAAAAAATAGGAATAAAGGATCATTACGTTGACAAGTAACTTGTGTTCAACACTGTCGCCAGCTAAAACGCTGTTAGCGGTCACTTTTATAGTAATGTATCCCAATTCTCTTGGAATGATCATGAACGACACACTCGAGCCGGAATTGGCTTTTACGTCAACTTTTTTCCTGCGATATAACTCCAGTTCTGAAAAATTAAACAACATAATAATTTAATCCTATAAATTTTTCGTAGTTGGATTCCCATAGTTATAATTAAGTTACATACAATTACAAACAACAAGTCAGCTATTATTGTCATTTTCTTTTTCTTTTTCTTTTTCGAGTTAAATAACGTTACACCACTTACTCGGTGCGTCGTGAACTTCATTAGAAACCTCCGCGAAGTCAAATTGCCCCTCGTTTGTTAGCAGAACTTCGGCTGTCACGTCCTTATTCATATAATTGAACACCACAATCTGTATCCCTACGATTTCTCCCCGTATTACAGAGTACGGCAAATCCACGGATATGAAGAAAGGTTTGAATACTTTCAACTAATAAACAGATAATAAATATAGTATAATATATTAATATAGGTAATAGTTCGGCGAGTAGTTCAATGATTATGGCGATTATGTTTTTAATTCTTTTATAAAACAGTTCCCCCCCTGTTTTGCTACAATACTGCATAGACTTTTATCGCTTTCACATATACTGCATATGTATAAAAAGATAATCGTCATACATATAATATCGATCCAACGTTGCGCCATTTATTGCAGATTAAAAGAAGAGATTGGTAGAAAATCAATATACATATAAAAACAGAACAGTGAACAGTGCGAGAAAAGAGAATCGGATAATTAATAAAACTTGCATAACTTTACTTTTTACTTTGTTATAGCAAATTAAATTATTAAATTTACTCCCCGAGGAAATTTTATTAAATAAACTGGTTTTTCCGCAATAAACTTAATCTCCGGACTTTCCGCGTATATACATTATATATGTATAAATGCGTTTGTATATCTCTCTGTAACAACCTTTCTGGGTTCCTCTATAAGGCCTAATCCGTGCGCGTCGTTGACGGAAAATGCAGTCAGCACCCAAGATGTGATAGAATCTGGTACAGTGCGTCGTAATTCCGTTTTTCCATTATACCTGAAAGAGCATATATACTTAATGTTATCATAATCGCGCAACAAGGTGAAGTATTTAGAGGGTATCCTACATTTCGTTGTATTATCATTTAAATAATAAATAAATTGAAATATACGATGAACTGATGTACCTCCGAAAAGTATAATGTTTCGGATAGCAATTAAAGAGATTATATTGCAGCTTTCTAATGAAGCGACAATACAGGTATACACGATACAAGCACAAGTTGATGTAATATGAAATATTCTTACGTATCCTTCACCTTTACAAATGCAGAGACACACGTTTTAACGTAAATGATGTATATAAATAGGCGAACGGTGTGTTATACGGATAAAAATCGATCGTTCCTTTGTGAATGACATATGATGCAAGACAGTTCGTTTTCCAGGAACTAAGATATGTATGATACGCAGAACAAGCCTTTGTAACGCAACTTACATTTACATTCTTGAGAAACATGAGATCGCACCTTTTACCTTGATCAACTTTCACGTAACTGTACAATACGGTATGCACACGTTTATTTACAGATATACAGGGTGTCAATGAAAAACTTGCGAGAGGCAAGTTCAGGCCGATGCGATATATGTTATCAAGCAGAAGTAATTTTACTTTATAATTTCGAAACGGTATTGATTCTCTCTCCTCTTTTCAATTTACGTACACCCTGCATATATACCGCATTTACACAGGACGTGTATAAACACGCTAAAAGTATACAAGATACGAAATAAATACCCTGAAGAGAAGTTTGTGAAAAGCCAGGTGTTTAAGATGTCATGCATTAGGAATACACGGGGCTTATTCCAGACAGGGGTTGGGATGCGAGAGAATGCGTAAGGACCTGCCAGCGGTGGTCTTGTCGCTAATCTGTGCGTGACAGGTGGACCAAGGTCTGGTCGAAGCGTGGACACCCCGTGAGGCGAGCCCGTTATTCTACCCTCCAAAATTTGTGGTCCTGCAATCCAATTCTGCATGTTGTATTACACCAGCCCCGATCATGGATCGAAATAAGGTGACTATATACTCAAATACTATCGATATATTTCTTAACTTCTCTGATTCTTGATACGATATGATTATCTTCGCAGAATGTTTCAGATCTACCATCACCTCTTTCAGTTACAGAAAGAATTTAGTTTTGGAATCTTCATTAGTGAAAGTTTGAAAAAACGTTTCTCTTATAGTAAAACAAATTTTAAACATTTAATTTGTAATAAATTTTTAATTCAAAAATTTAATTTTGCATTTTAAAGAAATCAGAAATGCCTGTTTTTTTCAAGTTGACGTTTCGTTCTTGTTTCGTTTAGTAAAGTTTGCGAAGAATTTCATTGTTTAGCTTTACATTCAAAAATTCTTCACCGAATTTTTTTATGCTCTTTTTATTAATTCAACAGTTATAAATGTCGATGTTGACGCATCAAAAATATTCTTTTTTTATTTTCGGTAACAACAGTTCTGGAACATTCTATATAATATGTAGTTGATATCATTAAGAGGCATTGCATAAATTTTCTCAATTTTCTACGCAAAGATTGATGAACATAAAAATATTTGATTTTGATGTAATAATAGATTACTCAATAGGGCATTATCAAAATACCAAACAGTTAAATTTCATATGTTGAACAATATAACGATCTGGAATAATTATAATGCATAAGAAATTAAATATAATAATTAGAGATAATATATTGTAAATATGTATAAGAGAGAGGCTCAATTTTATAATAAATAATTGATATATTTTATTTCACCAGCTCTGCACCTACTGTATCGTATCAGATTTCTTAAATTCGCATCTATCTCTGAAAGTTTTTTTACTAGTTTCAAATAATAAATTTATAGTAATATATTTATATAAATACTATTGCCACGTTTAAGAGGGACGCGCGTAAGCTATAAGACCGCGGAATCATGTTCTGAAAATTTAAAAATTTTATTTACGTAAAAGAAATCATCAGAAATAGATGTCTGTCTAACATATTAAAGATTATACAAGTAGACAAAATACTAAATTCAATTTTGGACTGTATCCGAAGTAAATATATACATATATATTAGAGATAATAATACGTAAATCCACATGTTAAATAATAATAAAATAATATACAGAGTACAGAGCGTGTATGTACAGATCGTTTCCAAATCGGCGGAAATGCAAAAAGATCCTGAAAATTTGAAGATTTTTTTCCATCACCATAAGCGCCATTTTTTTATCGCAACAACTTTAATGCGAAGCATTCTAGTTTGCGTTATTTCTTGTTGTACGGATTTGATTACGTGTTAATATTTAAATGAAATATATGAGTGTAAATTGGATATCTAATTTTCAAAATTCTTGGTCTAAAGGGAAGATTATATATCACCATAAAATATATAAAATATATAGTAGCTTGAAGACGCATTAAAGAGATGGTACGGAACGATTCCTGTTAAGCAATTAAATGTGTATCTGAGTGAATAATTAATTATTTACAAAATATTTACAAATTAACGAGTGAATGTGTAAAATGATAGTGTATATGCATGATGATTTATTACGTCAATTGCATTACCCAGCGTCAAGCGTTTGCCAAAGCCAAGTTTCAGGGAAATTCTTGCGAACTTTGAGCTTCTCGGGCGGTAATGCAGCAGCCGGGCCTGAGAATCCCCCAGCAGCGGACGCATACATCACGTCCTCGATACTAGATCTGTAGTATACTACACACATACAAGCTCGGTTATAAAAAATATATATCTAATCTTACCGAGATCGGCTCAACGGTCGATATATACTGATTAAAAGAATAAATCGAGAACAAGGATGTTATTCTCATGCTATATTATATAAATAAGTTGGAATATTATAGTTATTCGATGTGTCGCATATTCTACAAAATAGGTAATTTAATTTAGAAATACTTTATATTTAATAAATGTGCGCGTTATGTTTTTAAGTGCGCGTTAGTCTTTCACTAAATAATAGTAGTGCATCTTAAATTTTGCATTTCGATACTTACGTATAGGGAAATTCTCGTGAACGTATCCGTTTGTGAGGATTACCACGCCAGTTTTCTGTTAAAGACATTCGTCATTTTAATCTGATTATCAAATAATAAGAGAGGCTAATAAGATGAACTATATCATAGCATATTTTACTTGAAACACATCGTCTGCTGTTCCTGAGCCGGGCCTCCAGAGGTGACGGCCAAAGAACGCATCTGCGTGCGGCGATGCTTCTGCCTTGTCGTACGACTGCAGCTCCTTGTACACTTGATCCTGCAATTAATGGAATGCAATCGGAATAGAGTGAAATTTCTCGTACAGAAATTCACAGAAATTCACAGATATTCATAATATACAATGTACTACATACATAAGAGAGATCATTTCCAGATTTCAGCAAGATGGACCTCTGATCAACGCCTAACAATCCAACGAAAGAATTTGGTTTCGCGGATATCATAATATTAACGTTAGCTCCGGGCGTAACTTCGTCTGGTGTTAATTTAAGATCGATCTATAAGCACGCAGATTATAATGTTAGAATATTTTCTACATTCACGCTCTACATATATTATACTTTTTAATGTAGACCGGTACGACTCGGGCGTTTCACAGGCGCTATACTAATAACTTACGTGATTTTGAAGTATTCCCGTGAGTTCAACGTCCAACGAGTCCGCTATTACTTCTCCGTCTGTCCGTACGTAGTACACAATTACATGTGCAGTAGGTGCCATGACGTATGTCGCTAAAAATCTGAAACGTATTTTTATTATGTAATCAATATATTATATAATATCAATTTTAAACTAAAACTTTGTCAAAAGTTTCGGACTGCTTGCACGATCAGGCTGTTAAAGTTTAAGTCTCAGGATTATTTTCTTCTGCAATGTTACCCGAAAGATCCGAACGACTTAAGACTCGACTATCGGAAAAGTCCGAGCACTCTTCTAAGCTTCCTTAATACTTAAATACTTACTTGAATGATGTCGTGTACTTGTCCTGCACGTAGATCGATCCTGCATCTAAGATATCACCGCGACCAAGTATCTCGTAACTTATGTATTTCAAGGGTGCGGTTGAATTCACTTCGATGTCGACGTAATTGTTCACCTTGCGAATTAAAAGATTGTGAGAATATTATTAGCCGAAAGATTTCTACGTAATGATAACAGATGCAAAACTTACTGTTGGTTTTTCGGTTTTCAGAATCGCTTGGATGTATTCATTGCTCACGGACATAGCTTGATTAGTCGAGGGGAACCACTCGTGGAGGTTTAGGTATTGTGCCTGCGTATATACACAAACAATTATAGGTATCATATATTTCTAAGTGCTACAAGTATAAAGCTTGATTAATAATTTTACCTCAACATTTAAAGGAAAAGAGATGTTATCCTTTGCCTTAGGCGGATAAAAATCTAGTTCCACCATGCCATGCTCGTCTAATTTTCTTGTGATATTTGAATACGCCGATTGATTATATGTGTAGCCGTACGCTATCAAGACGTCGTTTTTGGTGTCCTGCACTGGCGATCCGTCGTGATATGTCAATTTCAACTGCAAAAGATATGTAATATATTACACAATTAATATATGCTGCAACTTGAGTATTCAAGTTTACTCGTTGCGTATATTTAATAAAGACATTCGACTTACGAAAGCGGTATATTTTAGCCCCGGTTTGAAATATTCTGATGTCCTTATTAATTCCATCGTGTACGGGTGTTTGTGTAGCGTTATCTGCGCCGAAGCGTTTTGCCTTCTGGTAGTTAATTCTTCTTCCACTACCACGTCGATCATAATGGGCCTTTCATATTCGTCAGTCAATCTATAAGATAATGTATACATAGTATGCGTACGATGCGATATACGTTAATATACAATGTTTCATCATTTAAAACTTGGAATACCAAAAAAGTACGTAATATAAGTTTTGACAATTTTTTATTCCAAGCAGAAATTTTTTTAAACGCTATAATATTTCAAAAAGCAAGAGAAAAATTCGTAAACACTCCGCATATAACATCATATATATCTGTAACCAATGAAATTAATATTATGTCGGATTTACCTTAACTCAGACAGTATATCGAAATCGATTGTAACTTTCCCATTAATCGGCACCACTTTTCTCACAGGTTGTTGGAATATCGGTTGAATCACGCCAGAAAAAATGTCTGGGTAAGCTGTTATCGTAGCTTCACCTTTCACTGGTTTTCCATAGGTATACCTAAATTATGTCCACTTACAAATGAATACTTTCGGTCAAATGTGGCTTAAGTAGAGTCAAATAGGTCAAATTATCAATTCTTTAACAATAAGGTGATTATAAATAATTTTCTGAGATAGCTGAACAACCATCTCCAAAGTCTGTCTTCGCTAAGAAATGTAGGATTCGTGCAGCGAATTTAATTGACGGGAGTTTTCCGCAAATCCATAAAACTTATCTCCCTCGTAAATTGTTGCTGGAACAGTCGCTTACTTTGCGTGGACAGTTGCTACGACTTTCGATTCTTTGAACTGTACGTGCTTCGGCGAGTCTATCGTCACCTCGAAGTTCGGTAGAACGTATTCCGCGACTTCGAATTCCTTTTCAAACGTCTGATCGCCGACATTGGCAACGAGCTTCCATTTTCCTAATACTGGTGAATGCGACAACTCCAATTCACTGCCGAAAATACCATGAGTCACTGGTGGCCGAATCCATTGCTTGATACGATTACCATCGCCATCCTGTAGTCAATTTCTTCTTAAGTATTTGAGAAGTATTGTTGTATATTTTCAAGAAGAATTAGTACTATTTTATTGTCACGAGTATCAAAGTTTACATAACACGTACTACGTACACACATACACAAGTTTTATGTATGTTTTATATAATGAAAGATGTATTATCATTAGAACTACCGGAGACTAATCTAAATTTATTTCTACCGAAGAAATCTTAGAAAAGAAAAGAAAACAAATGAAAACAAATTAATTATCTATGTAATTTCAATAAAAGTCAGAGAAAATTTCAGAAATTAAGACATTTTAAAATGAGTAGATATCTAAAAATTATTAAAAAATGTTAAACGGGTTATTTTGACCCCCTTGGTAGTTCTAGTGTTAAATAGTCTGACAAACCAAGTCGGCGCGCAGTTTTCTAATGTTGGAGCAAAATAATATGTGTATATTTGTTATTGCGATAAATATTGCCACATGCCTCAGTGGTCGAATTGGGACGACGCCTGCACGGATAGCGGGAGGTTCCAGGTTCAAACCCTGGCTGGGGCAATATTTTTCGCAATAAATTCTAAATTCTAATTAACATCCTTTATCTAGCCAATCGTTGTCGGAATAAATATATATTTTCTCGTTAAATATACATATACATATATATTACTTACGACGATATATACGTCCGTCGGTCCCACAATGCTCGGTCTCAGCCTCGAATCCAAAATTATACAACGAAACATAACTTTGTGACCGGGTTTATAAATCGCCCGGTCGGTCTGGATGAAGACCGAGTAACTTTTATGCACATACTCGATATCCTTCGATTTGTAAAAATCTATACCGGACAGACCGCGTGCTGTGAGTTTGTATTTTCCCGACGTGGTTTCGCCAATCTAACATTGTAAGCAAAATCAATATGAATGTTAAATTACGATATGAATTAGTACATAGTTTTCACCATTTTTAAGTAAGAAAATTTATACAGGCTACACTACAAATAAGACTGCAACTGCAAATTTATACGTACATCTAATCGCAAGATCTGAGTGGAATAAGGCTCAACGGTTGCGGTTCGAGAAATGTTGAATGTTTTTCCCGAATCCAGATCGCCGGTCAATTCAACGTATATCGCTGACGGCGTCGAAACGCCGGTGACACTTGCCGCTACATGATATTCTGAATCAGGACGTACCACTTTCGGCGCAATAATAGTGTAATACCTTAAAGGAGAACAAGAATCTTCCTCACTCCAACTTCTCCATTCTATTCTCTTCGAACTTATTTAAAAAAACTGTATCTACCGTTAGTATTGTTAACATTGAGGAATTATCCCACATTACAATACAATTAAATACAGTGGGCTTTCATAGATCATATAGTCAATAGTGCAAGCATAGTTTGTTGTTACGAGGCATCGTGATAAATCATTTTGAATAAAAATTACGGGGTATATTTGATGATAATATCTGATTGATAATATTTGTACTTACGGTTCTGCGACTACATTTGAGATTATTCCCGATAGCAATAGAATGCCTAGCCATTCCATGTTCCAAGAGGAAAGTCCTGAAGACGAAGAAAAGCCGGTTGTATTCAATGGAATTGATAAAGCATACGATTATAAATTAATTAATTTAATTAAAATAAAAAGACGTTTAAACATCTTTAAAAAATTAATACTTTTTTATATTTGTGAAATAATATCAATTCAAAATCTATAATTTCAACGTAATTTATTCCAACTTTATTTTCGACGATTAAATGTGCGTTAAAAAAAAAGTATCTTTATGTCATTTAATACGACATCAAGATTACATTGCAAAATAATAAACAATTTGCGCTTTCCACAGAATTATCTTCCAAGATTTTGCAATAACAACGGCAATCAATTGTGATTTTTTTTTTCTACGAACATATTACGAGTGAAAACTCGGAATGCAGTGATAGATACAAATGAACGCGTAAAAGTCAAGAATGTTAAACATCGCGAGTAATTAGACGTCATTATGTACGTAAATGACACAATGTGCACTGTGCGCAGAAATGTCTACATAATTATGTCGCCGTGCAGTTTCCCTTCTTTGCGAAAGCTTAGCTCGTCACAATACCGGTTTTTCCGGAAGTCTATTATATATATATACGTCAATCCGTCATCGTTAATTTCGAAGTTACGATCCGAATGAAGTAATTATATACTAGCCGAGAGGGGAGAGAAAAAAACGACGGATAAATACCGTGACCGATTATTCCTCGAATAAAAGTCTCGATATAGCCGTGTCGAATTGTGATGTCAGAACGACAGAGAGAAAGAGAGAAATAAAAGCCGGGGAATTCCGACAAAACATACGGAAATATTTTTTGCGTAGGTACGTTACATCCGCGTGTTATATAATAAGTCGTGTCAGCGAAATCGTTTCTATTCCCAGGAGATCTCTGAAATATTACATTCGTAAAGTTCAGCTTTACAAGATATCCATTTTAAGCAGAAATGCAAAGTAATTGAGCGTCACGTACGGTAGCAATCTGAATGCAAAATTCCTACTATATTTTAGAAGCTTGCCTCATCGTAGCGCAAGCACGGAGCATTATGCATGCTCCAAGCAGCATAGTAATAATGCATACTCTGTTTAAACTTTATGCAAACATTGTAAAGAGATAAACTTGCTATCACATGTATCCCGATGACGTAAAAATAAAGCGTTTTCTTTCACAATTGCTGCTATGAAATGCAAAACACTTCTTATCTATCTCACTTTTGATAACTTAATAGACTAATCAGAATACTCGATACACATAAAATACTTAAATCAATATTACTATTTATGTGTTCAGGAGTATCTGTTAATAATATGACATTTTTTTAACTCTAATTACTTGCATTATCTAAGCGTAAACTTGACATTATCTCTTTAGCGATAATAATTTCAATTTACACGAAAAAGAAGGCGGGAAGAATTTACTAGATCAAGAGACAGAATTTTAATTAATAAAAAAATTAATTAATTAATAAAAGAATATTTTAATTTTAACTTCAATTTATTAAATTTTTTAAATTAAAACTTGAATTATGTTTCTGTTTAGAAAACCCTTGGCCATCACACTTTTATCGTCTGGTCAGTATCACTTCGATCTTCGAGACGTTATAAAGTTTTTTAAGATTAGGTAAATACAACTGAAAATTCAAAGAAATTTAGCTTTTCGAAATCGTTTCTTTCTTTCCTTTGCGAAAGAGCAGCTAATACGTGATGTTAATACTGCAAACGACAAATATAAGATCAAATTACGAGTTTCTTAGTGCTGAAAGTCTCGTAACATAAGTAGGATTTAATTGCATTTGACACCTTTGCAATGCTCCGCTTCTTTTGCGAAGAAACAAGATATGGCTGTATTTTAAATACTAACTCCGCGAGACGTTCTTAATCATTTTTATCGTATCGAGAATGTAGAGAATGCTATGCACATATATTATTAAAATAAATTATTTTAAAAATAATCATTAATGTTCTTAAATATTAGTAATATAAATGTAATATATATTATCATAAAAAAGACTAATACAGTAAGAAAATGTATTGAAAGATTTTTTATTAATATCATATTTTTCATTAACGATAATATAAAGAAAATGATAATTTTCGAGTTGCGAGCGATATTGAAAAAAGGGCTTTTCACGAGCCAGACGAATAACAAAAATTATATTCTTCAAATAGATCTAAATATAGTGCTGGAATTTTAATTTGAAATTTAGTTTCGGAAATACATAAAGCTAAATTGGAAAGTTGCTATAGATTATAATTTCTCTCCCGACATATTCTCGCTAAGGAAAAATCGACCCGAAATTAATCAAGGAATCTGTGATTAAGACAATGCGCGGGAAGTGGGACACTCCGTATATGATAATAGAGCGAAATTTCTCAGCATGAAAGTATTCATATTAGGCTACTCCACTTTCCATTGGTTTACTCCGTAAATTGGGAAACCGAGTGGATATATCAATTCAACGAGCCTGTGTCTCGAACGTCGATCCCGTCGATTAAATTCCACCTGCCCATGCCGCCAGCTGCCGTACAGTTTAGGTCCGTAGATTGCTGGCCGCAACGAAAGTATCGCCAGACGATTCGTCGCTACGACTTTGGGACTTTCACCGACGGGGATTCAGGGCAATCGTCGCGAGGAGGAAAAAAAAGAGAAAAAAGGAAAGAAAAGACAATGGGTCCCGAGGGCCCCATTGAACGAACGCGGACAAGCTCGGTGTGAGCCTGGCGCTATCGCTCCGAAGAAAAGCAAAGGGACACGGATATATACCTGCTGCGAGAGGACAGGTATAAAGGAGGTCGCGTCATCGCGCAAAATAATTCGTCTCGGTGACTCACCTCTGGCCTGCAGAGACGGAAGCGGACGTCGCTTCCTCCGCTGCACCGTGAAAAATGCACAAGCGGATCAAACCGGACGGATCGCCAGCCGGGATCGCCGATAGACGGTGGCCGTCGGCGTTTCTGCGATCTCTCCCCGTGCGGACGCGCGGGAGGTGGACGCCGAAGAGTCGGAGAGTGAGCTCGGAGAGTATTCGCGCTCCTGCCTAACGGCCCAACGGTTAAGCAAGCACTGACTACTGACGGCCACTACCAATCATGGCTGCAAGAAACCGGGCAGTGCAGGTTTCCCTCTTCCGCCTCCACGCCTCCGCCGCGTCTCAGCCGCGCCGCGCCGGGCCACGGGACGATCTTTACCGTTAGATAAAAATAGCGCGATAATGCATCGACTAGATACGCCGCGTGCTCTTATCACGCGAAAATCCTGCCTAGAAATAGATTTGCAGTTCGACTTACCTTTTATTTTTATTTTTTAACTATACTTAACGTCCGGTCTCAAAAGGCGCGGCGTAAAATAGGGTTTTGTACCGAGAGGTTCGCATTGCGAATCAAATTCACTGAAAAAAGGTTTTGGTTATAATAACCAAGGCTTGGTGAAATAGTTTCAACTAAACGGTTTAGTGATTATGACAAAATATTTGGTTAATGTTAACAAATTTGTCATAATCACTAAACCGTTTAGTTGAAACTATTTCACCAAGCCTTGGTTATTATAACTAAAACCTTTTTTCAGTGTTCAATTATCTCACGGGAAGACATCCTGTGGAATCAGTTTCTGGATGTTTACTCCAAAACTCTTTTTTTTTCTTGAATGCTTAATTGTGTAGGATTATATACAATTCAAATATTATAAGCTCGTTTGCTGGCTTGAATTAATTAAAGCGGAGCTTTTTACGAATAACAAGGTTAACACTGCAAAATGTATATCTCCGCAAGATAACACGGTTGCATACTATTGACACGCTTTAAGATTCAATTTAACGACGATATATGCTTCTATTTCGCGCCACGATTACGCTTAATTGGAGGATAAAGGCCTTCGGTCCTGTTGACGGGTATGGTTTAAAATTCGAATGGTGGTAGAATTCCAGTGAACGAACGGATATGGACAAGATTAATCTGACGCATCCTCTGACGCGCCTGCAATGCCGCGCGGCGTAATCTTAATATCCTTGCGTAGGCAACATCTGCGGCGCGCGGTGACTTTAACGCGTGTCCCGGTTAGCGAGAGTAGACGAGGCCATCGTGTATGTAGGCCTGCTGAAGCATTTCGTATTCTTTTTGGCGTTGTTTGTCGGCGTATCTTATGCGCGCTGAAAGATATATACTTATATTTAACATCGTTATGGCACGTATTTCGAGAAAACGCAGCTTCTTAACTTCAAAACTTTGTTACTACAATTTTTTCCTCGCGATGTTTTTCAGTAAGATAAGATACAAATCGCAAATATTGTTAGAGAAATATAATGTATCGAGATACTATAAGATGATGTTTCCTATAAAAGACACCTGCGAAATGTAACATTTTCTTACAGCGTTTTGTAATTGATGAGATGTTTTACAAGGAGCACAATATGATAAAATTTGCAGATGGAAATCGCGATATCAACGAATAATAGGTGAAATTTTGATGTCGAATCGATATAATATAACCATCGGATCGTGTATCGTATGCAATGTGTTATTTATGTTGCCACTGTTACGTGCGAGGCGCGATGTAATAATTTAAAGGTAAAAAATAGAGCAACTGTCCTTTTGAATAAATTTTATTAGATAGGTCGGCGATATATCTGATAAGCAATGTTGCAACAATGCTTATGTATCGAACCAAAATGCCCAATAAAAAAATTTTTATATAAAAATATATTTTATATATAATTATATATAAAATGTCCATATATGTTAATAAGTAATAACAAATAGGTAAAACTTTGGCCGATAAGTGATTCTCACAAGTAAATAGAAATATTTCATCTTCGATCGGACTGAAGATGTGGTGATAATGCGATAAATGTCATCATCACATGCCTCAATGGTCGAATTTTATAAAGACGACCGTCACGGATTAGAAAGAGATCCAAGTTGAATCCTGACATGGATGATATATTTTTTCACAATAAATTCTTTATAGTGATTTAAAGAATGCTCATTAGCATCAAAAAATTAAATAAATTATCGATTTAAGAATGTTAAATTTACTGTTCCAACAAAAAATTGTGTTTTAAGATCGACAAATAATCAACGCGCAGTTTGCTGATTGTGAGTGGAAAAAATATATAAATTTACACAAAAATATTATTAGGCTACAAAGATTTAATGTCCCGACTGAAGATGACTTATCTCTATTTACTTATGCCATGTCCACATATGTTTTTCCTTTCTCTTGTAGGTATAGTTTCTATTCGTATATATACGAAAATTAATAAGAACAATTGAAAAATAATTGGAAAAATAACTTTTGAATTGTTTTATCACAAAGTATAACATTGCGATTAGATTTTACAATATTCTATTCTATATATAATCATATTATATACAATTATTACATTTATATGTATATGATTATGTATGGGCAATTTTTGTCATTTCCTAAAACTTTACTTTTTATAAAAAAGGAAAAACAATGCGGAAATTATCTTCTTAATTATTCTTTAATTCTTCTCCAATTATTATTTTTACCGTATATAGTTTTAATTCGCGGTTAATTTTGGTTTCTGGAGACGTTACCTTTTCGTCTCCGATTACACATGTACATTTGTGCAAGAAATATTATGTTATCTGTTGTATATTATATTAGTGGTGCTGGGCACCAACCTACCTTGTGTAGACGGGAAGGAGAAATACTCCTTTTATTGCCGGCTGATAATAGCCGGCAAATGAGCGTAATGGTCTAATGGTTTGATGCTCTTTCCCACGAAGCGCGAAACACAATCGCGTCGCGAAGGGCCATAGCAATTAAACTAATTAATTACGGAATCGTTAACGTCCAAAATCTATTTTTATTACCTTATATATATATATATATATATACATATATGTATACTATAATTTATACGCGTGATTATTACGTATTCGATTATAAGAATAAAAAAGACGTTAATCTTGAAAAAGATTTTTAATCAACCGATTACTTTTCGCAAATGGAACTTTACTTTAAATATAATATAAACATGCAGGACTTTAACAATGCAAAGTAAACGAGTGAAAATAGATAAATGCGAACTGAGAAAATCTAAGGCCCATATTTCCGTTTTATCGTTTCGAATATCGGGTCTCACATCACGGGAGTGAGAAATACAGAATTAATGACGTGAGACCCGAAAGAGATAATAAATTTTCCGCTGGAATATTCACATTAGCACAATATTGTGTTTATTTCATGTACTCGAGCGAACACAATTTGAATTTTGATAATTACATCCCGTTACTATACATATTGTATATAATCCTTCCAAAATTATTTTATGGTGTATTAAAAATTAATATTACATTCCTCAAAATCAAGTATTTAAATTAACGCAAAGATGATCAACTTTAAAGTAATCGGTACAAAAAATTTTCTGTTTTGCGAGATAACATTCATTGGATCTCACGTCATATATTGCTTTAACTGGTATAAAAACCAGTTATCAATACATATGGATAGACTGTAAAAGTTTAGGCGAAAATTGGCGCGTTATAGGAACAGATAATTTGAAACTAATAATCGTGAATACACATACAATTTTGTAAAATAGATTATCAATTATATATATGTTAAATTATATACTAAATGATTAAAAGGCACTCCTTTATTTTCGATCGTGATATAGCGTACAGAAAATATCTCTAAGCATATATATAATTGAATTATTGCACAAATTTATGTAATATTTAATCCTGGAAGATATTTGGAAGTAGGAGAGAGAGAATAGGAGAATAAAACAAAATATTTTACTCAATAATCATTACATATTTTGTCCTATCAATGCAATTAAATGCAATCAATGTAATAATAATTGTATTTATTTATTATATTTATTTATCCTATTTATTTTTTATTTATTTCATTTTTGTTTTATTTTATATTTATTTTATTAATTCCACGATGGAATGCATGATAAATCAAAATTTATAGGATTCATCCAGAATTAAATGTTAAATCCTAATCTGTTCCAGTCAATCCATTTTAAGGCAACGAATCTATGAAATGTAATGTAAGTAAACATTTTTGTGTCGTAATTTGACACAAGCGTCTCTGCAATATATTTGACGTAATTTTCATAGATCCGTTACCTTAATTATAAAAATTTACTTATCACTCACCAGTCAGTCCAGTCACCAGTCGCGACTGATGCGCAACAACGGAGTGCCGCAATGCAACGTCGCTACGATGATTCTGTAACAAGCAAATATAAAATCCAAATTAAAGCAGGACAGAAAAGAAATAATATTTAAAAAAAAAAAAATTATTAAACACATAACATTGAATTCTATATTTTAGTTCATTAATAAGTAGACAAATGTTTAATAAAATAATTACACGTAATTTTTTCAGAATACTCTATTCATTGAACGAGCTTCTATAAGATTGAAAAAATTAAAATCTTTTCCTTTAATTTTTTAATTTTTTAATAGCTATCCAATTGAAAAATAAACAACCTTTCCGCATAAGGTATAATATGTATAGTCCGAGTACAGATCAATTATATTTACCGCATGTTGCTCCGAGCGCCGGCGCCTGCATCAGGCATCCTATCTCTGGCCGCCTTCTCCTATCAGGCTGCTCGCGGGTTGTCAGCTTCAGGCGCGGCACTTATTTACACGACACTCCCGACGTTAGCAATTCGCGATACTCTACAGTCTACTGTATTTCAAACGATTAATTAAAATTACAAACGAATCGTGCGAATATATGCGATGCAAAATAATCGAAGTTTGGCACTCCCGTGACTCCCGTTCCGCGTCGCGCGTTGTTTCGATTCTCGCGAGCGAATAGATCGCGCAAAGTACCCGCTTGATCAAGTATTCATCACTTCGATACTCGCATAAATCACTGAACGTAAGAGTTAATTGTGCGATATTTGAGAGAGGTAATTGTATGGAAAAAAAATGCAGTTGCTTCATTAAACGTCGACGTCACGGGCTGCCACAAACATAAACAGTTAATTCAATTGGATATTATTTAAACGAAAACATCAGATAATTGTTTTAATAATCCAAACATTTAGATCAAATAATATCCAATTAAATTAACTGTTTATGTTTGTGGCAGCCCGTGACGTTTAATGAAGCAACTGCATTTTTTTTTTTGTGTGCGTATTGTACGCGAAGAGCGGTCGAGAGATCGCCTGCCGGCCGGCTTAATTGTTCTCGCAAGGTGAGGCGATACGCTAGATAAAGATACGCAGTTGATCGCGGATCAAAAATACAATTAAAATTAAATATTACACGCGCCAATACGTATCGAATTTGTAAGCTTCGCGAATAATATTAAATCACGTGATAATCCCGGCACAGCGTTCAAATTAAGCGCGACGCGAGACGTTCGCGAGATAAATGCGACACTCTTATTTAAAACACGACGGAGCAAGCGACTATCGCCCGCGAATATCACAACGAAATACTGCAAATAATTCACAAATTTTCGTACCTTTGCCTCGACGTCTCCGACTCGCGAGCGAGCGACACATATATTCCGACGAACACACATTACACGCTTGCAAATTGTCTAGTTTAGCGCGTCGATTATTCCCGCGGTACGAGGAGCAGGAGTGCCAATCGTAGAAACGAACGCGTTTCGAATAGCCAGAAGTGCCAGAACAGCACAGCGCGGCGACGGGCGCGCGGAACGCGAACACTTCCTACCTGTGCGAGATTCATCGGGCGAGTGATAACCTGATAGCTGAGTGATTTTCACAAGTAACGATATTTCGAGCGTTGACGGAAACAAGTGGCGAGACCGCTCGCCGACAAAAACAATCGTCTTTGAAGGTGACGTTGTTTCGAAGTGCGAGAATTCATTCAACTGTCCGCGCCTAGTACGCCGCGGCCGCCCGTCGGCGGCTCTAAAGCGGTCGAACGTAATTGGTCGGATTGGAGGAGCTCGACTCGCGAGGAGCCAATCGTGTTCGACGGCTCACCTGACTGTGCGGCCGGTACGGCGGCGGCGCGGCGCGCGCAAGTAAATACTAAATACGTCATAATACGCGGCACGGTCACGTCGGTGCGGTGCGAGACGGTGTTGTTGATAGTATAATTTCTCTTTCGTGAACGAAAAGTAATCCGGTTGTCAGTGTTACAAGCTGAATGTACGCCGAATACTCCGTTCCTTTTCGTGTCGAGTGCAACGAGTGGGGATACCGATCGCCGGACGGCGAAATAAACGTGGAATGCCGTGCTGGACGTTGTACGTGTTACTTTCCCGGCTGTGATTTGGATCTCCTCTGCAGTGCTCCGTGATCAGTGAGTGAATTATTAAATGACAAACAAATAATTCGAAGCGAGATATCCGAATCGTAATAAAATCGTTGTCCCCGCGTGTCGCGATGAGACGATTATAACCTCTGAATTCGCGTCTTCTGTCTCGGTTTCGATTCTTAAGTACTCCGAATTAGTGAAATCGCTTCAATAAATAGCATGAACCTCTCGTTACGCGCGGGAATTAATAATCAATTGTTTGATTGAAGAGAACGGTCACGTATTTGACGTTCTCACTTTGCTTGTTGCGATCGCGAACGAACGCGCGTGAACGAGAGAGCGAGCTTGCTTCAATAAACATGCGAATATCGAAAGTGCGAAAAAGCTCAAATGTGCGTCCGCGAATACATTTTGGGTGCGATCCACTAAACGCTTCAAACGCTTCAGAGGATCACTTTGGCCGGTATTCGATGGCTGCGGTCCACTTGACGCTACAAATGCTTTGAAGCGTTCTTCTTCGCCTTCTTTCTTCATTAGAAGAAGGGAGAAGAGAATTAGAGAAATGCTTCGAAGCATTTGGAGTGTCAAGTGGACCGCAGCCATAGTCGGATCTTATTTCAAGACCGTCTTAAAGTAATGTCTTAAGACACTAATACGGCTCTGTGATTGGTTCATAACATCTTAAGATTGTATACAGACGGTCTTAAATATAAGATCTGACTATGAATACCGGCCTTTGTCCTTGTTTAACTTTTGATAAACATCAAGGATGAAATGTTTCCAAGAATGTTTGGAGTGTCAAGTGGATCGTACCCTTCGTCTTTCGTTAAAGAACGGGCACGCAGTTCGCACATTCACGATAATTTTGTCGTAAATGTTTCAAATTTATTCATACGTGTGCTTCTTTATTTCTCATAATTTCTACTTTACAGAAAATTAACGTTAAATTGTATCATTTGTAAAAATTTCTTCGCAATTGTCCCCGTAGCGCGGTGATCGCGCATATCATAAAAGACGATGAATCGTCGCCGCCAAGATACTTAAAAATTATGAAACGTTCTCTGTTGCTTGTTCTCCAAATATTATTCGTTTTGGTTACTGCGAAATTTTTTATAAACAACCTTATTAGCGTTTATTTCGCGCTTTTGTCTTGCAGATTTATTAGCAAGAAAAAGAAAGAAAGTCATTAATTCGATTGAGAGCGCTTTAAAATGGAATTATTGCTACGAAATTTTTTCTGATAGTCAATACATTCGACAGTACGTTACATACTCATGGCTGATACAATTTAACATTGATTTGCTGTAAAGTAGAGATTATGAAGAATAAAGAAGCGTACGTAAATTTATTAGCAAAAAAAAAAAAAATAAAAGAATGACATTATTATAATTTGATCGAAAGCGTTTCGAAATGTAGAATACTATAAGAATTTCTTTCTGACACCAGCTAATACACTCGATAGTATGTTACGATACATTCAAAATCATAGCTGATACAATTTAATATCAATTTTCCGTAAAATAGAGATTATGAAAAATAAAGAAGCGTACGTGTCTTGCGGATTTATTAGCAAAAGAGAAAAGAAAGAACAATGTAAATTTTGTCGAGAGCGCTTTATTGAAACAGAAATATTTGTATGAAAATTTTTTCTGATAGCTAACACACTCGACAATACGTTACGGTACGTAAAAAATCATAGCTAATACAATTTAATTTTCTGTAAAGTATATATAGTAGAAATTATGAGGAATAAAGAATTAAGCGTACGCGCGTGAGTTTATTAGCAAAGAAAGAAAGAACGACATCAATTCGATCGAGGGCGTTTCGAAATGAAGATAGTATACTATGAAAACTTTTTTTGATAGTTAGCTAATACCAGAGAGGAGCCTAATTAAGAACGGCCATGGACACGATTTTGCCGAATCCTGTATTAAGTAATGTCCACGATTTTGTGGCTCTCTTCCATACTATGTTCACGATTTTTTGGTTCTCTTCGGAAAAAAAACCACAAAATCGTGAACATTGGCCGGTATTCATAGTCGGATCTTATATTTAAGACCGTCTTAAGTACAATCTTAAGATGTTATGAAATATTGGCTACATAATTCAATGTCCACATTTTTTTGTAGACATAGGCCGGTATTCATAGTCGAATCTTATATTTAAGACCATCTTAAGTAATGTCTTAAGATGCTAATACGGCTCTGTGGCCGGTATTCATAGTCGAATCTTATTTCAAGACCGTCTTAAGTAATGTCTTAAGACGCAAATCCGGCTCTATGATTGGTGTAAAACGTCTTAAGATTGTACTTAAGACGGTCTTAAATATAAGATCCGACTATGAATACTGGTTTGTGATTGGTTTATTAGCATTTTAGGATATTACTTAAGATGGCCTTAAATATACGATCCGACTATGAATATACACAGAGAGAATTTTCTCTAAAAATTTACCCTGAAATTCATAGTAATCGTAGGGCAACATGGTATTTCAAAGATTTTTATGCAAGTTTCTCTGATTAATGTCTACCACAATAAAAAATATTAATATCTACTACAATAAAATATAAAATATATTTGATTAATTTTACTAAATACATAGTAAGATCTCCATAATTTCAAAATATATTAAAATCTTATGATTCTTTATTGTTTTAAATAGAATAGATGCCAAGTAGTGCTAAACATATAAAATATCTTATATAAATTTTACAATGCAGCATAATACATATTTTTAATCTGACTTATTGTTAGTTGCTCATGATAATTTTACCATGCAGCATGGTAATTTATCGGCTATGTTTGATGATTCTCGATTATTTTCATTGTCGGGCGTGTCTAGCTACGTATTATAGATAAACTTGTACAAACAAGAACGAGAAAGAAAGGACCGTAGCTCAGAGGGATGTGCGCTGGGCTCGTGAGCCGAGGATCCGAGTATTCCGAGTTGGAATCCGACCTCCGACCAAACTAAAAATCGTTTTTATTCGATCGCCACCTCTCGGAATAAGCTGATGGCAACCCACCGAGAGTATCTTGCTTGCCACGTGAATTCTCCTCTTTGGAAGTCCCCCAGTTTGGGGTGTTTAATTAGAATGTTAGCAATCATGCTATACCAAATATACATTTTAAAAAATTTCACTAAAAATATGTAAATTTTACGAAGCGCATTGTAAAATTATTGCCTTAGAACACTTTACAATCTGCTAGGTAATTTTGATTATGTTGTTTATAAAATGTCTTTTTCATATTTAAAAAATTTCTTTCGTTACCAATAATATTTGACAGGTTGTCAAGTTGTCCCTAGAGTCCTATATTATAAGAGAAGCGACATTGACGGCACGCTTGCTGATTGGGGCTGACCGCGGCACCAATCAAAACCGAGACTGTAAACCCCGCAGCTGATCCGTGTGCATCCGTGTGGTGTCCGTGTGGTGTCCGTGTGCAATACACATGTTTACAAGCGATCAGCTGCGGGGTCTATGCGGGGTCTATGGCAGCTATGGGAACCATGGAGGGGGTATCGATCTCGCTTCTCTTATAGGGTGCGTTCCGAGTTACGCATGAAGCGCGTAGACTGCATAGAAAGTCGTTCCGATTTAGCCAATGCGCGCATTGGGAGCGCTTTGATAGTGCTAAGGATTCCCTAGATTGTACTAAACGTCCTGAATTCTTAGCACTCCTCCCAGCGCATTGACTGCTTCTATTTCGACTTGAGGCAGTTGATGCGTCTGATGCGTTTATGCGGTATATGCGCTTCTTGTGTAATTCGGAACGAACAACAGATGAGTCAGCCATGGGATTCGTATGATGTTAACCAACACTTTTTAAAAAAAATTAGGTGTGAAATCGATTGTATTTCGTTTGTAGATTATTGTAATGCATTTATTTTCGTTTGTTAGTTTATAATTAATTTTTAATAATTATTTAATTATGGACCATGAAACTAGCCATGTATTATGAAATAAAAAAAAAAAAAATAGGTCTGCAATCGATTGTATTTTGTTTGTAGGTTTTTGTAGTGCATCCATTTTTGTTTGTTAATCCATAATTAATTTTTAATTAAATGTTTAAAGTGTCAGTCGTCGGCTAACATAATATGATACATCAAACATATTATAAAATAAAAAGCTCTTTTGTAGTTAATTGTATTTTGTTTGTAGAGTTTTATAGTGAAGTTAAGAAGTTTGTAGTCTCTTCAAATTGTTTGTAATTAATAAATACATTTGTGGAACTATGTAGCTACCCGGTAATCAATCTGTAGAAACCAGGCATTGCAGTCAACTCTCCAACGACTCTAACATGAAAGATCTCCGGAGCGCCAGCGTCGTTTCTAGATTTTTCGGGTAGCTACATAGTTCCACAAATATATTTATTGATTATAAACAATTTGAAGAGACTACAAAACTTCTTAACCACTACAAAAAAAAACATATTTTCTTAATTTCTTGATTTCACTATACAAAACTCTTCAACAAAATATATTTTATTTTTAGAGTTTTGTAGTGAAGTTAAGAAGTATAGTCTCTTCAAAGTTTTGTAGTCTCTTCAAATTGTTTATAATTAATAAATACTATTTGTGAAACTATATGTAGCTACCCAACAATCAGAGATCCAGAAACGACATTAGCGCTCCGGAGATCTTTACATATAGTTCCAAAAATGTATTTATTAATTATAAACAATTTTTTAAAAGACTACAAAACTTCTTAACCTTACTATAAAAAAAAAAAAAAATACATCTAACTACAGAAAAGCTTTTTTATTGTATAATCTGTTGATGTATTATATGATGTTAGCCGACGACTGACACTTTAAACATTTAATTAAAAAAATAATGGACTAACAAACAAAAATAAATACACTACAATAATCTACAAACAAAATGCAATCAATTTTACACCTAATTTTTTAAAGAAAAAAGTGTCAGTCGTCGGCTAACATCATACTAATCGCCATGGACGTTGAATACGTACGGACATACTTTGTTCGGAAAAAATACGTGAAGAAAATAGAAAACAACGTGACGAAAGGAATAAAGAGCAAATTGACGTACAGAAGTCATTATAGTCTCCATATTGCAACAATTTCTTAATAAAATGTAGTTTGTACTCTTTAGGCTTGCAAGAAATAAGTTTAAAGTTAAGCGTTATACTATAAGTTAGAGTTTTGAAGGTTGTTTATTTTATATTAATTAGTATATTTTATTTTAATTAATTACGAGTTTTAAGTTTGGGTTGTAAACCTCAAAGTTCGATTTTATGTTACGTTATTATGTTATTATGCTTATGAGCAATAACGTAACATAAAATTAAACAGACCTTTTGCTTATACGCTTGGGCTTACCTTACCATGAAATATCTTTTAAACGCTTTTTTCAACAATTTTTAAGAAAAAGTTTTTATTTTATAAAATGTAAAAATACAAACATTTCAAAAATACTACTTATTTTATTCACATGTTACAATACACGAAATGTACGACTAAATATAAGACTTGATAGTATAACAGAAATAAAATCAAAAATTAAACGTGACTAATGTCTGTTTATTAATCAAAAATGTTTATCCACTTCTAAAAAAGGTGTCTTATCGACGTTAGTTGAGGTTTTGCACGGCGTTCACATTTTCAATTCGCATTAACGCACAGAGCGCGCAGGAAACCGTTCCGAATAATTAATGCGCTTCATGCGCATTGACAAAACGGAACGATTTCGAAGCGCTGCGCAACAGTAATGCAGTCTATGCGTTTCAGGCACAACTCGGAACGGACCCATAGTCGACACAACGCTACACATCCGTTGTCCCAAGCTTATTACCAAACATAGTAAAATTTGTAGTGAATTTTGCGTTAAAATATAACGAAAAATTCTCTCCGTGATACCGAGGAATATACCGACCATAGAGGCCACATAGAGGCGCTTCAAAATAAAATAACAACCGAGGTAACAGCTAAAATGCGCCCATGACTGCTCTCATCCTTCTCTATTAAAGCCTTATGTCCACGATACTAGAAATCGTTCCAAGATCTCGGATGGACAAAGAATTAAGAATTGACCAATCGCATTGGTCAATTGGCCGAATTGCTGAAATGTGATTGGTCAATTATTTTTCAGTCCGAGATTCGGAGCGATTTCTAGCATCGTGGACACAAGGCTTAACTTTATACTTGAACGCGACTATCTTCTGGTCTCATGCTCATGTCGCAGCACCTACGAAGCTACTATAAAAGCGCTCGAAGCGTCGTGGAACCACGGTCTTCCACTCAGGTCTGGAAACTCGCACCATTTTATGGTGGTGGGGGTGTCCCGCTTAACGTTCACGTTTTCGGTAGTTCGCTCCGTGTCCGCAGTAATCGTGTCGATCGAAAAGTCGTCTAGAGACCCTGTAATAAGAGTCTGGCCATAAGCGATTTTGTCAAAATCCTGCGAGAGAAACGGATATACATTTTCTCTTTAACCTAGCACATATGTGCTAGGTTAAAGAGAAAATGTATATCCGTTTCTCTCGCAGGATTTTGACAAAATCGCTTATGGCCAGACTCTTATTACAGGGTCTCTAGACGACTTTTCGATCGACACGACACCGGAGCGAACTACCGAAAACGTGAACGTTAAGCGGGACACCCCCACCACTGGAGTTTCCAGACCTGAGTAGAAGACCGTGCGTCGAACGCGCCAGTAGTATTAGAGACTTTGACTTAGCAGCTAGCCTAATTAGCACGCGGCGGTTTGTAAGAGTGTGCTTTAGATTGCAAAGTAAACGACAAAATGATTCAGTGGGGCTGGGATGATGATTATACTATTTATGATATGTATGATATATTTAAAACGGATTCTGAAATGCGCGACAACAAAACAAATAACGATTCAAAAAGTGAAATAAACTATAACATGTGCCATAACAAAATAAATTCGAAATGGAATTCTATGATAAAGTGTATGCGCGACAAAGTAAATTACGAGCTCAAACTCAAAGAGATTTATCTTATGAACCAGAATAATACAAATCACGATTACAATAGCAAAATAAACCATAATACGCATTACAGCAGTGTAGCTGATGCAAGTTATAGACGTAGCGGAATGAATTATAACACGAACTGTGGCAAAGAAAATATTTCTTCGGTGAGTAAAATTTTAACATTTTCCATATTTGACTTTTGTAATATTCTTTATTTTTTATGCGCTGTTTATCAAATAAATTGCTATTATAATCGACTGTGGTTGGTCAATTTTTTACGGCTTAAATAAACGGTTACGGCCTTCATAAATCGTCCTTTATTCTTTTATTTTAATATGTATTTAATATTTTATTTTACCAATATGCAAAGAATGAAAGTATTATGACAAATTTTGTTTTTCATTAATTTGTTTCTTCAATTCTACGCATGGTTATATACATGAATCTGCAATACATTTTACATAAATTTATAGTAAGAGAGTAATGTAAGAAGATTAAAATTTACGAGAAGTATCGATCTATTCAACGGCAAATAAATTTTAAGATTACTTCGATTAAGTTATTGGGAACGGGCATACGGCCAATATGGCGGCCATAAGCCAGCTCATATACACGCGAAACGAGCTCACGCTCGTGAACACGCATATGTTCCACGTCACGGTCGTATACACAGGTCTGGAAACGAAGTGAAATTTCAGGTGGTGGGGGTAGTCCTCTTAGCGTTGAAAATTTCATGTCTCCGGCCGCCACTACGCGTCGCTGTTGTGGTTAACGTACCTAGTTAACATAACCTTGAAAATGTAGGAAATGGATCGCTTGCGATTCCGGGTATATATGTACATATGTATGTATGTATCACACAATCACACGTATGTATGTATGTATGAAAATACATACACACAATCACACGTATGTATGTATGAAAATACATACATAAGTCGCTGTCGGCGACTTTTATGCGTACGTGATCGCGAGACATAGTATCTTCCGGACACTGAGCTAATAGACCGTCGGCAAGCAATTCCTGTTCGATTTCGTTGCCAATCAACAAGCAGCCGACTATATCGGCTGGTCGGGATGTCGACGATGTTCGGCGTCATGCTAGCCGGACACCGCCGATCGTAAATCGAAGGGAGGACACGAGTGTCACGCCGAACCGGAGTCCTCTTCGTCAGCCAATCAACGGGACGAGGCAGCCGGCGATAAGCGATAAATCACGCTGGTTTCGTTCCGACGATCGTTCCGCGCTGGAACCACGCGTGTTCCCCGAGTGTTCCCCGCAATTAGTGTCAGGACTCCTTCCTGATCGATCGTTCCCTCGCGGATTCTTCGTCGTGAGACGTGGCCCCCTTCTTCATTTCAGGGAGACGAAGACGCGTCGGTATCCCGGCCCACGCCAACGCCACTTTCATGACGACTCTGTTCCCCGAAGCCGATTTTCACACGTATGTATGTATGTATGTATCACACAATCACACGTGGTATTAATGACATTAATATCAGTTATGTAAGGTTATGTTAACTAGGTACGTTAACCACAACAGCGACGCGTAGTGGCGGCCGGAGACATGAAATTTTCAACGCTAAGCGAACCATCCCCACCACCTTCGTTTCCAGACCTGTGTATACGACCGTGGTGCGAACACATGCAGCGGAACAGCGTACGCAGAAAATCGCGGAACGAGAGCCTTGACCAATCACGAGCGGTCCGCTATTTTTGTTGCGCGAATTCACAATCCCTACGTACGTACACATGAAGCGTAACGAAAGCAACGCGGATTGCGCGCAACCAATCACAAGTCTTCATTTGAAATTTGTTAAAACTTTATTTTAATATTTTAAGCATTAAGTTAAATATTTCTAACAGAAAACCCATTAAACATTTATGAACATGATAATAATAATTATTTGTAAATAGAATGGTTAAAAAGTAATTATTGAGACATACTAGTCGTTACGCTTTGCTCATTCCGCTCCATGTGAATGTAGGACTATAATTTCGCGTAAAGAATTGTTGCGGATGTGTCATCGCTAACCTCCAAACAGCTGGAATAAATTGTTAAATAATAATAATAACTGCCAGGTAATAAATAGAATTAGTAGGTGTTATTTTCTTGTCCATGTTGTCTCTTCATTAACGAAATATATGTTCTAGGTGCACAATTGCGCAATTCCGCGAAGTCTGTCCGCTGAAAACCGCGGAAAGTCGCTGAAAATCACGGAACGCTCGTGATTGGTCACGGCTCTCGTTCCGCGATTTTCTGCGTACGCTGTTCCGCTCCTTGTGTTCGTACCCTCTGGCTACGATCCACTTGACGCTACAAATGCTTTGAAGCGTTGTTCTTCTTCTTTCTTTATTGAAAGAAAGGATAAGAGAAATGCTTCGAGGCACTTGGAGCGTCAAGTGGACCGCAGCCTCTGTACACGGAGAGTGATCCATTGTTCTGGGCCTCGATACCTGAATTCATTCGAAAGAGAAACGTATGTGAAAATTCTGCTCTTACAGAAAAGTTGCAAGTTGATTGGCTAAAAGCCATATGAGAGTCAATCAACTTGCAACTTTTCTGTAAGGGCAGAATTTTCGCATACGTTTCTCTTTCAAATAAATTCAGGAATCGAGCCCCTGGCTGTTGCCGAGAATGCCGAGAGAGAGGTGCGTTGGGTGTACTCCTTTCCTTTTCTAGTACTACCAGACTACCTGATTGGTCAATCACATAAATAGATAGACAGCCTGTTCGTTTTAGCTGTGAACTTCTTGCACGGTTCATCTTTCCTCTTTTTCTTTTCACGTTGGAGAGATAAAGAGAAAAGATGAACCGTGCAAGAAGTTCAGCTAAAACGAACAGACCTAATAGAGACGCATGATATAGCTCACTGTGTCATATTTCTGCGATTGACCAATCAGGTAGTACAAGGGGATCGTAAAGCCGTCTGTATTATCGACTGAATTCTATACCTGTTTCTGTATAGACAAGGAGATAGAAAAGGATAGACAAGGTTATATAATCTTTTAAAGCACTAAATTTTTTTGTTAGATGTCTGAGCCTAATTCTGAGAACGGTATGTTATTTCTTTATGTTGTACGCTGGGCTCTTGGGTCTCATTTTGTACCAACAAATTGTAGAATTTTTATATGAAGCAATAGTTGTCATGAGTTGACGTTTCGAGTAGGTAACGAAAATCTGCATTTCTGAAATTATTTTCGTTCTCGGCATAAAATCGTTTAACGGGCCCAACATTAGTGCACATACTTTAACTTTGGAAAAGGATTTTGCATTCTGTAAAGCCAATAAAAAGATTATAGTGCTTCAAAAGAGAAAATCGGTAATATAGAAATTACAGGCGGGTTTAGGATCCCCTTAATGCCAGAGAGAGCTTTTCTTCGCTCGCATAAATACGTGCCCAGGAAGTTCTTTGAAAAAGAACAAACCTACTCATATCACATCATCGCTCTCGCGATTTCACCCGCGCGGTTGCGCTATCTATATCTTTGTATCGCAAAAGTGGTTCCGCGGTCGTTAGTTGGCCGCTTGGGTCGCCAGTAGTCGCCAGTCTAGCTGTCTAGCGAATATGGCTGAGAACAATGGCAATGGTTGTTATTGAGCTAACTTTGCGTTCCGCTGGTGCTTGTCAACAAAGACGTTACCCTTGATCTGCGAGTGACGGATTGCGGCCGCCTGGCGTAGAGTGATCTGTAAGTTGCTCACGTTCTCGGGCTTTCCGTCCCTCACCAACGGGCGAAGTACTCGGCGAGTGTCTCTCGCGAGTGCGAGTGTCTCGCTCGCGGAACGTTCTCGGAGGATGCCGCGAGGCGGTCGTGCTTCTCGTCCCCGGTCCCCGGTGCCGCTCGTCGATTCCCGCTGCTTTTCAACGTCGACGCTCGTCGGCGTCGGCACCTCGACGTGCGTCGGGCCGTAACCTCGTGTCCCCCGTCTTGTAACGCGCGAACGGCCCTTCCCCCCACGTGCGGATGTAGCGCGAGCATCGTACTACGTCCCCAGCATCCGCTCGGCCCTCTCCCTCGCGGTTTGCGCGATCCTGTCTCGCCGAGGGTCGTTCGAATGCACGATCGCGTGCTTGCCCTCGTTGACCTGTCGAAAACTACCGCCGAATGCCGACCGGTATTTCGAGCGATACGTATAATTCTGTCGATTTGAACCGCACGTTCACACCGCGTGCCGTTACTTGCCAGTCGAAGTCCTAGTTTCTCTGCACGAGAGGGTCGTAAATGAACGTTATTTCTGTGACGATTAATGTCAAACAGTCCGTTTTAGCCCGGGATATAATTTACTACATTTGCATACACCTTGATAAAAGTTGTTTTTTTTTATATATAAATTAGATCATTATCATTGGCATTACCTTTATTGGCAACTATTATTTAATGTAGGTTTTATTAGTGCTGTATTATTTCTTCTCTGAGCATTATTTGCATTTTATTTCGCGCATTTACAAGATACAAATTTATTTTATGATTGTTAAAAGTTGTTAGAAACAGCTAAGGATAGCCACTTCTTTTCTACAATTATGTATTCTCTTGCAATGTACATTCTCTATGTAATTATGTGTATAATTTCTACAGAGTTTCCTATGTAGATTAAATATTGCAGTTTTTTTAATATAAATTATTTGAATATTGAAGCAGTCAAATGTTTTACGAATGTTTTCAGCATTAAAAATAGATATTTTACATATCTTGGAAGTATAAATCAGTAACATAACTTTGGGTGCTTTCCATTTTATGCTCGTTTCTACCAACGTCGGTTAACTTCAACCTTAGGTTAGCTCACTCTTTGTCTCTTTCTAACTGTTGCCCTTTAGAAAGAGACGAAGAGTGAGTTAACTTAAGGTTGGTAGAAACGGGCATTAGTGACACAAGTCGACATAAACGTTGTATTATCTTTCTTGGCATTCAATGAGTAACAAAGACAGAACGACACTTGTGTGGACTTGTATCACTAATGTGTATTTATATCAATATGGATTAACTTTGATCTCGGTTTAACTTATGCCTGTTTCTACTCTTTATCTTCTTCTAATTCTTAGAACTAGAAGAAGATAAAAGGAAAGTTAAAACGAGATTATAGTTAATCTACATTGGTAGAAATAGACATAAGGGCCAGTTTTTTAATAGTTGCTTAACTTTAATCTCGGTTTAACTTACTTCTTATCTTTTTCTAATTCTTAGAACTAGAAAAAGATGAAAGAAAAGTTAAACAGAGATTAGATTTAATCTACATTGATAGAAATAGACATTAGAAAAAGACAAAGAGTAAGTTTAGCTAAACTTCAAGTTTAAATGACTATTGAAAAACTGTCCTTAAATGGAAAGCATCCTTTATTTTGTTTAATTTTTTACAGGTAGAAGTAGGTTGTGCGCTCTAATAATAATGACAGAAAATTTTAAAGATAGTAATAAAGACTATTTATAATTAAGATTAAAGAATATTTATATTTAAGATTAAGATTAGAGTTACAAAATATAATGACTTCTTAAATATTGAAAATTCTCTTTATGTCAGTTGCAAATATATTGGATTTTTAATCGGTTTAAAAAACATGTAAAATTACATCACTGTATTAATTACGTCATCATATAAGTAACAGTAAATTACTACATTTAATGTCATTGTTATTCAATTGTATAAATCATAATAACAAAAAGTTTTTTAAAAAATATATCAAGTGAAGCATCATATAAAGAAAGTATTAAAATCGGAGAAAATTTGAATAAATATAAAAAATATATATTAAAATTTTAAAGGTTGATTTTATTATGTGTTGCAGGTACACAATATTATGGCAACTGCTGTTCAGGAGAATGGCCTGAAACCGTTAACAAATAAATCACGGAACCATGTAAAGGACGTTAATAACTTGGAAAATGCCAACTCCTGTACAGAAAATAAGGACAATAGATTGGAACAATCTATCGAAGAGCCCCACGAAGAGCCTCCGGAGCTTGATATTGTTATAAACAATGTAGTTTGCAGCTTTAGTGTAAGGTGTCATTTGAATCTGCGAGAAATAGCGCTCAATGGATCTAATGTTGAATACAGAAGAGAAAATGGGGTATGTGCTGATAATTTTTACTTATTTGCACTCTCTATAAGAAATGGTTATTCTCTCTTCTTTCATTGCGTCGTAATCCTTGATGAACCATAACTTCCAAGATGAAAGTCCTATATAGACCTTGGCTTTCTCATTAGTTTTGTTACATTTGCAATTTTTATCAGAATGGGTCATAAGCCTCTTGCCTAATCTCCATTATGGAACTAGACTTGTTTTCAAATTTATTTATTGTTATTTGGAAATTTTTGTTTGAAAAGACAATATTGGAGCCGGAGTGGCCCCTAAAGGGGCCAGGAAAAAAATTGGAAACTTTTCGGAACATGTTGGTTGTAAATATGTATAAATTTTACGTTAAAAAAATCTAATATTTTAATGGAAAAATTCCGGCCCTCTACAGGTTAAATTCATATTTTGAATAGTTTGTTTGTATCACAGTAAAATATATATTTTTTTTTTAAATTCTAGTGTCATATGTATACGTGAAATTTTGGGAATCAAATCTGTATCTTTTGCTTGTTTTGCTTAATAAGTAACTGTGTGCTCCAGCAATGAAATGGTTATTGTTATGTAATTACAAGCCAATGTCTAAGAAGAAAAATTGAATTTCGAAAAACATGGTTCAAATAGTTGGATTTTAAATAGGACATCTAATTTCTACAGAATTTATCTTCTCATTTTGAGTCATATATTTCATTACATCAGGAAAAAATTGGTTTCTAACTAAAAAGATAATATTATTACAAATGTCCAAATGTCTTTTTTTCGAAAACTATTATGATTATTGGTGACTTGTAGTTCTTAGAAATCTACAACTGTAACTTGAAACATCTTTTTTCTTGACTCAGCATTTTACACATATTAGATTACAGCAGTTGTAATAAAATACTCTTGATATAGGCTGATTATCATATGTAAAGCGTTTCTCATTCATCTTCTAAATCGAAAGTATCGTAAAAAAAATTTGTAAAAATAAAAATTTTTTGGAGTAATTTTTTTCAAATTTAAAATATGGTTAATCATGAACTGTACCTAAATAGAAAATCCATAAATTTGCTGATTCTAAGTTTATTGTTGTCTGCAGCACTTTAAAAATTTTAGTTTGTAAATAAAAATTTTCAATTGATAGTACATAAAGCATCTTGATTTTTATAATTATTAAGTACCTATATTTTTAATTTATTATTTAATATAATCTGTTTATAAACATAATATATTCAGAACACAAAAGGCTATATTTAAAGTATATACATATATCTCAAAGTGTATACATATATTGATTTCTGTTTGTGATGTTTTCAGATGATAACAATGAAATTAAGGAGACCGTATACTACAGCATCCATCTGGTCATCCGGTAAAATAACTTGTACTGGCGCAACCAGTGAAGTTCAAGCAAAAATCGCAGCACGCAGATTTGCCCGTTCCCTTCAAAAACTTGGATTCAAAGTGAGATTCAATAATTATAGGGTGGTCAATGTATTAGGCACTTGTTGTATGCCATTTGCCATCAAGATAACATCATTTTCGATACATCACAAAGAACATGCTGAGTAAGTATAAAAGAATGGATAATTAATAATTATAGTATACTATGAGTACTGTTTCAATTTATTTAAAGAGTTATTCAATTAACTTATCGATATTTAAAGTATCTTTCTCAATCAATCAATGTAAAGAATCTAACGTAATCAATTATTATTAATGCATTAATTAATAATTATACAATAGAAATGTATGTACGATAGTTATATAAATATTTTTATGGTATACAGTTATGAACCGGAATTACACCCTGGTGTTACATATAAGTTAAAAGAACCAAAAGCTACTCTGAAGATATTTTCTACAGGAAGTGTTACTGTAACAGGTTGGTATTAATTATAATTTATTACTATAGAGAGACTCGTTAACTTAATGTATTACTTTTTTTATTAAGACTTTTGATCTCTATATACCCTTGACTTGTAAAATTATATCAGAAATAAACAAGAAATTACATATAAACTATACGAATTTTTTATTGTATTGAAATAAATACTTTTGCACTAATCATTATTTTTACATTTAATATCTTGTTTTTGGTTTTGCAATGTAATATTGCTTAAGTCTTAATTGAATAAAAAGAAGTAAATATATCGCAAAAAGTTAAATATTAAATTTACATGTTTAAATCATAAATATCAAATTATATTTCTATATTTTTATTTGATGAATAAATTAACTGACGTAAAGCCACCATATAATATTTGTGTGTTATGTTACAGCACCTAACGTTGCTTCGGTCCAAGCGGCAATTGAACATATTTATCCACTAGTCTACGAGTTCCGTAAGGAGCGATCAGCAGAGGATGAGCTTGCGTTGTTAACGAAGAAACGCAAGTTAGGTTTGAACAAAAGAAAACTGGATGAGTTCCTAGAAGATGAGCCAGATATCTCGTATGAAAGTATGATCTCTGATGCAGAAGATGCACTTGACGAAGCAGGAAGTGACGGCAGTTGGGACTGATCTGTTTTATTTTATTGCTCTACTGTTAAATGTGAAACTGTTGTCTATATCTCGTTCTTTCGATATAATAGATACATACTGCTCGATGTACAAAAGTGTTATTGCTAACAGTGAAGTGAAGCGTAAAGTCGTTTCCATATAGTGCATGGACAAATGTGTGAGTGTTAGGGATAAAAATAGAGATACATATATGCACTTATGTGTACGGATATACACAGGGGCATGATTATCAAGTACACATCAAACGAACTGATCATTATCTTAAAAATGATATCCTAAATAGATACTTTCGTTAGCAATATCAGTTGTAAATATGAATATAGATATATATATGTAACGTGTAATACACACGTAGTGTATTACAAATGTAAATATGAATATATATATTTATATTTGTATTTATATACTTATAAATATATAACTTTGCATATGGATGTATCTCTTCGACATCTACATGTACATATATACATACACATGTATGTATGTATGTATGTATGTTTGAATATGCGTAAAACACGTTTTTAATTATAGAAATGATTAATTTTTTTGGAGTTTATTTATCATTAGGCAAAACTCATATATATATGCTTCTTTGGACAAGTGATGAGTACAGGTTTAAAAAGAAGTGCACATTGTGTATACGTACATACATACATGTGTATTTATGCACATGTGTGTGTGAATTATGGCCTGTACATTTATGTTTCCATTTATTTCATGTTTAATTATAACTAGTTTTGCTTAATTAACGTATTGTGCCAAAGATAGATATTCAAAATTTAATACGAATTGATCAGGATGAAACACGACTTTATGTATTAACTTCCACAGTGTTTACAATCGATTGGAATGTGCCCAAAAATATTTTAGTTCTAATCAATATTTTATAGAATGTATTCCATTGATCAGAAAATCATTTTATTTTATGATTTGGATTCCCTATTCTGCAAAATGCATACCAATCAATATAATTCCGTACTACCAACAGCTCGTTCTCGCTCAAATAACTTCTATTACTCAAGAGAAAATTTATGTATCATATAGTTTTATTATTATTATTATATTCCTACATTTAATATCTCTTAGTATGCCTTTTAAATGTACAAATTTTATTTTATATGTTTATAACCACAAAAATTTCTGTACGAGATATTGGTAGGAATCGTTTAAATATTATAAGCACATGTAAATACGCCTACATTTGTTTAAATACTTTAAACTATAGTAAACCTATATAAAAAATTATATTGATAGCATAAGAATACGATGAGTAAGGAAACTAAATCTTAATAAATACACAGATCATTTTTATATGAATAACCAATAACTTAAATGGACTCCTTTCTTTTCAATATTTTGTTTACGTATTAAGATAAATTTTGGTGTATTTTTCTATTTTTGGAACACATATCATTAAATGGTATCAAAATTTTACATTAAAAAATAGATGAGATTATTTCGTATTGTTTGGGCGAATACGGGCTGTTTTTTGTGGATGTAAACGTTGAAATGTTAAACTTGGTTTTAAAAATGACTGTTACATCAAAAGATATAGTCTGGTTTGCAGTATTCATGAATTCAGATTTACCTATTACAATAGTGTTTATTTCATTTGCGTAAATATAAGAAAATGAAGAAATCGTGAGATTAATTTAGAACTGTGACAAACTATTCTTTAGAGAAATTAAAGAAGTTTATTGTGTCGGTGTTTTGTGAAAGGTATTTCTTAAAATCGCAAGTTTACACGTATGAAACGAATGTATTGTGTTCAACGAGATATTTATTTTCAACTTATATATACCTACATGTATACTGACTGGAATTGCATATTCTAGAATCTGCAACAAAGACATAAATAATGCGATAGGACTCGTTATAGCATTAGTTACTGTTTTTTTTTTGTATTAGTCATCTCTACATACACATTAATACATACACATTATAAGTATTTATTTGTCACTTACAGTATCCTTATGATATTAAGCGCATTTGAATCATGTCATTTTCATAAATATTATTTTTCTGAAAATCTGAAGTATCACCTGAACAGCCTACGACGATTATTTTGCCCATTCATAAAATATTTTCATGGAAAGAAATATTTTTACACACGACTTTGCAAATCTAATTAATTGTATTTTTAGAACTCGGTTTTTATTGTAAGGATGTATATCGGATATTGTGCAAAACATTACACTGAGGGTATAATATAAAATGCGTTGTATTTCTTATGCTTCGCGATTATTCACATATACACAAAGTTTAACCTTCGGTTTGCATTTAGCTGAAGAAAAGCAATATATTGATAAAAATATATAGGAAAATTATTAAAGACTTGCGTAATTCGTTAATTAATAGAAAAAATTAATATGTGAATATCATACAAATATCTTATCACACATTAAGTACAAGGGAATACGATAAGGTATGACCGATATTTTATTAAACTGAAATCTGTTCGTGCCATATGACATGACATTATATATTTGTTAAAATTAGTTAAAGCAGAGTTTCATAATTTTCATAATGTATATATTGTTTTTACACTGAACAAATTTTTTACGATTTAAGCTAAAGTCACTGCCCTTAGTGTATTCAATTAGAAAATATAAGACTAGATCCACTAATGAGTATGTGACACAAACTAGCACATTTTGTTTACATTATTGGAAATAAATGCTACTCTTTGCGTTATTAATCATAGAAGTTAAAGTTTAAGCGAATAAAGAAGTTGAATGATAAGACATTGTCGAAGTGTAATGACAAAAATAAATTCTATCATATATTTAATTTCCATGATTAGTATAAAAAACGTTTCCTTTCGTTTGAATTTAACTTTTATATTAATATCTAATAAAATACAGCATATCGGCGTATGTCATGTATGTGGCCTTATCTATAACATTTATGAATTTAAACAATAAGTAAAATTCCTCGAATCTCAGTTTTAAAAAATAAAAAACGCCTTCGTTTTTCTTTAATATATTTTTTTATTATTATATATAATCAATACTTCAATAATTTATACGATATGATATTAATACAATTTTGTTCATTTATTTCAGTTCCTTTTACATAAGTTTTACTTCAGTTATATTATCTTTTTATGTATTACAAAAAAGGCTCTGGATATATATTCTTAATACAGTACACTGCTTTGGCCGTTAATGCTGATGAACATCACTGAATGGTGAATAAGACAGCAATAGAGAGTAAGATAAACTTTATTGTCATTAATAATCCGGACCCCAATCTCAATATGTTACTATATATATTGGAAGTAAAAACCGTAATTAGATCGTTACACATAATGGAAAAAGTACGTATTTATCGAACTTTGTGAAATAACTGATGCAGTATTAAGTAAAATCAGAAAATTAGTTTGCAACATTTCTGCAAAAAATATAGCACATTTTACGGGGGACTTCAAAAAAACAAAAAATGAAACCTGATTTGCAGGGGGTGCGGGGACTTCAAATAACAAAAAATATAGTGCACATTTTACGGCTATTAAATATTATGATAAACTAATAATATAAAGCATTTATAATCATCTTTACATTTATTTACCCTGCTAGTTAATTTGCTGTAGATAGGTACTTGATAGGTGCATATTATAAAAAAATATGATCTGTTTTTCTCTCTTAGGTTTTTAAAGTACATCATTTTCATAAAATGCAGCGAGAAATTCGTTTACTGCAGGATAATAGTGAAAAGCCATAGTCTTAGCATCCTAGAAAAGGAATAAAAGACATCTTGACACCAAGAATAAATGTATACACAAAAAGTTTAATCCAACTATTTGTTTTGAAAACTAAATAGTAATATGTGCAATTTTTTAAATCAAATTTCCTTTTTTCTTTTTAAATTATTTTTTTAAATAAATTGACAATTATAATTTAAATCTGTGAGATCACAATAAATTACAAATCGTTTAAATTTGAAATAAAAAATTTATAATTAATATTTTAGCACTTACCTCTTTTGTATTTATATTTAGGCCTGTTTTATTTATTGTGCATCTGTAGGATAATATAGCATAATGATTGCTAATATTCAATAAGGTGTCTAGATCACAGTCTCTTAAATCATCAATCACTTTTTTTGAAAGATTTTTCAGAAGGTTATCATTCTTTCGGTCACTAAAAGGCTGTTTAAACAACTCTTTGAATGCTGCTTATTTGTGCATAATATCGATACAAGTTTAGCATTTATTATTTCTTGTTCGTACATACCTCATCATACCATAGTGCTTTATGAATATCATTTGCATAAATAGATATAATGCGAACTTTTTCTTGATACACATCTGATGGCATAATCTGGGATAAATGTGGACTCATTTTGCGATATCTGAAATCCAAGTATAATCCAAGTATTAATAGCACAGAATGAAATTAACTTGAAAGTCAATATAAAATATGAAATAAAATTAATACCTTAGTAATAATCTACAAATTCTCGACAAAATAGCACAACTCTTTGTAATAAATGCTCCATAGATGACTGCTGGTGGCGGCAATGTCCAAGATGATACATGACTACGGCTTTCTAATGTACAGATCTTTGAAACAAAGCAAATAAATAATTAAAAATCCACTAATTAAACATTGCAACTACACTATTTATAATTTTATTTTTGTATATACCTCTTCATAAAATGCCAAAATTTCTGATAACAATATAATATTGTAATTGTGTATGTTCAATCCACAAACAATGAGATTTTCTGATATCGTTGTAAGCACAGGTACAATTTCTGCTAAATCTTCCATTGGACCTTGTCGCAAAAAGGACGATGCATATTGACCCTGTTCTTCAAGACCTTGTCTTACAAACTATAATAAATTGTCACATTAATGTAATGATAATATATATTATGTAAAGAAAATAAACTATTAACGTAAATGTATTCTGCAAAACTAGTTTTGCGTACTTCTGCCAAAATCAGTGCTCATATATCATTCCTATATGCTTGTTTTTTTAACATACAATATTAATTATAAGATATATATATATATATATGTATATAGTGTGTGTGTGTGTGTTACACAAATTGACAAAATAATATCCAATCCTTACCAAGTTTGTAATTAGTTTCTGCAGAGATTTAATTATTTCACATTTCACATTTAAAGTAGATTCATAAAATATGTTCTGCACATGTATCAGAATGTTTTCTCGTAACTCTGAAAATATAATATTTTAATTTAACGTTTCAACATTTTAAAGGTCAGCTAAAATATCTATAATAGTTACCAGTTACTGATATAGAAGTCATCCATGGCAGCAAATCGAGTAACTTTAGCAGATGCTCTCCTGAATTGTAATATAAATATTCATCAAAAAACAGTTTAACTATAAGTATCCCTTCTTGCATGTATCGAGAAAATTCGACTATCATAGTTAAAAATTTATCCATTTCTTCCTCAGAAAACTTTCCATTTTCCAGTATAAATGCTAAAACGTTAACATAATGGCTATATAGTACATAAAGCTTATATTAGTTTTTTGTAAAATAGCAGTAAAATAATTAAAATATAAACACATACCTCTTGTAAGCGTATTGTAAAGATTGTACGAAAATTTACTTTGGTACTGAAAGTCTGCATATGTAAGAAGATGGTAACCAACCATATTTGCCAAAAGTGAAACGGCATTACAAGGCAATTCAACATTCTGATGATACTTTCCTAACTCTTCTATACTGGTATTATGATACATATGTTAATATATATTAACATTACACATTAATATATTAAGTGATATATGTTATTTCAAGTATATTACTCACCTGCTTATGTCAAAAATCGACTTTGCGTATTTATCTTTAAAAATACTTGAACCAATGTGAAAATAACCAACAGATGGTAGAAGCACCTTTTTTTCCTTTTTACGAGCTCTCGTATTCTACACGCATTACAATTTTTATAATCTATCTTAAACTGATATTATTATACATATTATGATACATTTGCATATTTCTTTCATTATACCTGCATTACGTTCCAATCAAAATGAGTATTTTGACGTGATTGTTGAATTTCCGCACGATCTTTGGCATCTTCCAATGCTAATCGTATGAACTCGGGTATAGGTTTCCATACACTTTCTATGTTCACCGATTGTATCTTCTCAGGAACCAATTCTGGTTTATACGACTTAAATAAGCTACAAACATGCATTTAATAATTATTCCTTGCTAATAAAGCACAAATATACAATTATACTTACGAAAGTAATGCAGTAATATGTGCTGGAGGTTTAGAGTAATTTTTCTGAAGTGCTAATAATCTCGAGACATCTCTGCGAGAAACATCCTCTGGTTTTGTCAGCACATAGATAAGACGTGCTGTATAACGTTCCTGAAATTCACATTTATACATAATACAGAACACTCTATTAAACTAATTTAAAGCTTAATTTAGGCAATGTATTATATTTCAATCATTACACCTCAATAGATAGTGAAGATACATATTAAAATATCAAGGCAAACTTCTAATATTATTTCCAAAATAATTTCAAAATTTCTTAATAACATAATGCTAAGGAAATCAAGTCATATTTTAACATTTTTCTTCTTAAATATTTATGTAAGAAGAAAGGTATACATTACCAGTTTCTGTTTCTTGAGCATAGTATAGAAGAAGACATCATAATATATGTTGATTATTTTTCTATCTACTAATTCATAATCCCATACACCTGAACATTAAAACAATATTTACAATATATTGTTGTACATGTAGATATATGCATTTATAGCTTACGATAAATGCTATGTACAAAACATTTTTATAATAAATATAAGGTCTTAAGAGCAAAAATTAAATTACCTATGATCCATTGTATAACAATTACACAAACGGTAAATGGTAGATTATTCAACGAAGATAGGCACCAGGTGATCATAGACTTCACTATTTCCTCAGACAGTTTATATCTTGGAATCAGACATTTTATCAGCGATACCCATTTGACGGCACCTGATATATAAATTTAGAGCTCAGTTAATTTACGAACTTGTACATAATCTACAAGATCATATAGTCTTTCAAACTTATGAAACACTATAGTGTTAATACATGTTATTAACAAGATACCAACCTAAATCTATATGTACAATAACATCTACGAGCTGACTGAGAATATCATCATCTAACCCTCTTGCAGCAGCTTCCTCTTGTAACATGGTAAGAAATGTGACAAACTCGGGAAACGTTGCGCCTTTTGCTAAAAGGAGAAAAGAAGGAACGTCTCTGAATCTCTGATCATTAATCATTAATCCAGATGTGATAATCATTAATTATATTTTGAGCTTTGTTTTGTATGGCATTTATATATTACATAAAAAGATGTATATACTCAAAATATACTACGTAAAATATAGATGTATACATGTACATATGCACTATTAAAATTTATATCAAAACATATACTGAAAACATGCTCCATTTAAAGAGGGAGTACAGGCAAAACAAGTAGATCTGGAGTCATGGGTGTTTGCAACTTACATTTGAGAGCCTTTATATATTTCAAGCATGTTTCCCTCGTCTCACTTTCCTTCATCCTGCTAGGTTCATCAAGGAAAATCACACGAAATTATACCAAATAATCTGCACTGTGAATAAACCTGGAAAATCGTGAGTATCGTGACAGAGAAAACCGCGCAATCTCTCTCCGACCACGCCATTAAATTCAAATCAAAACATATGCGCAAACGCATTATTTAAGGCGGTATTACATGGGTGGATCGCATGCGATTTAAGGGGATCCTAAAGCCGTCTGTAATACCGGTTTTTTTCTTAGAGAAAATCTTTTAATTGGCTTTATAGAAATGCAAAATTCTTGTATAGAATTAAAGTACGCATCAAAATCTAGGTCATGGTGGTCGAATTTATATCGAAAACAAAAAAAATTAATATTTTTGTTAATTTTTGGTATACATGATGACAATATATTTGCTTTGTACAAAAATTCCACAATAAATATCCACAAAATTAGACCGGCATGACCTAGGGACAACATGTAAGAACAATATCGTGCAATTGGAACTAAGAATAAAAGCTTACAAAAAAAGATTAATTGTAATGAATGCAATATAACCTATAACCTTGTCTATCCTTGTCTATTATCATTGTCTATACAAGGACAGATATAGAATTTTGTCGGTAAAACAGCGACATCGTCGGAGTTCGGCCTTCGGTTTAGGATCCCCTTAACACACGAAAAAACGCATCGTCTGCCGGGACTCTTTTTATCTTTTTCTAATTCGTATATATGTCTACTAAATGTATAGATTAGTTTTAACTCCGGTTTTAATTTAAATTATTTTTATCTTTCTTTTAGTTCTAAGAAAAAGATAAAAAGTAAGTTAAACTGAGATTACAGTTAATCTACATTGATAGAAATAAATATTATTTGTAGACCACGCTTGAAGTAGGCCTTAAATTGACCAATGGACCGCCGGAGAGCGTTTCAAAATGGGCCGCCATTTTGAAACTCTCGGCTGTTGATTGGTCAAGGCTCTCGTTCCGCGATTTTCTGCGTACGCTGTTCCGCTGCATGGGTTCGCACCCTCACGAAACTCATGATTCATGATAGTCAGAATTCAGAATTTAGAATCCGGTTCGGTGGTTCCAGGTGGTTCATGCGTGTGCAATTTGTGGTGGTGTCGTCGGTCGTTATCTAATTACGCGTAGTGCTAATTGTGAGCGGTAGATAATTGTGCGAGACGAGAGAGACAACAGCAGCAATATGGTAAAAGTTTACGCTATGTCCCAAACCAATAATAAACGTAACGTGAGTGTAACCTGCAACGTTGACCGTCAACCGTTTTTTTTTTTTTGCAGATGCAATTTATGTTACTGTTCAGCCGCCAAGGGAAGCTTCGCCTACAGAAGTGGTATGTCGCGCATCCGGATAAGCTGAAAAAGAAAATCACGCGCGAACTGATCACCACGATACTCGCGCGAAAGCCGAAAATGTCGAGTTTCCTAGAGTGGAAGGACGTTAAGGTTGTTTACAAAAGGTACGTGATTCATCAAGAACTCGGCTAATGTCCACTTCTATCAATACAGATAATTTTAATCTTGGTTTACTTACTTTTTATCTTTTTCTAATTTTTAGAACTGGAAAAAGATAAAAAACTGATTTAAGTTAATTTATACTAGAAGAAATGATTATAAGGGTAATTTCGACCAGACTCCAATTAATTTAATCGGTGATTAATTTAGCGAGTACCTGCACTATTTTGCTAACATGGATAGATTATTAAATCTTTGTTTTTTAATGTATAGAAATAAAACGGATCAGGGACAAATAATTATATAATTAGAAATTCTGCTTTTTGTTTACATGGAGAAAATAATTAATAATTAATATAGCTATAAATAACATGAATAGAGTTATTTTGTTAACATATGAAAAAAAGGTTTGATTAGGAAGAAGCAGTTATAATAGTTCGACATTTTGTTTCCAAATTAATTTCCGATTAATCAGAGTTTCATCAAAGTTGCTCTAATCTGTGATATCGTATTTTGCAAGGTAATCATAGAAAGCCCTTCTTTATGGTCATAAAAAGAAAGCTTCCGGTTTCTGCTTACAGATACGCAAGCTTATACTTTTGCTGCGCAATTGAACAGAATGACAATGAATTGCTGACACTGGAAATTATACATCGATATGTTGAATTATTGGATAAGTATTTTGGCAGTGTGAGTATTATATTATTGAAATCTATTTAAAGTGGTACTTTTACCATGTTTTGTAATTTGTTGTTTAATTATATATCATAATTATAATTTATTATTAATGACAATATATTATTAGGTATGCGAGTTGGATATAATTTTCAATTTCGAAAAGGCATACTTTATCTTAGACGAGTTGCTTGTCGGTGGGGAGATTCAAGAAACTAGCAAAAAAAATGTATTGAAAGCCATCGCTGCCCAGGACCTGTTACAGGAGGTTAGTTACGGGGATGTACCCCTTGAATTGTAACATGCCTTAATTTATTAATAGCACACAAAGGTTGTACACATATTGTTTGCTTTTATGGCCAGTTTTTTGGCTATAAAAGAAGTACTTTTTTAGATCGTTTTATCTGTTTATACTTAATACATATTTAAGGAGCCATCCAGCAAAACTATATTCATAGATAAAAAGTACAAATGAAAATGTTATACTTGCATTTGCATAATATTTAATCGACGTTTAACAATGCGTTAAAACGATCTATACGCCATTACTCCTTCTTGCCAGTCATGCGTCGTTTTGATTAAACGATCATGATGTTGCAGGAGTTAAGCATATATAAAAATCTATTTAAACTAGGTGAGATTATATGATTAAATTGCTTTTTATTTTCCCGGTTTAATTCTTTGCAATATTAGTTTATTATTTCCTTTTTATAGAAATAAGTTTGTAAAACGTACAATATTGAATTCTTTTTGACGTACAATCGGTTTTGACTATTGTCTAATATTTTAAAAACTTATTTAACACCTAGTAATAATAGATTTATACAGATACATAAACGCGCGAATACTTACAATACACGTGCATGAAAAGGCATTTAAAGATATTAATGATTGCCTCTTTATATGAAGCAGTTCGAATTTCCTAGCTTTAGTATTGCCTGTCTTCTTGCATAATCATAATAATGTACATATTATATCTATCTATAGACAAACGAGCTTTCTTTTTTGTTGACAAAAAGTTTTGTTGACTTTTGTGTTGTTGTAATATTTGATGTTGCACGATGTGATCGAACGATATCTAGCTTTTGCATTCACGTTGATACTATTCCGTATACATAAGTCTTACCGCTTGTACAATATGTATATTCACAATACAGCATTATGTTTGCAAGTTCACACATGCTCTCTTAATAACATACGGAATATGAGAGGATTAGATAACTTTTAATATTCAATAATATTGTTTTTATATCAGTTATTATAAATGTTACTATGGACTGGGAGACGTTTTCAAAATTAATAACTCTCTTACATCAAGCCTTCGATCTCTCTTCCTTTGTCAAGTGCCTCTACTATAAATATAACACCCAACTTTTCTATATATTCCAACTGTCCTACTTTTTTAAAGCATGACAAACATATCGTCTGCATTGTAATGTCGTATATCGATAATAGAGGATTGTAAGATAACAAGCCTAAATGTTAGACGTTGAATGTTGTTATAGGCAATTCTGCGTGCGTAAATGCTTATATACGCTTCTCGTTTAATCTTTATAAATGAGCTTGTATAGTATTTTATTGTTAACATTTTAATTATTGACAACATTAAGTATCTATGCAACAGCATCTATATAGGCAATACTATTTCGTAATATTGTTGTGTAATTTATATAACACAAAAAGAGAGATATTTTTTGAAGTTTGTATTATTTCTTATAAATGTATAAGAAACGTATTGTGTGGCCACTTCTAGGTTTTTGATAATTGTGATTTTGATAAATGTAATTTAAAACAAGGAACAGTACAAAAGAAAGATAAGTATTTTTAATATATCTGCTGAAAGATAAAGATTTTTATCGAAGTCAAGGTATTTTACATTTTATATACATATATATGTATACACACAATGCAGAAAGTTTACAGTTGATTTTATTTATTTAAAAGAGAGATCATACTAATTTTTAAAGAGAGATCATACTAATTTTTTTTAACCTACGTGCTATGAAAATATTCTGTATGTATTTTTGTGCTCAGGTGTGCACTAATGAGTTTATAAAGTCTCATACAGAGATTTTATGCAAAGTACACTACTGCAAAAGAAAATTGCTAGATCAAAACCAAATGTTTTAAATTGGTGATACAAGCAAATTTATAAAATAGAAATTGAAGCGAAGATAATTTAAATTTTATTTAAGATATGAACATTATTCGAAATTTCTAGATTGCAGTAATAGGTGAGAAATACTTCTCACTGTTATTTCATACATTCTGCCATCTGAATAGTTCAATTAATTAAATTGTGTATTAATAACATATTGTTATCAGTACACGTGCCATTTAAACGATTTGATAAGAGTAACATAGAGTATCGTTATTCATTCTAGTCTGTTATTAGCTTTTTTAATAAAAAATTATTTTACACAAAATAGACATGAAAAATATAATGCTACACATACACAAACTTTTCTAATTTAAAAAAATATAATTTATATGGTTCAATTTACAAAATAAATTATAGAGAAAATTTATTTTTTTTATTTATGAATTATATTATTTTACATACATATATACTAGATTCGAGCTTAAATATTAATATTTCAAAAATTTGATACATTGCTAAACTATTCTTTTGCTTTGTATTTAAAAACGTATATCACATTTTTATTAATGATTAATAAGTTATAATAAAAAGCATTGTTAATTTTTAAAGTGTAAAACTTAAATAATTGGGAAATGTTAATTAAATGAAAGTACTATATTCACAAATGGATAGTACATATTTACAAATGTTACATTAATACATGTTTACAAATTTATACAAAAAATTGAGCATAATAGAAATATAATCGTATATCGATATAATCATTTCATGTTATTCTTTGTAACATACTTTATGTAGAAATTTGTAGGTGTAATAGAAATTTCTAATAGAAAACCTATAAAATAATGAATATTCCATTGTATTGCATAAGCTATCTTCAAAATTGCGTTTGAGTTGTTTGATTTATATATGTATTGGTTTAAAATATATCATGTGCATGTGATGTGTTGACAGAATGATGAAATATTCTAAAACCGAATAATAAAATGTTACTAATAATTAGATTGCGGATTTGCTTAAGCAACTCGCTCAGGTATATCGATGACAGTCATTGTGCCCGGCAGAAACATGGAGGCAGGAAGCATAAAAAGTATTGGAGAAAGATATTGCTGGGTATATCGACTCTTATCAAAAACCGAGCAGTTAAAATCAGGCGAGCTAATCCGCAACCTGCTATTAATTGCCATATGAGTATATGTTTATCAGATCCGTACGAAAGCATGGCACCAATGCAACGATTTATGCACTTGTATCGTTTTTAATAAAGGTAAAGAAACGTGTTGACGTATTATTGCCATATTAATATCTTATAAACTTACAATTAGTACTCAGATCTAGATTTAATCAGTTATTTCATAGATTATGATAGTGAAGCAGCACTAGAACTAGGATAAATGAGAAGTGTATCATTACGTATATGTTGCTGTTTATAAATAGAATGTTGATATGTGTATATGTATGCCTTCAAAATCTAATAAATATTTTTCAACAATTGTATTCATTTTGTAACATTTGTCTCGTATATTTTGTTTTCTAAGTAATGTATCACTTAGTTGTACTTTTCACGAAATAACGAATTTCAAGAATTTTTTCGCAGTTTTATTAATAATATTATCAACTATTTTATACAGGATAAGGAATTTGAAGTATGGCACAGTATTTTTCAAAATATTTGATTTCTGGGAAAAATGTTACAAGTAGAAATTGTAAAATTTAACATTATTGTAATTGAATGAATTTGACTATAATGATAATTAGCGACTTATTGTATTTGTCGAGAAAAATTATTTCATATATGTAATTTTCTCTAAACAAAATAACATAAATATGACGAACGATAACGCTCTTGAAGTTTGAAAAAATATTGTAAAATAATTTTAATGTGGCTTAGAAAGAATATTATGGGACTTTTGTATGTAGAGAACTGATATTGTAATATTTTAAATGTTGATAATATATTACACAGTATAATATTATGTGTGTAAAACCCATGGTATATAGATAGGGACAAAGTAGAAGTTTAGCGAAGACTAGTTAGTTTTTCTTTGTTTGTTGTGGAAGGACGAAGCTGTGGAAGGTGCTCTGCGGGATGTAGGGCTTTTATAGGTACCCTATTGTTTGCATGAGCTTCATGGACAGAGTATCGACCCACACGATCGACCGAAAAACAAGAAAAGGCTTACCCGCTGCATGATGCCATTACGACTCTACTATATAAAAACATAAATTTTCAAGTCAACTTTACTAGTCATATACAAGACGTTTGAGGCGTCGTGTATTTTCTTTTTTCTATGACGAAAACTCAGAATGTAAATAGATAAAAATATTCGAAAATTAATTTTTCTTTTTTAAAATTTTGAATTGAATATATCATGGCAATTTAAAATTTTGTCAAGAGGTACTGTTTATTTAAATTAAAGAAAATAAAATTTTCTTAATGTTAAATTTTCTTACATATAAAAACTTGAAAAATATCGACAAAAAATTGTTTGCTTCTAATTTGAAAACTTCATTGCTTTGTTGTTTCGAAATTGGAATAAACAGAATAAATATAAAAATATTCTTTTTAGTATCCGTTCTTAGTAACCACAGATAAGAAGTTGACAGAAAGTACACGATGCCTGGAGCACTCTCTGTATATGTTAATATATTTTTATATATCGAGAAAAATCCTCTCTTGCACATATAGAATAAATTGTTATGTTACTAACCAAAGGCTAAATTACGGTTCTCGAACTTTAATTATCACTTTTAACATACGTATTAACGAGTAAGTGATATATATAGTTACCCTACGTACTTTAATCTTCAACTATGGCAATAAAATTATCTGTATTTGTAAGTTATTTTTATGAAAGCGTTGTATATGTACTACTACTGAAAAGCGTCAGTATTAATGTGATTATTGCATAGAACGTATACCTCTTACGCATCTATGTATCTGCTTAAAAGAACAAAAGGGAACCTACCTTAATTATATAAATAATTGGAAACTTCTATATTTCTTTATACTCTTTATACACATACGTATATGTGCATACGCATATATTATATAAGCGTCAATATAAGCGTCAATTTTTAATGTCATACATTAAGTGTATTAGTAATAAATATATTATACGAAATCTGTATATTGTAATTGAAAATTAACGCGCATAATACCTTATTAGTCTACGCTATATCAATCATTTACGTTAGCCTCAGGTGTTTGTTGAAAATTAGTTTATTAGTAAATAATATAAGAGTTTCGCAAAGGCAATGAAATAATATGTTAGCTGGATATTTCCTATTATAAGCTATCACGCGGTGTGAGCATATTGAGCGAATCACTTTCACACTGATCCCATCTGTTGGAATCTCCACAATTTGACATGTTGCATGTAAAAACAAGCAATTTTTTTTATTGGCGCTTAAGATTTCAATCGAGGCAATACATGAACATGCGCTTTGTGTAGCCAAACAAGTAAAAGTTACTCGAAAAGGTTATATGAAAAGGGTTCAGTTCACCATTTGAAGCTGCATCAAGAAGGGATTTTTATTGTGAAGTAGGTACGTGTACGCTTATATATATCTTCATTCTATTTTTCGTAATGTGTTTATAAAGTGCAGCGTCAAAGTAATTGATCCCTGTTCATATTATTGTAAGGCATTTTGAATACGGTATTGATAAACTTGTTCTCTTGTGTGTGTTGCAGGAGGAGACTCCCCAGGGATTCTTCGAAGATCACGGATTGGGATAATATTCTTTAAAACAATATGCGTGCTTCTTCGTAAGTCTACATTCCACACACAACTATGTTTTACCATTCCACATTTCCATTAACGCAAATCCCCATGTCATTACTTGATGAACTTCAAAAATTAAAAAAAAAAAAAATATATATATATATATGAATATTTTTTGGCGTGCAGACATATTTCCACAATTATCATATTTATTATTTTGATGATACAGTCAAAAGTATGAATCAGAAGTTCGAACTTTTTTCATTCCAGCTTTTTTACAATGTTCTTTAGATTTAAATAAAATATATTCGTGCATGTTTTCCAGTATATATTTACGTAATTCTGTCGAATTGACAAAAGACAGAATGAAAATTGCAATCAGGTGTGTTTTAATATATATACAAATAAACACGCCGCCTATTTGACATACATTTTATCTTGTTTAAAGTAAAGCCGTGCAATTTAAAAATTTCTTGGCTTTCTTTGTGATCTAGTTATTGAATGAAGAAATGACAGAATATTTAAAAATTATGAATGAGAGATATAACAAAAAAATTTTTTACATATTGCGGAAAATCGAGAAATATGATTTCTTAGAATGATTAAAAACTTTTTTCTTTTCTTTACGGAAATTCTACTTACATAATAGTACGAAATGTGTTACGGTTGAGTGAAGTACAGAAGTATAGCGTTTACATCAAGTTTGAAACACAAGTATTATACAATCATTCATTATGACAATGAGATGTGATGTATTGTTAACTAAATATCATTCTGATAGGTACTATATAATATATCAATAACATTTCGGATCTTTTCTGATCTATACAATAATAAGTGTCTGCACATTTTCAACATTGTTAGCAAGAAAATTATAATCTATAATAATAAAAATATATATTCTCTGGTTGGAATGTTAAGTATACAGACTGCGTCTAAGAGGAAGATTGGTAGTAAACATGTATCCTTTGACGAAATTTGACGATGAAGGCCCTTCATAAGTGAATGTTAAAGTTGGTCAAGTAATTGTAATTAGTAACTAAAAAGATAATATTAAAATGCCTTGTTGATATATGTTTGCTAAATATAAGCTGTATATGTTCGTGAATGTGCGTGGGAAGTCACTGATCTTACAAATTGTTAAATTCGAAGTTGATGGAAATGTCGGTAGTTTAGTAGTTTAGTTACTGCTACTTAAAGTTCCGTTAAAAACCAGTTGAACATATCAAAGATTACATTTTTACTACCGACCTTTGTTTCTTCAAATAGCTCCAGAATAGTTAGGAAGTATTAGTATTTTTTAGAATAATTATAACAATATAGTTATCTTTGACTCTTAACTGATATTTATTCTTAACATAATTTGTATTTTAAGAGGCTATCTTTTTTGCAAAAAAAAATTTTTTCATTAAAATTTTTTAGTCTATCATTAAACAGGCGATTATGAATAAAATGCAAAAGTAGTACAGTTCGAATACAAAACGTGCTAGATCTATTTGAGCTCAAATTTTAATTTATTTGATCCCTGAATCCATTACACATATTTGTTTCACGCGTCTCATTCTGCCATTGCTTATAAAAATTATTATATTAATATTTTGTATTGTTCTATTACCGTTTCATATATCTAATATATTAATCTACACTTTAATAATTATAGATTTTTAAATAAAAATATCTAATATCTTACAAATTTATGTTAGGCCAATGATCTGGCCGATGACTGAGATACATCCTATTTGTTTATTTTACTTATATATTACTTTCCTGATTCCGTAGTAAATATTTTCGCGTCACAATACAGTTAAGAGTTAAAGAATAGGTATTTTAATTATTTTAGCATTCTACTATGATGATCGCATTTAAGTGACAAAAATTGAATTTAAATTCAGTTACTTGACAGTAGCATTAGGAACGTTTAGTGCGACAAATATATACATGCCTCTGCATCCTTGTTAAAGAGTTACATCGTAACACGTGTATTTTTATGAAGCTTAAAGCGTGCATACGTAGCGTAGCGAAATGTAAAAGTTATCGATTTTCGTGTCCAATGCAGTTGTTGAAATGAATCGAGATATTTTGTTACATAAATGTACACCGTTGAAACGTGCAATCGAAGTACACCAACGTGTATTAGAAATCTCGATTTGTACTTCCATATTAAAGATCAGACAATAAGTTAAGTATATTCCTAAATATTCGCTTGTAACATTTATACGTTACGATATGATATATACACACGCGCGTTTTACACACATATCTAATAATAATAATGGATGTAATCGAATCTGATTCGCATTCCGAGACGGTATTCGTGTCCAATAAACAGCGTGTTCGTTTCAAGTGTTCAACACGCAGTTACTTCTCTTTAAAGATTTAGAAGAGTATAAAATATATTTACGTAATTATATACATATTACTACATATATGTGTATACTCTCTTTGTTCGATTTTCCATGTCTAAACAGCCTTTTTGTTACATATAAATATTGCTTGAAAATTTACAAAGCTTTAAAAGCGGGATGATATTGTTACGCGATATACTATAAAGGAGAGAGAGAGAGAGAGAGATGAAAGAGCGGCAGATTTATATCACTGAAAAAAATTTTATTTGCAAGCAAATTGATTTCTATGAATTTAGTTTCTTTAATCCAAAGAAATATTAGGTAGATTCGAGAAAATATTTTAAATTCAGAAAAATGTTTTCTCAAATCTACCTAATACTTGTTTGACTTAAGGAAACAAAATTTATAGAAATTAAAATTTCTTTGCAAATAATACTTTTTTTTTTAGTGTACATTATATCTTTTTGTCTGTTACAATTCGACTAAACGTTATATTTCGCGTACCTGCGCAATGTCATTTCTTCTACTTCATTTTAGTCGTCGAAGTATACTTATGCATACTTTATTAAGCAAAGGATCTTACTGTACATTTATTAGATTAGAACAAGGCACGTAACATTTTTATCTTTGCACTTTACAACACGACAGCACGACACGATCGGTCCGCGACACGCAGATGCGATCGTAAACGTCGCTGTTTTACATTACGTTAAATTTTCGAGTTATAGAAAGCAGCGTAGTGTACATAATACTTTGTCACAAACGAATCAAAATAGTTGATAAGTTACCCCTTTGTTGCTACCGCTCTGGTACTGATGACGAAACGATCGGACTGTAGGATAAGACTCTATCGATGTTAAGAATGAAATATGTATCACGTTAAGACCAAATGTTGCATTGACAAAAGACGATGCTTTGTGCTCCGTCCAAAAATAAAGCACATAAAAACAGACGATTTATCTACATTATTATTGCACCGAATAATTTCGAAGCTATCTCAAGTGTGTAAGAGAATTTTCGGAAAATCAATACCTAATCTTTGGCAGCAAGAAGATCGTGTGAGAAGACTGCGATTAGGATTTATGAATATTTTCCGCGTTTGAATAAATTATAGTACAGAGTATTAATATCCCCGTTATTTTTAAGTAACGATCGATCCATTAATCGCCTCTTATATGAATATTAGACGGTTAGCGAATTAGACGAGTCGGAGACCGTAATTTAATCCTTAACATTTATTAAAGGATAATGCAATTGCATTGTGCGTTATCTCACGCTTTGTCTCGTAAGAAAAGAAATCATTTTCCCGCGAAATTCTAGACGCGGTAAAGTTAAAAGGCGAAAAAAACGGAAAATCCGCTACCACCGCGGTTTTCTTAAACTTGACGCTTTAACGCTGAAACTGTCATCGAATTCAACGATATATTCCTCTCTAACGCACCATTTAGAAGCATATGATTATAACAGTAGTTTTGTAATAACGCAGCAGTTGATGCATTTAGCGTGCTTCTCTCTGCCGTATTGAAATTTAAACCTGTTTCATTCACGTTCGATCGCACAATAGAGAAAAGGAGAAAGAGATAGAGAGAGAGAGAGAGTGCGAGAAAGATACGGGGGAGGGAGAGAAAGAGAGAGAGAGAGAGAGAAAGCGCGGAGAGATATAACTTTATAATGTCCGTCAATGTAGGCATGTGCAGCAGACGGTTTAATGAATACAACGGACGTGACAGGGATGTGAAAATGCGTGCCACCCCCTCGTGCTTCCGTTATTGAAAAATCCCGCGCGAGGCGTCCGCAACTACCCCCGATTCACGCGGCTCATTGTGGCCGTGTGCGCGTGTGTATGTTAGTGCAATCGTGTAGGTATATCCCGGACGTGTATCGCGAACACGAGAGTGTGTGAGCGAACGAATGCGCGCGCGCGCGGCGTACAATGCGACGACGGGCGTCGCGACGATAATAGGCAGCATTCATTATCGAGAGGCGACGATTAAATGGAACGCGCTGCCGCTTTCAGTCCGCCGCCTTTTACCGTCCTTATTCACGGCTGCACGCGCGTGCGCGCGCGCGCGCACGCTTCCTAAGATCGGATCGCGCTCAGGAAAAGTCGGGGGAGGGATGGGAGGGAGGGCATCCGGTACCTCGCGCGCGGGCTCGTTCGCGAGTAACGAACGCGGCCGCAAATCGGCAACGAGGTGGATTTCGCGAGGGAGGCGAGAGAGAGAGAGAGAGTGAGGTAGGCGAAGGGGCGGGGAAGAAGATCTCGGCGCTATTGCTATTACTCGCGACTGCGGTGGAGTCCACAATGGCACACCGACACCGGGCGCGCGACGGCGGATGCGTGACACGAGGCGCGTCGCGCGCGTGGTAGAAGGAAGTCCGGCACGGCCGCGGCGGAGAGAGCCGCGTCGCGTCGGCGCGCCGCGGTAAACGACGTCGACGTCGCACCGTCGCGCGTCGGCCTCCGTCACTGACGTCGACGCCATCGCCGTCGTCGTACTGTCGCCGACGTCGGCCCGTCCCGTCATCCCGATCCGCATCGTCGCGATCGCTGGAGCCCGGTGCCCGGTGCCTGGCCATTGTCCGTCGCGCGTTGCCCGCGAGATCGGCGTGTTAACCGACGAGACGGCCGTCGTCGCTGCGTCGCTGGTTCGCGTACGGTGGCGGATCCAAAGGGAAAGACTCAAAAGAGAGGGTTGGCTCGCCGTCGAAGATTAATCGGGGAGACCGATCGCGCGGGCCGACGGCCGACGACGTTCGATCGAATCGAAAGTCTCGGAGCGAGAATCGCGGTATATTATCGATAAGAGGGTGATCTTAGCTCGTGCTTGTCGCGTGGAGCGACGTATCGGCGCCGTCGTCATTGTTCGGAGGCGACGTAGAACGTCGCGTAGACCCTCGGCTCGCGGTACAAGATGATATTATTGAAACACCAGTCTCGGGCGAGAGAGAGGGAGAGAGAGACCGATCGGAAATAGACGCGGCGAGAGCCGGAGGCGCTTGCGAAGGGACGTGCTGCATGCGAGAGCTTGCATTTAACTCGAGGGATCGAGAAACGACGGGGAGATACGCGCTCCACTTCCGTCGCCATCGGAGCAGCAGTGCTGGAGAACGAGGCCGGAGGCCTCCGTCCCCGTGCGCGGAAATTTCATTTCGGACCCGCGCCGCGCACCGTTCTCCGCTGCTCCGGATCTCCTCGAGCCGGAGCGCTCGCTTCCCACGTGGAGTAAACCGTCGATCGCGACTCGCGAGTTATTCGCGGAAGGGAGAAATCTGCTCGGACATGGGAACGATCCGTCGAGGCCGTCGAGGGTAAAATATAAACGGAAAAACGTGGGAGGGAGGGAGAGAGAGAGAGAGAGAGAGAGTGGAGCGCGCCCTCGAGGCTACGAGCTCGGAAGAGGGCGGTTCGCATCTCGCTCGGATCCCGTACGCTCGCTCGCTCGGCTCGGCCCCCATATGACGCCCCACTTAGGCCGCTAGGGCAGCGCATCCGCCACTGGCCGGTGGCGGTGACGAAAAGGGGCTGATGTCAGTGCGGCCACACGGCGGCGTACGCTCGGATCAGCAGCAGCAGCAGCAGCAGCAGCAGCAGCGGCAGCGGCGGCGGCAGCAACAGCGGCGGCGGCAGCGACAGCAGCAGTGGCAGAGGCAGAAGCAGAGGCAGAGGCGGCGACTACTCGTCGGATGCGCGTACGCGACATCGCACGCATCGTATCGCGAGCGAGGAGACTCCCGGCGACGACGATTACGAGGGCAGCGTCAGTGGCGAGAGCGACAACGACGGTGATGCACGGCGGTGGCCGCGAGATCGGAGTAGTGGCGATCGGTAGCGGATTGGTGGCGATTTACGACGACGACGAAGACGCATCTGGCGGTCTGTCCGCTGGCGCTTGCGATCGTGGCTGCCGGCGCGTCGGTCGTACCGTGGCGCGGCTCGTGGAATAATGCGTGTTAGCGGCGGTGTTAGGCGCGACGACGTTACGACGACGACGAGGCGCCGTACGAGACGACGACGGTACGACGGTGGTGCGTGTGGGCCAGCGTGCGGCCAGCGACGACGACTACTACTACTACTAATAATACCATCGCCGCAGCAGCGCAGTTATGTACGCGTACGGTTCCGAGATAACGTAGTGTCGGGCGTGTAATTATGTTGTCATCGTCGCGCGCGGCGCGCCCTGCGTAGCTTCACGGTGAAAATCTGGCGTGAACGGTTCCGCGGTGGAACGGGGAATATGGCGTCGGTCTCGGCCGAGACTCCAGCCAGCCATGGGCACAGCTTCAGTAAGAAAACGTTTCACAAGCCGACGTACTGCCATAGCTGCACGGACATGCTCTGGGGCCTCATACAGCAGGGGTACATCTGCGAAGGTAAGATGATCGCGCGCGCGCGCGCTCGGCACGATCGGGTCAAGAGACACGGTACTGCACGGTACTGTCTCGCGCCACAAGAGCCTATGCGTTAAAATGTTAAAATTGACAACCAGAAGCGCTTGTTGTGTTCGTCCGGGAGACGAGAGTTAATCCCCGAGCGTCACGAAAGCACAATTACAAAGTAACGACAATTGCAGTTTACGAAACATATATTGTTTTCATACACGGCCTATACGTAAATGATAAAGATGTAAGGGCAAGAAAGGAAAAGGGGAGAGAAAGACGATAAGCTCTCCTCCGGATATATCCCCACGGGGAGAGTACGCATCTCCCGATCTTGCCCACGCCGGAGGATGCGCGCATGAGCTTTGCGAGAGGAGCGAGCGTATACGAAGTCGCGCCTCCGAGTTAATACTTGGCGCAATCCCGGGGAGACTATCTCGCGGTTTTTCCATATCTGTCTTTACGGGATTCGAGACGTGGCTTCACGTCCTCACGATCCGTCCGGTCGATCAGTCGTGACCCCCGGTCTCTGTCGGAAGAAAAAAAAGAAAGAAAGCAAACGGTCCTCGTCGCGAGGTGTTGCTGGGTTCTTTAAAATTTCAAGCGGCGGGCGCTCTCGACGAGAGCGCGAAGTCGATCGATAGTCGACCGTGCTCGGTAACGGCTCGGCTCGGTAACTCATTCCTAGGATTCTCCCCGTATGAGGTGCGGGTCGTGAGCCGTGATTCCGACTGATCGACCGATACCGATGCCGAATGAACGAAGGTGGTTGGGTCCGTCGGTTCAATCGGGTCAGGGTGCCGCGCGCGCGTTCCGAGTGCCCCGTCGAGTCTCGGGTATTTTAGCGCCAGCCGCGCGCGCGAATCGGCGCAACAGCACGAGAGAGAGATGGAGAGAAACGGGCGATCCGTCGAGAAAAACAGAGAGGCAGAGGCCAGAAAAACTGGGAGGGAGAAAGAGAAAGAGAGAGAGAGAGTGAGAGTGAGAGAAGGAAATACAGGGAGGGTGGGAGGCGACGGCATACGCAGAGGGCGCGAGCGCGAACGCGCGCCCACCTTTTCACTAGCATTGATCGCGAGGGGTGGGGTAGTATGGCTGAAAGATCATGGATAAGGTTGCCGAAGTGGAAGGGGTTGCAAGGGGCGCGCGGGCGCTCGGGGGTGGCGGCGGCGGCGGCGGCGGCAAAGAGGGTTGTCTCGAGGTGGGGGCAAGCGTGAGAGCTCGCTGACGGGTAAAGAGGCGTAAAGGACCTTCGTTGTAACGCGAGCGGAACGGAGCCGTGTGCCCGTGCTCTCGCACTCTTTCAAATACTATACGTCGGAATGTTCGATCAGGAGAGTCCGGCCTCAGATATATAACGAGCGCCACGCGCGTTTGGCAGCGGATCCCCCCCGATTGTTTTCGAGCCTTTTCATCGAGTGTAAACTCGATGGCGGGGTCGTGTATGAATATTGGCGCTTGTGAATATGCTTATAACATCTAAAAGGAGAAAGACGTTGTAGGCAGCAAAAACGTTCGTTAGGAACCTACGGTCATTAAACAGGTCGTTAAAGACGTAAAGCAAGCCATTAGGGAGCCACTATAAAGATAGGCAACTTTAAGCCGTTGTATGTGGTTCAAACAAAAAGGTTCCCGAAGTTTTGTCGCTGTTTTATTCAGGAAAGATTACTTATACATTGGGCCATTGTAATCTCCGGGAACAAATACGTTGTTTCTCAAATGTCTTTATGATATTGCACTTTTTTTTATTATAGTACGAGAACGAAACTTTAGAGATTCCATTATCAATCGTTTCAAAAAGTTTTTAAATGTAAAAATTAAGGGTGCAAAGATATGGAACGTCAACTTCACGTTTTCGTAATACGAAAATTGATGATAATTTTCTCTTTTCTCTTTTAATCAGGATCCCAAGAAAATATCAGATTTCCGAAAAGAAACTACTTGACTCGTGGAAGGTTGAAAATTTATTAAAACAAAAATAGTCATTTTTATTTTGTGTAATATATTATAAACTTGGTAAACTGTAAAGTTGGCATATCTTCAGACTACTATTTTTTGCATTCAACCGTCCAAACTTTTTTTGAGACGTATCAGGAACTCCAGAATAGTCCAGAATTGTTTGGTGACAGTCAGAACTCTATCAATTATATAGAAATCCTAGAAATGGGATGCTAACTTCACAAAGGGTGAAGATAAAGCGTTATATTTCTAAAGCCATTGTTAAACCTTGCTACACAATGTATTGATCGCTTTACCGTCGGCTGCTTTAAATAAAGTTGTTTTTATGTCTGCAAATTATACTTAGCATTGTCAGTTTAAATCCAATCCATGATATAAAATCCTAATAGTTGTTTACAAACTCGTTTGAGACAATTCGATTTTCTTGCTTATTTTTTACTTGAGATTTATTATTTTTTGGATGTTAACTGTGCACTATTGCACGATATATATTTATATTTAACAATATAACATAATATATCATAGATACATTTTTGATGAAAAATGCTAGCTTATTAACTTTTGCATGATCGATAATGATTAATACACATTAGTGATCACGATAATTAGAATAGTGCTAACTTGTGCTAATTAAAGATCAATTTTTCATTTTTTATTTTGCTTTTGTAAAATAAAATTCCACAAAAATATATAAATAATCTCAAACTATTTATAAAATTTAGATAAAATTATTATTTATGGTTGCAATGCATCCATTTACATGCTATCGTATGTAAAAAGGTTCCTGCAGTTTTTATATGCAGAACGAGAGATAGAGGTCTCAGTTGACACATCCGTTAGCGTACGCGTCACATATGTATGACATCCCGATTCGCGTAACAAATGATTTGTATAACAATGTTAAATGTTATATAACGGCAGTAAACGTTAAAACCTGTGCCGTATAATATATAGAAATGAGAATAGCGCATAACAATAACTTCTTATGTCGATTCAAAAACAAATTAATGTATGTAGGGCAAAGTAATCTTTTGTTTGTGACCATCTCTTTTTGAAATAACGCGCGACATAATGATGAATGCAAATGTAATTCGTAAAATGACGTTTATCTTCCTAAATCTCCTAATTTCGATACAACAATCGCACGTATGATGTCACATGCGATAATAATTTCTTTAGTGTATCTTGATTGTGTATTAGTTAATCTTAGATAGCAACCACAGTAGCAGCGAATTATATTTGATTTCAATAATAAGTTCATTCATTCTTGCCTTCTCTGCAATTTTTTTTATTTTTCACAGCATATTTATGAGCATAACTTGGCTTATAAATGGAGCCCTACACTGAGAAAAAAATATTTGGATCCAAAAAAATATTTATTAGTTGGCTTCTAACAGCTTATTTACTTAATATAATACAATATTTATTTAGAATTAGATAAAATATCTTAGAATTAGATATTTTATCTAATTCTAAATAAATATGTGTATTATATTAAGTAAATAAGCTGTTAGGAGCCACCTAATGAATATTTTTTTGGATCCAAATATTCTTTTTCTCAGTGTGAGTGACACATGAATTTATTTTATTATATTTATTTTATCCGCATAACTGTTAATCAGATAAAAATATCAAGCTCAAAAGATTATTAAAGCAGAAAACTAACATTCGAATCATTTATAATTTATTCGAATTTGAGAAAAAATGAGATGTTATATTGTGTTTCCTACACATATTAACGAATTGAAGTGCTGTAATTATGCTTCTCATGAATCTTTCTTTTTAAGACACATATCTATCGAGAAATGTAAACAGTAAACAATGTAAACATGCACATATGAGGTTATATAAAAACTTGGAAAGCAAGATTAAAGAGTCCTATATACGTGTATTATACTATTGACGAAATAAACATTAAAAGAAATATGAATGTCTTTTAAACTGTATAACAGTATCACAGTCATGATTCTTTAAATACATGATTCTGAAAATAACAAAAATATATTGAGTTTACCACATACAATATATCTGGCATGATGAGCAAATAGCAGCAATTTTTATTCAGTTTATTCATTCTTGCCTTCCCTGCAATTTGTATATATATTTTCCACAGCATTTTGGCTCATAAATGGAGCCCTAAGTGACACATGAATTTATTATATTAAATTTATTTTATCCGCGCAACTGTTAATCAGATACAATATCAAGCTCAAAAGATTATTAAAGCAGAAAACTAACATTCGAATCATTTATACATTATTCGAATTTGAGAAAAAATGAGATGCCATATATTTATATACCTACATACATGAATATACATATGTATATTGAATTACGAATAATGTCCATTCTTTTGGAATTATTGTATAAACAACATTTTCTTATGAAAAATTAAAGATATTAATTTCATTTTGCGTGCACTTTGTCCAAGGAAATAAACAAGAAGTAAACAAGCTGCTCGAAAAACTGTGATCGAATTCAGGTGTACTAAAAATAAGTTTGAGAAAGAGATGCACTGATCAACTTATATGATCAATCAATCTAGAAGACGATGCTACACACTTAAGAAGTCAATCTTAGCTAATATTGATATCGTTTCGCTTCCCTCGCAAGATCTTCCAACAGTTTAACTGCTTGATGTTCTTCGTTAATAATGCGTATAGATATGTTCACGTTTACCAGATAGATTAACAGCATATTTTGTCATACGCTTTCTTATGTGTCCGTATACAAGAGAACAGTATACCCTTTTTATTCTACTCTTTTCGGGTAATGTTTCTCTAAACAATGAAAATTGATTGCGCGGCGAGTAAAAGCGCTGCTAATAAAATCGTCCATTAAAGATATCATATACATCGTGTATCACAACGATATCATATATATCGAATGCATGAAAATAATCTGTAGTGTCGCATTACCTAAAATTTCACTGTGTCCGTCGCTTTAGATGTGTGTTTATTCTGCGGGAATATCTCGTACGGAAGAAACGTTCTGCGATACATATTAATTAACACGCTACATAGGCACACTTGCTACGTGTCATTCGGATTTTATATGTTCTTTCTTCCGTATAAGTTATAGAAGAACTGAGTATAGAAGAGAACGCAGTCGCGTAGACGATCAATATTATAATAGATAAGACCGCTGTATGTATAGGAATACGGTTGGAGATTCGATCACCGAATTTAAAAAACGTTTATATTCGAGGGGCAATCGCGACACGACCTTCCCTCGCAGCATTGAAAGCAGATTCTTCAAAAGCACGACAATCTTAGCTAAGGCAGTTTTGGTTAACTTATCACGCTGTTACTGATCGATCGGGATCGTTATAAATAGGACGACCACCTGCTCCGAAAGCTAATCGAGTAATAAAAGCATGCAGAGAGTCCCAAAGTGATCACCTAATACTGTATTGAAAACCGATACCCGCCGTACTCGAGATTATTACATGATTACCGAGGAATTAGTGGAATGTAAGGGGATTTCTCCTTTTCTCTTTTTTTCTTCAGGGATATACAATTTGACGCACGTGTCCGCATTTTTGTTACTTTCAGTATAATTTTTCAGCAATTTTCGAACCCGATGTAGACGAGCTCGACATCGATAGAGACTTCCGAGAAGTAGATTTTTCTTTTTCTCTCTTCTTGCATTCTTCGCGTTCGGAGTAAAAGCTTGTTTCTAAGGAGAAAGGAAAAGGGCGTCTAGAAATACAGCTAAAGAAACAAACAGATTCCAGATCTGGAAACTCGAACACAGCAATCTTTTGGAGAGTGTCTCAGAAAAATATTTCTAAATCACGGTATATATATCACATTGATTTCCTTTCTTTTCTCTATTGCTTCTAAAGAATTGTTTTTCATCTTACCTATTCTTTCAACGCTTCAGGTTTGTCGCTTATAATTATATAGGTATTCGAGTAGTCGAATGGTGGCTTACATTGGTTGATGAATGGTGATACAAACACAGCAAAATGCCACAAAGGTCAGGCTCTTACTGATTTTTTTACTTTTTACAAATAAGTATATATTTTCTGTTAAAACTCCCATACCGGCTCGACTAAGCCTGGTCTGGTCAATCATTTGTTTGTATACTACTTAAATTCAAGAACTGAATTGCATAAATTGACAACTACAACTTTACTTAGTATTCAACAGTAAACCGCCGCAGTAAAAATTAGGAAAAATTTTGGGAGTTGTAAAAAGTTGTAAATTAATAGGGGTATGAACTTTTTGTTATGTATGTCTACTTGTTATGTATGTTAACTACATTTAACGTTATATCTTTGTATAAAACAATTAGATTTTATGATACATATTAACATCACTGTCATTTCAATTCTGTTCTGCAAAAGAATCATACTTCAACGGTAACCATCTTATCTTCAACAGAAGTGATCTGAAATCCGTATAATTAATTTTTTTTATTTATTAGGGTCATAGTTATTGGTTCACGAAAAGGATTTTGAAAAAGAAACAATATTTTGCAAAATGAAAGTTATGTAAAGCCAAATTTAATCTTTTTAGTGAAAAATTTGCGAAAAGCCTCCTGAACCGATGCAGACAATTATGATAAATATTTGTATCAAATATGAAATTAATTGAATAAACCGTTCTCAAGTTATCGTCGTTACAGTTTTAAAAAATGTTATTTAAAAAATGGGCACAGTGATGTTAATACTCATTATAAAATCTAATTTTTTTATGCCAAAATATTGTTAAATGTATACTTAATAGACGTACATAACAAAAAATTTCCCAAATTTTTCCTAATTTTTACTTCTATTAGAGTATAATTGTAACCCTTTAAGGTCGAGTTTCACAAACATCGGTTAACTGTTAACCGTAGGTTAACTCATTCTCCGTCTCTTTCTAAGGGAGAGGTTAGAAAGTGACGGAGAGTGAGTTAACCCACGGTTAAAAGTTAACCGATGTTTGTGAAACTCGACCTAAGCGTTGCAAAATCCCGGAATAGACCTTAAATATTGCAATTGCTTGAAACAGACCTTAATTATTGCAAATATCTGGAATAGACCTCTTAAACGTTGCAAATGTCTCGAACAGGGGCACGAATCTTGAATTCATTCGCAAGAGAAACGTATGCGCAAATTCTGCTCTTACAGAAAAGTTACAAGTTGATTGACTATCGCATGGGTTTAGCCAATCAACTTGCAACTTTTCTGTAAGAGCAGAATTTGCGCATACGTTTCTCTTGCGAATGAATTCAAGAATCGACGATCTTAAACATTGCAAATATCTGAAAAAGACCTTTGCAAATGCAGCCTGAAACAAATCTTAAACGTGTTGCAAATGCCTGAAACAGATCTTAAAGCGTTGCAAAATCCCGGAACAGACTATAAATGTTGCAAATGCTTGGAATAGACCTTAATCGTTGCAAATGTTTGGAATGGACCTTAAACGTTGCAAATGCCTGGAACAGATCTTAAGCGTTTCAAAATCCCGGAACGGACTATAAATGTTGCAAATGCTTGGAATAGACCTTAATCATTGCAAATGTCTGGAATGGACCTTATAAAACGTTGCAAATGCCTGGAACAGATCTTAAATGTTGCCTGGAACGTTCGTTGAACGAACGTTCCTCGAGTTCTAGCGCGTCGTATCTTTTACGATTCGCTCGGAAAGCTCGTTCCAAAAGACACACAAGCAAAAGAGACATACAAGATAAACGGACGGATCCTCCTTTTCTACGGCGATGACGAGCACACCTCTTCTTTTCGATTTGAGCTGCCCACTCGGCGAGTTAAAGTTAACTCGGCATTCGTGGAACGACGGTCGATCGTCGATGGCGGCTGATGGCGCCTTCTTAACGAAGCGGATGCACAGTACTATTTCGGGCCGCACCTGCGCGCCGATGCGACAAATTTCCCACATCTTGCCTGATTAGCGTCGCAAGAGCGCGATAGAACGCGATCATTACCGCTCTCGCGCGCGCGAGAGGGGAACGTGCGACACCCGTCACCTTGTATCGAACTATCGAGTGGATGACGGATACGCGGATGACGCTGTCTCCGGTATCCGATCGTCACCTCTCGGCCGACCCTGAAATATTATCAATTCTCGGAGAAATTGCCGGAATGATTCTTCACTTTCCGCACGCGACTCGACTCGGGGGAGGGCCACCGAGGGCCACTCCGGCACAACTAAATTTGCAATCGATAACATTAACAGGCTCGTAGTATCGACTTTCCTAGAATCTATAGGTATATTATTTTAGAAGCGCGTGTTATCTTCTTCTATAGAAAACATTTAGGAGAACAAAGAGAACGCCACAAGGCCTAACAAAACCTGATGATTTTTCAAAGCAAGTGTACACAAGGCTTAACAAACCTTATGATTTTCTAAAGTATATATATATAGTATAAAGTATATTTTTTTTATTTCTGTATAAAATTTGGTAGACCACCGCTTACATATTTGCCGTCCGGTGGAGGCATTAAATAACGCCAGCCGTGTATGATTCTCGATGTTTTTTACTTACACCGCGAAAGGTCAGAAGATCTTGTTATAAATTACGACATGAGCGGCCCGTATTGATTTATGCTAAAGTGTACACTGCTTAGCCGGTAACGCTCTTCGATTTAACGCAATTAATCTCGCGCGGATTTTTCTCCTCCTCCCCCCCCCCCCCCCCCCACTTTCCGCGAAGTTCTCCCTTTCTCATTCTTTTTCTCTCTCGTTGCAGTGTGTAACTTCGTGGTGCACGACCGCTGTCTCAAGGCCGTCGTCTCTCCCTGCTCCAGCATCGCGGCAAGCCTGATTAAGGTAAGACAACACGGGAGATCCGTCTCCACGCCGCGCGAGGATTAACCGCCTGTGCATAAATATAACGCCTATACTTAGAATATAGGAAAGCAACCTTCCCAGGTGCATCGTAAAATAACTGAACGTTGCGATAAAATAATTTACGTGGATTTTATAAGTTGAGAGAAAAGAGGCTGAACGGAACGTCGAGAGGCTACTCGCTCGTTGCTGGCGCGTTCGCGTGTCGAAACTTTGTGGCACCTCCCTTTGGAACCCTTCACTATTAAATATTAAAGGATGAAATTTAACCAGTATACCTTCAGCTTATAACATTTTCAGTTAAATAACATTTTGTTATTTTTAACTACCATGCGTGTCAAAATTTATTTTAACACAAAACGGTATTATTTTAACTCCATTGATTTAGTTAAATTAACGACATATTGGGTAAAGCCTTGCACAGTCCATGATGCTAGAAATCGCTCCGAGATCTCGGACGGAGAAAGAATTGACCAATCACGTTTAAACAATCTTTCTCCGTCCGAGATCTCGGAGCGATTTCTAGTGGACACAATTAAGGCTTTAAGAGCAGTAGCGACCTATAGGAATGGTTAAAAATGACTCAAATTGTGTACAAGTCACTATGAATTTAACAGTGTTAATACAAGATGTAAGATTAACAGCGTTTCTTCATTGGGCGTGTTGCAGAACCCGGTTGCACACTGTTGGTCCGAACAAGTACACCGCAAAAGGAAATTCTGCAACGTCTGTCGGAAACGATTTGATGATAATCTATCCGTACACTGTGAAAGTAAGCTGAAGCTTCTATCCAGATAAGAGATATACGAGATACCTCGATATAGGCGTTTAGCTGCATATTTGGGTTTCTGCGAAATGTTAATCGCGCTCTACGTTTCCCGTAGTATGCGAGTACTTCGTGCACGTAGAATGCCAAGACTTCGCGGTGGCAGACTGCAAGGAGAATGCCACATACCTACCTGGGAAGGATCTGTCAGCAGTGAGGCACACTCATCATTGGCGGGAAGGCAATCTTCCGAGCAGCTCGAAATGTGCCGTATGCAAGAAGAGTTGTTTTACTGCCGAGTGCCTTGCCGGGTTTCGTTGCGAGTGGTGCGGCATGACGGTAAAAGAAAGATTCGTTATTATCGCTGTTAGATCGCCTTTAACTTTGTTTTTTTTTTTGCGGCTATTTATTCTGTTCCGTTCAGCAGAATTAGAATTAGAATTAAATATTACATTGCATTGCTGATACTTACAATTAGTCATTTCAAGTCAAATTTAATACATAATGGCTTTTACAAATAGAGAAAGAAAGCATATATTTCGTTAACATGATTAAAGCTACCCTTTCCCTCCACCCTCGTTCAAATAATACTTAATGACAAATTTGATTTCGTCTCTCAGTCGCACGCGTATTGTTACAAGAATATTCCCCAAGAATGCACCTTTGGTAACTTGGAACCAATTTACCTGCCGCCACACGCAGTTAGTGTTCCGCGTACCGAAGTTCCCATGGAAGCCATCATTGGAGTAGAAGTGCGTCGTAAAGAAGTGCTGGCGCGTGAGTATTCTTGCCGTAAGTGTCTGCCGTGTAATTACGATGTGCGTGTTAACAGGTAATTAGAATAATAGAATGAGGAATTGCGCTTTGTCACGTGCCGCAAGGCACTTTAATATTTTATTAATCAATCCCGCCGGGAATAAAATTTGGACGTTAAAGCAACTCTCTTATAACGAAGAAAGAGGAGTAAGATTAAGGCAAGATACAGATTCTTATTTAATAAAATTGAATAATTTAGCTATCTAGAGATGTCAACACTACAAATGAAACTGTATCTGTAATGACATTGATAATTACTAATGCACGTAGTCTATAAATATATAGCATAACTATAATTTTATATGTGTATACGATCACGGTAAATACATCACTTTTGGATTACGAGATCTACATGTCTCTATAAACAAGTGATATCGATATTTTAAGCTCAGATAACAAATAATGGCAAAAATACCACGTTAAGAGTTTTTGCTTGAGCTGCTCCGTTTATATAATTGGATATTGTATAAATTATCGCGTTTTCCATATTGTGTGCATTGTGAATTTCATTGTTGATTAGCGCTTTATGAAGTTTTTTCAATCCATCATTCAGCATTTCCGTATTACCTATTGACACAATTGATTATTTTCACACTGTGTTTCTCATATATGTATAAGATTTTCTATTTTTACTATGCATAGCACATGTACATGTATGCAAATATGCACTGATGATTGGTAGCAGAAGATATTGTACACCGTACTATGTAAAGTTTGAAAAAAGAATGTATAATATACGAGATATTCCTTATATATTAGTAGAGAGGTATTTGTAAAAAAATATAACTAATTTTTGGAACATAAATTTTTTGCATGATATTATTTTAGCATTCACTCACGCGTGTATAAAACCGTCGGTTTGTAAACATATACATGTTCTTCCTTCTTTTCAGAGCATGCAACGTTGACTTTCTTCGATATGAAACGAGAAAGACCCTATACCTATATTTTAAAAGATTATTATCGCCTCAAACTTCCATTGTTTCGTTATATCATGAATTGAAAAATTACGTCTATGTCGAATATTATCAGTAGTCAAATTTTTGCTAATTTGATATTTTTAATATCTCATATAAATATATATGTGTATTTATACTTGCTACTTGCAGTTTCTTACACTCTCAGCTTTCCATACATTTCTGCAATACGATTTTTTTTTAAAGAAGCAATTAAATTATAAGCACTAATTTTTTTATAGAATGAAAAGGGATAGCGAATTAAGTTAATAACGTGGAAAAATATTTTAGAGACTTTTAGGGTTTATAGCAAAATCTTTACATATAGCAAAATGTGTGCTAGATGCAGGGATTAGAAATAAATTTCTGGATTATAGAAAGTGTGACTGCTGTCTAATCATCACAATACACTCATGTTCCAAACATTTATATCATCAAATATGCCACGTGAGAATTTGTCGTATCATTCAGTTGCAGTAGGTGAAGATTTCCAAAATTGTTTGTTATTGTGCGGGGGTTTAAGATCGTGACAAACGCACTATGTGAAAATTAAATATAAAAATAAAATTTGTAATTTATAATCATACAAACCTTCTTAAGCAACGTTAAAAAAGCTACGTCTGTTATATATTTTAATTACATATTTTGTTCACAATATATTTGTAAACTATGGCTTTTGTGGCTGGTTGCTCTTATTTAATTGCTACTTTCAATGTGCTTTTAAATAGGCATAATATATTTTAATAGATACAGCACCTATTTTATAGAGCTTCGTAATTAGATAGTAATTAGAATTGGCGTTTACAAAATTATATAATATAAGCTTATAAAATAAAAGCTGAAAGTAATGACATTTTATTTTAATAGTTACAAACCTTGGGTGTCATTAATTGTTCGATATCAAAGAAAGTAAGTCTTTGTATATAATTAAGCAAATTTAACAGGGAGAGAAAGAGAAAGAGAGAGAGAGAGAGGGAGAGTAAACACAAGTCATAATAGAGTATTACGAAATACTTAAACAGAGATAAAATTTATAGATTTGAAATTGTGGTAACCATTAAAATATTCGGTCTATCTTTGCTTCTATGTGAAGATAACATCGGAGAGCAATTCGATTTCGCTGAGAGTGAACAAAACGGGGCTCCAGGCCGCCTAGCCGAAGCTTTGAGGCGCCTTTCGCTAGTTTTGCCACGTAGCTGCCATGGAAATTGTCATGCTTCCCCTCCTTATGTTCGAGGTATCTAGAATATTATCATCGTCAGACATTCATCTGTGTGAATGTACTCAATTCTAAGATGTACTTATTGTACAAGACAGAGTAACTTGAAATACGCTGTAGTGATCGTTATTGTTATTATCTCTACATGTAACTACTTATTCAACATTTGCAGTTAGGATTGAGAAAGCGCTGTATTAAAAAACATAATCGTGTTTATTTATATATTTTTTTTATTTTGCATAACAGCGATGCGAATATTTAGCTTGCTTCTATCATACTTTTCGACATTACCGAGTGACATTTTACTGCCACATTAATATCCTACATATACATATATACACATACGTACATACATACACAAACACACACATATTTCATATATAAACACAATAAGATAAATATAATGAACATATAAATCTTAATTATATTTACTAAGTCTATATTTAAATCATGTGTAGAGAAATAAATACATTTCATTAAGATTAAAGTATAGTCGAGCTAATTTCCTGATAGGCAATTTCTTATATAAAATTATTTTTTATCTCTTATGTGAATTTCTTTGACTCGAACAAATGTGAATATGAGCAAAATGATACTATTTACGTGAGATAAATTCAAGAAATGGGAAACGATGATATATTTCAAAATAGATTCGTTTAAATTGCATTATCTATAATATCTATAATAAATTATCACACGACATGCATTTACATAAATATCATAGTGCACCAACCTTTTTTTATAGATGTTATTTTGTTACTGTTTACGTTTTAGCATGTATGTATGTCTCGCTTCAGTGCATGCACTGTCATTCAGCCCACTGGATGCTATGAGATTCCATGACGCTTATCACTCTACTATGCAGTGAAATGAAGTTCAAGAATACTACTGACTAATTCTTCCTATCGTGTCTGTGTTCTACAAACCCATCGTAAATAATCGATGGTAAGAGATGTAATTTATTCTTGAATGATAAACAAGATAAGAGTCGTTACAACGCTCTTTGTGTTTATAAATTGTTCTTAAATTTATTCATTACTTTCTTTAAAGTACTGAGTTTCATGCAAATCTTTCTCGAATATTTGTACACGATGGTGGTGATTTATACACCACTGCTTTCACAATTAATTTCCACAATTAATCTAAATATTAATGATGAAAGTAATTTAATGATGAAAGTGTTGCTTACAGGATAATATATTTTTAAGATTGCATTAAATTTGATTGTTTTATGATATAAAATATTTTATAACGCTTTCCAAGAAAGACACCATTAATGTTATCTGAGTAAAAAAAAGAAGAAAAATGAAATATTTTCTCAATTTGGATATAATGCTTAGCGGAAGAAGATGTATTATATACAGACTTTATGTTTCATTTAGGTATTTATTGTATATTTTATATTAATAATATTCTATTACATTTAGGTATTCTTGTATTCTATTAATAAATATTCTAACATTCGAAGTATGATCTTTCTTTGTGTTAATAGCGCGGAGCATATCAGAAGAATTTGGTAGCGATCCAAGGTATCGTGACAATGGAGAACCGACACAGGGTGCAGCGCATGGCCGTGATCCGCGTTCTCCCAAGGAGAAAGAAGACAAAGAAAGAGGTGACGAAGGTATTTCAATATAACTTCCGATTAATTGTTTCAAGATTTTCTCTTTCCTAATCTGTGAATCTGATATTTTCATACAGAGATGATTAAGGTGTACGATGGCAACAATTCCTTGAGGCAAAGAATATTTCGGGTAATTTCGGTACCCAGGCAGGCTACGACAGAGCAGTTTCTCACATTGGCACTGCGCGCATTTCACATCACGAAAGATCCTAGTACGTGCATATAAACTAGTTTATTTAACATAATAAATATGCATTTTGTTCGATAAATTTACTAATTGAACCAATAAACTTTTTTTTGGGAAAACTTAGGCAGCTTTTACTTAACTGACCTGTATGCCGCGGAGGAAACTGAGTTATGTGACCCAACGCCTGTTTTAAATTTAAATCGCAAAGAAGGCAAACGTCCGGCTGTGTTCTTGCGATTTAAGTAAGTTTACACTACACTTATCTAAAACAAGAAAATATCTAGAATATTTTATTTCTGTATTATTTCTGATATAAAAAAATGCGGTCGAAGACGAATACTACATATATTAGTAGTTTTACGATACCTGTATTAAAAGTAAAGAATTTTGATACAATGTGTAATTACAATATGATTTCAGAGATAATGACAGCGGAGAGGTACGGGTTTATCCCGGCAGATTACAGGTATCAGAGTCATTCTGTATAGTACCTGTCACCGAAGCAACAACCGTCGCAGACTTAATAAACGAGGCACTGGAAAAGTTTGGTTTACAAAATTTTAATTGTGATGACTTTAGGTGCAGTGAAATTCTTTTAGACCGTGGTGGTACGTTTCGAATTTTTGTCCAACTTGACGTTTACAATTTAATCGAGTATTCTTTAAGATTTCGTTTTGTGCGTTGCACGAAAAATATAAAAAATTTATTTCTGTTAGTAACGGAAAGAGTTTTATCCTGGGATGAAAGACCTTGGGACATCGTTAAAAAGCTGGGAAAAGATTCTATTAGACAGATGGAACTGATGCGGTTTTATCTACAACTAAAGCAAGATCCCCATGGACCTAATTTGGCTTTATTCGTGGGCAACTTACCGCAAAATCTTTCTGAAAGAAGTTACGAAAACATGTTAACAGAATTTTTAGGAAAAGGTTGGTGATCCAACGGAAAATGAACTATTATCTACAGAATTATAAAAATATCTATTTACATATATGTATATAATTTCTTGGATTTTTTAGAAAATAGGTTTTCATCAATCGGCCCAATTTATTACGAATATGGTTCAGTGGTTATCATATACGAAGATTTGGATACAGCGGTTAGAGCATTATACACGTTGCGAGAGACAAAATGTGAAGACAAATATCTTTTAGGTATTTTTATGATGTATATATATATTTTTAAATATATTTTTTATATATCTGAGACGCGAGAAAGTATAATATTGATTAATATCAAGATAGAAATTCATAACATGATACAATTACATGCATGTTTTTTTTATTGATTTAGCTTTATAGTTTTAATGAGATATGTATTGAAATATTCTCTCATTTTTTCTTTTATTTGCAAGTAATGATTTTACCGAGTATCGAGCCAAGTATGGTACCAACGGGAGTTCAACCGCTACTCGTGTTTGTAAATGTAAAATCTGGTGGCTGCCAAGGACTCCAGCTAATTTCTAGTTTTCGTAAACTATTAAATCCTTATCAAGTGTTCGATCTTGATAATGGCGGACCTCTCCCCGGGTAAGTAAATTATAATAAAATACCATATTTATATAGTCCGAAGTCTGAAGCACATATAATATAATTTTACGCAAATCAGTAAGTAAGTGCTTTCTTTGTGTTACAGACTTTACGTTTTTCGTCACATAAAAAACTACAAGATATTAGTTTGTGGTGGTGATGGAACGATAGGTTGGGTATTACAATGTTTAGATAATGTGGGTCAGGATAGCCAATGTTCTTCTCCCGCTTGCGCTATTGTACCTTTGGGAACGGGAAACGACCTTGCTCGTGTACTATGTTGGGGTTCAGGCTACACGGGTGACGAAGATCCACTAAACTTGTTGCGAGACGTTATCGACGCGGAAGAAATAATATTGGACAGATGGACCGTAGTTTTTCATCCAGATGAGAAGGAAACAACTCAAGTAGTTTGTAACGCTGCGGGTAAGAGACAAGTTTCTTAACAACACCGCAAACCAGTTTCGTAATTTAAATAGGAGAATTCTAATGGCGAAAATGTTACAGCTTCTCAGCAAGTAGCATCGCGCCATTTGCATATTACAGGCTCTGGTACAACTAGCGAAGACAATACGCAAATATATGTAATGAATAATTATTTTGGTATTGGCGTCGATGCAGATCTGTGTCTGGACTTTCATAACGCGAGAGAGGAAAATCCTAATAAGTTCAAAAGCAGATTACGAAATAAAGGCGTGTACGTAACGATGGGTTTGCGTAAAATGGTCAGACGTAAACCGTGCAAAGATTTACATAAAGAAATTCGATTAGAAGTAGACGGTAAATTGGTCGAGTTACCACAAGTGGAAGGAATTATAATTCTGAACATTTTAAGGTAATCATTATAGAGAAGAGAACATACAGTCGTTATAAAAGAGGGAGGATGTTTTATACGCTATTTTAAACGACTCTCTTCTTTCTCGTTTAGTTGGGGTTCTGGTGCTAATCCTTGGGGACCAGATACCAAAGAAGATCAATTTTATACACCGAATCATTGGGATGGCATGTTGGAGGTTGTCGGAGTCACAGGCGTTATGCATCTTGGACAAATACAGTCGGGTTTACGTACGGCTATGAGGATAGCGCAGGTAAATTAAAATTAATTAACAATACGGATACGATACTCCCTGTCTTCACTTCCTAATGCGATATATATTAATAATTAATTTCTTCGTCATTGTATTTCGGTCGATAGGGCGGGCACATAAAAATTCACTTGAACTCAGACATACCTGTACAAGTAGACGGTGAACCGTGGGTTCAGAGTCCCGGAGACATCGTGGTCTTGAAGTCAGCACTCAAGGTAATACTTTGGCGTAAGAGTTCTTACAAAACTCCCCCATAATTCCACAAAAATAACGGACAGAATCGTAACATACAGTAATTTACTGACACGATAACGTGATATCTCGGTATTAGTGCAGTGATATATTTCTATGTTTTTGAAGTATAATAAATTAGAGTCATTGCATCCTTTGCTGTTCGAGTTTAAGTAGAATAATGGGGCGTACATTCTTGTGGCACGTAAAAACTTCTTAATAGGCGCATCCCTATTTATTAGTTTGTAGCACTTTTCGTTTCATATTACAATACTCTACGTATTCACCGTAAAAGCGTAACCTGATTGCTGATACCTATCAGCGCATGCTTTCCTCCCCTAATTGCACTCGACTAATATCTCCTTGTTCCTTTGTTCACTTCAGGCTACCATGTTGAAGAAAAGTAAGATCAAGCGTCGCAATACCGAACCGTCGATTCTACCTGCTAATGGGGAGGGGGGCAAGAGCACGGACGAGTAATCCAACTCCACAACTTACAACTGCTCGATCGTTTTAATCGTATCTCGTAAGATGCGCGACATCTCACAGCCTAGACTCCTCGGCGCGCATAAGCGGAATGCACGTGCGAGAGGGGAGTCTCGGTGTGATAAACGTGCCGTCTAAAACGATTCCACCTATACGAAAAGAAAAAAGGAAAGAACGGAAAAGAAAACTTCCCCCGATCCCTCCGTTGATGCATGTAAAACCGATCAACTTCCGTGATACCTTCTCGATACCTCGATCCAAAATGCAGCTAGCTCGAGCTTGTAATGTGTGGATTAGAAGCATTATATCGGATAGTAGTGTTAGCTTTGCGAAACGTTTCTTCTCCACCTTCTTTTTCCACGTATATAAGTTGACCATGAGTTTGTAATTTCCATTTTTTCTATTTTCTACCTCTATATACTTCTACTTTTTGTCGGCGGTATTGACTGACAATTTTTTTATCGATTGCTCCTTTGTGCGATCGCTCCCTGATCCTGTCCCTTCCTAGGCTACGATGCTGAAGAAGACTAAGGGTAAAATGAAGCGGCGTAACACGGAATCCAGCATGCAGTTGGCGCTTCAGGCCGCACCATCGAGCGATCCGGACGAAGACATCTTCTGAGTGAACAAACATTATGTGAAAGTGATCGAACACGTTGCGGTAAACGCATGGCACGTAGCCACGTTAGAGAACTTGATCGACTAGCGTACGTAACAAAAAACAAAATCGGCCTCGAAATCGTCCGACGGCGTTCGCGCTGTACGAACTTAACATAAGTACTTACAACGCGGGAAAAAAATAAAAAATAAAAACACTCGTGGAAGCAAGAGGGGGGAGGGGGACGGGTAGATAAGGTTTTCAGATACACGGACACACATATATACAGCATAAAAATCCATTATCGACTCAATGATTCTTAATGTTTGTTCTTACATTTAATAGAAAATGAAACTAGATCTCATTTTTAAATGTTAAATAATTCTAGCACCATACGTAGCTCTTATCGATCGATATTTTTTTAGTAAAATTATAATAGATTTTAACACAATAACACATTACCCACACATACACGTACATAACATATTAACCAGTATCGAGGGAAGTTGAACACGCTTACGCGTGCTTACGACGACACGTTGATTTCCATTTACGTTCCAAGATTGGTAGTCGAGGACGAGGGAAGGAGGTCGTAATGCATATTACGTTTCGTATGGTATTCTACCGATCTATGCAGTATTACGATACGAAACGTGTGTATCGCACGATATAAAAACACAGATCGATCAGTTGTTAATAATATACATATATATATATTATATATATATATATATATATATATAGAATATTTATGATTAAATATTAATATATTTACATAATATTGTATTAGTATTACGGTATTAAGTTGTGATAATTGTTATGTATGTCTGACTGCTGGGCAGTCTGGAATTCGCTGAGAACCAGTGGCAGTCAGTTTTTTTCTAGGATACGGTTAAGAAGAAGGTATAAAAAAAAAAAGAAGAAGAAGAAGATTAATGTGTAACTTTCGTAAACGATAAGGCCGCATTGCGGGCTAATTGCGCTTTGCCGATCCGTCTCCGCGGTGAGAGAAATGTAAGCGGACAAAAAGGGAATCGCGTTACACAGAATAATGTCAAGAGAGTCGGATTGGCAATGTACTGGACACCATCTCACACACTGGCTCTGACAGGCTCCTGTAAACGACGAAAGCTCGGTGGTGCGCCGCACACATTCCACTGTAACACGAAGGGGCGAGGGGTGGAGACGCGAAGAGATATGTATATTTATAAACCATGCCAAAAAGGAGAGACGAGGGAGAGACGGAGGGAGAGACGGAGGGCTTGTAACGCGCTGAGCGCTGACCCTACAGACCGTGTCGGCGCGCGTCGTTCGTAAACGGGCGACGGACCACGGGGGACAGGTCTCTTTTCCGAGAAATGCTTTAAACAAACGGACTGTTTTCTCGAGCTTCCAAGGTCTTTCGATCCTTGGTGCACACCGACGCGCACGAGTCATCGAGTGCTATCATTGATCACCGAGCGATCGCCGAGACGAAAAGCGAGTAACGACAAAAAGAAAAAGAAAGAAAATACCTTTTACCTGATGTCGCTCTCGGACACACACACACACACACACACACACACACCCACACCCACACACACACACGGACGCACACGTTCACGTTGGATCTTCGCTGGCATCGTGCGATTTGGAGTAGGGAAAACAGAAAAGAAAAAGAGAAAAAATAAAAAAGACAAGACTTTGGTGCCAAAACAATTGTATATAATATATTATAAATTAAAGTAGGGACTATACATATAAGACGGATTCGCCAGGCTAATCGCGATGGCATTTAATGCGTCGGACGTGTGAGAAAGTAGTGCGCGGGAGGGGGGGGGGGGGTCGAGCCGGCGGGAGGGGGCGGGTTAATTCTTAAAGTTAAGAGTATTCTTCGGGAAAAAGGGGAAGGGGGGGGAGGGAAGGGATAAGGGGACTCTTTTGAATTACGTACACATTGCGTTGTTTCGTGTAAACGTTTAACAAAACAAGACAAACTAATAAAATAAAAAGAAAAAAAAGCGGGCGGGAGGGGGGGGGGGGTGGGAACAGCGCGTACCTTTGATAACGTGGGAGGTGACCGTGGGAGGACCGATAGGACTTCTTAGTACGCTTTTAGTACGCGCTGTGTGAAACTTAGTTAATTATCTAACTAGACCTCTCTTGTGGCTGTCTTCTCGATTATGAAAAATGACTATCAAAAATGAAAAGAAAAGCTGAAACTAAACTCCACTGGCAACCAAATTTTGAGCGGAGGCCGTCATGCCCGGATGATTGAACGGGCCTCCGGGTTTCACAACCTGCCAATGATGTAAACAGGCTCGGTTATTCATGTTATATCCGGTGTAGCGACGTGGATAATCACATCGGCGGCAGATTGGAGAGAGAAAGAAAAAACACGTTTGTTAATTTGACCAAACTATAGTATATTTGCTGTTGCTATAAAAAAAAAAAAATAGAGAAACAATAAGCTATGAACAATCTACGTATAATAAATCAATGTATGTGCTACAAGCTTGGTGGTCCTTTATTTGGATTCCTACGTTTTTTTCCTCGAATTATACTTTCCCCTACGATTTTCATAATTGACTTTATAATTTCCATGAGCGACTTCAACCTTGACTAAATTCCGATTAATTTAATTGCTTGCAACATTTTGTTAAATTGGAATCGATGTATAATTATTAATTCTTCGTTGTTTGACACGTGAGAAGAAAGATTAGATTTGTTCACAACAAATCGTATCGTATGAAATTTTTCTGCGAGAAATTCTGCTGGTTGAATTATAACAGTCGATTAATTAATTGGAGGTCCACCGAAGTCGCCCTTATAACACGATACTTCGCTATTCACTGTTAATTTATATACTTCGTCTACATTACATGAGAAAGAAAAATTGGATTAATTATAATTTAATTCCTTAATTACGTAAATCTTACTTTAAATAATTATTATATACAATTTATTCTTATGTAGAAATATTATATGATTCGAATGCGAAAGTTTCTTGCAAATAATAGAGAAGACCAATAAGAATAATTACAAAGAACAAATAAAACGTTCATACTATTTAGTATTTATATTTTTTGATACACCTTAGATAATTATAATTTTTATAAAAATTGTATAAACACTAAACAGAGAGCACGTTTTTTTCGAAAGGGATACGTCACTGACGTCGCGCGCATGGCACATGCGCGAAGGAGCGGTTCCCCGTTCCGGTCTTCCGGTAGTTCCGCGTTCCGGATCTAGCGCACACGTGCAGTTGTGCGTGCAATCAAGTGATTTAGGTTAGGTTTGTTCGCGGAAGAATATTAAATTGTAATTTCAATTTAGCGTATCAATTTATTATTTCATCATGCCTGCTGTAGACAGAATCACGTAAGTTATTTGTCGGTGTATTTACGTAATTAAATTCATTAATACATAATTACGCATTCGGAGTAATATACATTATTTTTTTATGTATATAGAGGCATGTGTGTAGATATAATTATGCATCATAATTTTGTGCGATATACGTTTTTGTAGAAAGCCCACTACACATAAGGGCAAGAAAGCTATATTGAAGAAGGAGCCCAAGTTGGTGGAAAATGCCAAGGAAGCTTTGTGCCTCAGGGGTAGACGCACGTCGCAGATTGTCACCGATATTATGAGAGATTTAGTAAGCAAGCATGACAACTTTTATTGACGTCGCTTCAGCTTTTATGGCAATTTTCTAGAAATCGACAAAGTTTTTAAATTACAAATGTATTTATGTATGTTTCAGTATGATCTGAAGAAACCTAATGCACAAATAATGAAACAGAAAAATGATATACTACCATTTGAAGATATTACACCCGTTGAAAAATTCGCATACAAGTACAACGCATCCCTCTTCATGATGGCTTTGCACAATAAGAAACGCCCACACAATCTTGTGATGGGTCGAATGTATGAGCACACGTTATTGGACATGATAGAATTTGGCGTAGAGAATTATAAAGGATTAAAAGACTTCAAAGCTGAGAAGATCATCTCGGGAATAAAGCCATTGTTGATCTTTAACGGTGAACTCTTTGAGAGTAATCACGAGTATGGCAGGATTAAAAACTTGTTCGTCGACATGTTCTTGAGGGAGGAGGTTCCAAAGATCAGATTGCAGGGTCTTGAACATGTTTTAAGTTTCACAGCTGTCGAGAATAAAATACTTTTGCGTAGTTACAGGTGAGATGGAAATAAAAGTAAATATTTTTTTCAAATTTTTTGAATGACTCCTTAGAGATACCAATAATGTAAGATGTCATGTAAAAATAAATATTGCAATTGCAATAGCGTGAATACATCAGAAAGTAAACTTATGATTTTAATTTAGAATTATCGTATATATGATCAATATAACGTTTTTAGGATACTTTTGAAGAAGTCCAACACGAAAACACCTAGGATAGAACTCGAGGAAATAGGACCACGTGCAGATTTAGTGTGCAGACGCAACAAGTTCGCCTCTGAAGATTTATTTAAGCGAGCTTGTAAGAGACCTAAAGAACTCAAGGTATTTATAGATAATTATTTCAGATTTTTATAAATCAATGTAGTAAAAAAATAAATATTTTAATCTAATAATTATCATTGTACAGGTGAAGACGAAGAAGAACATCTCTAAAGATACGTTTGGATCAACATATGGTCGTATACATATTGGAGCACAAAATATCAATAGTATTCAAACAAGAAAGATGAAAGGCTTGAAGAAAACATTGTCGGAAAAGAAGAGTGAAAAGAGAAAAACTGATGATGATAATAACGATGGCGCGAAGAAATTAAAAGAAACTTTGGATTGAAAGATTGACTGATCGGAATATTTATAATTAAATGAAAAGAATGTAATTTTAATATATTTTTTTTATTCAAGATATAATTATTTCCAACTCCAGCTAGTGACATTTTGTTGATCCTGCAATCAGTAATATAGATCTCGTATGTAATCTTTTATTACATTTTCAAAATATGATTATTGTTAAATTTTTACCTTTACTATAATCCCACAAGTGGATAAACTTTTTCTTGCATTATCGCATTCTTTCAATAAAATTGTATCCTTTGGATTTTGCTCAAGTGCTCGGTTTCTGACGGCCATCCTGAAGTTCAGAAAATGATCAATAACGTCTTCAACTTGTTTATTTTCTGCTGTTGATTTTGTTGATCGTGAAATGCCAAACTTCGAGAGAATGTTCGAAACATAATTCGAAACGGCAGCAACAGCGCTTACATTATTACTTTGAGATAGTATCTGCAATTAAAAAAATAAATAATTAGTAATATTTAAGTTCGAGCCGAAGCGAGCTGCTTTTAAGAAGTCGCGAAGCGTTCTCGACGACAACGATCGTTTACAAACAGACGCCTTGGATATTTGGAGCCGAGCTGTCGAGCCGTGCAAATGTATTTGCATGTGTCGCGCTATACCTTTAATTAATAAATCAGTTTTTTTCCCGCAAGCTTTGCATCTTTATTTCTGCGAATTCACCGACGTGAGCGCAAGTGTACACGCAAGTGAGTCACGGACGCAACGATATGAATAGTACAATACAAATAAGATTGCGATATTATAGAGGCATTAATTATTAATGACTTATGATAATTATTAATACTTCTTATGCAATCGACTTACATTATCTTGATGAAGCATTTTATTTCCTACCCCAACAAGATTTATAATCGCATGCATTGCGTTTGAAGTGTCAAAATCATATGCCAATGCCGAGTAAACCCGACTTCTTGTGTCATGTAAAGTCTAAAAAATATTTAAATTAATTTAATATAATTAGTATTGCAAATTGCAACATCGGTTTTCTTCTTCTTATTATTATATGTATATACATTTATTTGTGATTCAAAAAAGAAATCGAATATTTATCTTGCAAAGTATTTTAAAAAATAAATAATTTGTTATATGCAATAAGAATTAAATCAATAACTTACTGTCAACAAAAGATTTTCATCAATTTCACCAGCTTTAAATCTTCCAGCAACATAATTATCACAGTCGTTCATGAAATTATCAAGCTTCTTGGTTACCGACACCGCAGTTTGCATGACTTCATCTGAGAATTCGATACCTGCAACAGAATCCAATTAATTAAACATGAATTAAATTACACTAAATGGATGTTAAATATTATTGTATGTACCGTTTCGATAATGAGAAAGTAGACAAAGCACTCTAAGATGATTTGCCGAATAGTTTTCGAGATAATCTTGTATGCTTATGGTGTTCTTTAGACTCTTCGACATTTTTACATCTCCTTTCAGACTTAAATGGCCACAATGAAGCCAGTAATTAACCCATTGGTCAACATTGTGATAACAGCAAGATTGTGCCTCTTCATTCTCGTGATGTGGAAAAACCAAATCTATTCCACCACTATGCATATCTACAGAATTTCCAAAGACTGCACTGATAAAAACACATACTACTGTACAGATCAGTATTGTTATACGGATGAACATATGTTGAATAAATTTCGCTATACAGAAATAACTAAGAAAATATAATACGCATAACGTTTTGAGCAAACATATAAATCTAAAATTCAAAGTCCATACAAAAGAATTTTCATATAAAGCACGCGCAGAAAAGACGTAACTTTTAAAATTACCTTGCAATTGCGCTGCATTCTATATGCCATCCTGGTCTACCGTAGCCCCATGGAGATTTCCAAGATGGTTCGTTATCTTTTGCTGCTTTCCATAGTGCAAAGTCCAATGCTGATTTTTTACCCGCAACAGGCTGATCATTTGCAACATCAGGTAGGGTTGATAATTTACCATAGTTTTTGTACTTGCTTGTATTAAAATAAACAGATCCTATAAAAGACGATTTATGAGTAAATAGAAATCAGAAAATTTTTCCATAGTAACAAGATTGGAATGTTAGTGAATGTCATACCGTCTTTTGTAACGTAACCATCGTCCTTGGCTATAAGCCTCTCAATAAACTGAATGATTTGCGGTACATAGTCTGTAACTCTACAGCGTAAATATGGCTCGCGAATATTCAACTTATTCATGTCCGCAAAAAATTCAGACTCAAAATGCCTCGATAAAGCCTTGAAATCTTTTCCACTATCAATGGAACGTTTTATTATCTTGTCATCAATATCAGTTATACCCATAACTAATAACACATCTATATTAAAATAATCTGACAGAATTCGATGAATAATATCAGATTTTATGTAAGTGCTGCAAAAAAATGATAAAGTAAATTAGTCTTTTATGTAACGGACATCTAAAACTGTTAGCAGATTGACTAACATCTTTGAGCTGAGTTTTGTTTGTTACTATCAAAGTAAGTAATAAATGTGTGGGCAAAATTATATAAATTATGATATTAATATTATAATCTCGGTAAATGCAAAGCATTCCATTACTATATTATACTATACATATAAAATAATCTTGTTAAGTTAAATACTAATCGTTTAGTTAACAACAGGTTGAACAATAGAACAAACAACACGCGCTCAAGTTCTTGTAGCATTTTGTATTACGTTGCGTGTCCAATGTGCGCCGAGTCGTACACCGTAGGCCCGCAGATGTACCATTTCAAAATATTCTTTGTTTTCAGGATCAACGGCACCTTGCACTTCGTTATCGGGTTATATACAGACACTTCGGTGCTGTGTCCCACCGGTTTTATCCACTGCGGTCTATCTCGGCATTTCACCTCGGTGTTTACAAACCGTTTGCAAAGTCGAATCGACTTACGCATTACACGAGTCGCATTCATTCTTTCTTACTTTATTTTTTTTTTCAGCTATCCTTTAAATAGTTTAAATAGTCGTAAATCTAATGATTTACTTTTTTTCCTTCAGAAAAATTCAGGTCGAATCTGCTAGAGTGTTTTCATCGTCTATCAAATATCGATTCGTTATTTAGCACAAGACTTCTTAACCTTGTATTATAATCGATTCTCTCATTGATTAAAAAACTCGAATGATTTTATTAAATTTCTTAACGAAGACCCTAACCTATAAAAACTGCACAGTATCCGCAGAGAAAAAGCAGCTGACAGCGGCCATGCGCGCAATTTATTTTAAAGCGCCTCTATGTCCACAAAATGTGGACATTGAACTACGTAACCAATATTTATGAATCCCGTAGGTATAATGTCCACAATATTGTGGTTCTCTTCCGTGTTATGTTCAGGATTTTTATTTTTTAGTATTGTACCTTAGGAATTATTGTTTCAATTCAAATAAAGATACGCGTATAGAGATAAGAATATAGATTTAATAAGATCAATTTACAGTTTTCCTGTTTTAAAGAAACATTCGAAAATAAATCTATTACCTACAGTTGTCATATTACGCGGTAATTTGTCGATTAATTGATCCGCGCGACTAATCGTTGGTTGATCGAATCGATAGTTAATACATATATGCGTTTCTCGAAACTGTTTTTTGGAGTGACTTAATTGTTTAAAAGAATTGAAGTAATACAAGGTATGCGAGACGATGGTGATGGGAATTATAAATTATTATTTTGTATTTTCGAACAGTCAATCATTTCGTAATCAGGCGCCAATTTGATTCGCGCGCGTCGTGTCGCGCGGCGTCGCAGTGAAGCTGGCGCGCGTCACTCTCGAATCTCTCGTCGCCGCGAACGGAACGTCGCGTCGCGGCCGTACAGGATGGATTTTTATTCGTCGTGGCACGTTTAATATCGGTAAGCGCAATGGTTATAAGCTTCATACTCAATCGTGCTTTAGTACTTGAGACTTGCGCGACGTAGATTTGACGCGCGGTACATCGCTTTAAAACGAGATGCGTCCGATCGAAATCTATCACGCGCCGGGCGGGCGGTATCACGGTACCTAACGTTGGCAGCAGCGTCGCCGGCGTCACTCTCGAGTCTTTCGTCGCCGCGAACGAAACGTACGTCGCGGATACAGGACCGATTTATTTGTCGTGGCACGTTTAGGAGCCTATTCTGTAAACGTTAACAACATCATTACGTGCTTTACGCAGGTATAATATACCATAGAAAAGCTGCGCAAAGCATGCGAGATATCGTTAATGTACAGAATAGCTAGGTTCCTTAATCGGTAAGCGTAATCGTTATAAGCTTCATACACTCAATCGTGTGTTAATATATTTGAGGTTTGCGCGACACGTAAATTCAACGCTCGGTACATTTTGCTGACTTTTTAAAATTCCGGTAAAACATTTTTTATATATGAATAGATATAGTTAAATATGTACAAATATGTATAAATATGTATAAATATATATTTATACATATTTATATCTATTCATACATAAAAAAATTTTTACCGGGATGAATATTTCGCGAAATCCGTTTGAACGAGATATCTGTCGCGCGAGCAGTCGAGAAAGCGACGTTCGTATTTTCCGGGTATCGCGTTCCGCGAGCGTTTATTTTCTTAACTTAAACTCGTACGTTCCATCCATCTAATTACTAATATAATAATGAATTATGTTCTAGCGAGTGTTGGGTGAGCGCCATGAAAGAATGGCCGCGGAGGGACGAGGGAGGAGGAAGAGGAGGAGGCCCAGGGAGGCATCGGCGAAGTAACCCACAAGGTGAGCAATTTTTGTGTAAGTTATTTAATTTATTAATTATACTTGTGGACTTAAACGGTTTTTCCCGTGATTAGAGCCTTGTATGTATTATACATACAATAAATCGGCGGGACGAGGGAGAAGGAGGAGGAGAGGCGTCAGGCGCCGGCGAAATAACATTGTGGTAAATATTATTTTTTATTTTGTGTAAAAGTAATTTTATTTTATTTCTTGGTTATACTTGAGTTGTTTTATTTTATTATGATTTTTAAATAATAATTAGAAAGAAAGAAGTAGATTTGAAATTTTATAAGTGTTTATTTTTGTAAAGATGTTTTTTGGAAAATGTGTATAATTATTTAAATAAATGTCTAACTGATTAATGAATAAGAAGTTTGATGAGCGTAAGAATTATTCAATACATATCAAATCATTAATTATGTATTTATATGCTTCAGAAGATAACGACGCGGATAATGTCGCATCGATGGAATCCGAGCTGACAACCCGAGAGGACAGCCTGAGAGGAAAAGGAGGTCTGGGAGAGGCATCGGGCGCCAGCTGCCAGCGGAACAACTTTGCGGTAAATATTGTTTTTTATATTGTGTTAGAGTAATTTATTCTTGAGCCTTTTTATTTCACCATGATTTAGAAATAATAGTTAGAAGAAAAGGAGTAATTTAATATTTTATAAAAATTAATTTTTGTAAAGATCTATTTCGGAAAATGTATAATTATTTAAATAAATATTTAATTGAATAATAAATAAAACGTTCGATGCACATAAGAATTATGTTTTAAAACACTAGGTTTTTTGAAAACTGTTTTAATATAAATTTTATATTTGTTTATTACAGGAATCATCGTAGCTACGTGGCAGCATCGGGGTCGGTGAGTGATAAATTAACATATTTGTTGAGATAACTGATAACTGGAATTTACCAGTTAAAGTAGTAATATGACGTGAGATCCAATATATACCTATATTTATTGTTATGAAATAGAAGATTTCTTTCTGATTAATCATCTAAGTAATTATTTTAGAATCAATCAGCTTTCATATCACATAAAAATCATTTTAAAATGATATATTATAGGAAAAATAATTTTAATAATTTGTAAAATATAGACATTTTTATCAATTCTAATTGTGTGAGAAATTTATTATTTCTTCCGGATCTTACGTCATTCATCTGAATTTATCATCTTTGCATACTTTTGAGATGAGATTCAGCAACGAATCGTTCGAATCGAAAAATACGCATATGGGCCTTAGATTCTCGAATGGCGCGTCTAGCAATTTTCTCTTTCATTTGTTTTTAAATTCAAGTTTTATTGTAATATTATAAAGTTTATATATTTAAAATTGTAATATAAATTTCATAATCGCGAATAAATCAAAACGCTATCGACATAGAGATTTTTTCAAATTCAGATTTTTTTTCAATCGGATAACTATTTTATTTACTAAATATATATTTTAATTGCTTTGAATAAACGCGTGTAAAGAATAAATGCGAAATTAATTCATATGCGCTAACGAAATTATTACTGTTATTATTACTTAATTTGTTAATTTTGTAATACTTGATTTAATTTATGTGATAGCCTCTTCGCGACGCGTTCGCGTTTCGCGCATCATACAAAAGTGTAAAATCTTACGCTTATTGCCGGCAATGATTAGCCGGCAGCAAAAGGAGTATTTCTTCTTGCTGCCGATCTCTGGCTGTATGAAGCCAGTATACGGCCATAGGTGCTGCGAAAGCCCAATCTGGCCAGAAGAAAGAAGACGAAGAGGATAAAGGTAGGTTGGTGTATAGCACCAATCAATTAAATTTATAAAAGGTACATGTAAAGATACATGAAAGGTAAACCTATAAGGTTTTTTTGTATACGTGCGATTGCACGTAATCAGAGACGGAGAGATACCGTCGGAATTAAATAAAACTCCTAAACGGTCCCGATTTAAATTCAAATTCGCTCGCGCTTTTCTGATTTCGGGTAATCGCGATCGTAACTATAAAGATATACCGGATAAAAAGACACGGGTAGGTAGGAATATTATGTTTAAGGATTAATTGTAGACATAATGTCTGTTTATACAAAAGCGTACAGTGTCCGTATTTCCTGCAAATATTTTTATTAGATCACCGAAATTGCCATATCTACGAAGTAACAATCGGAAAGTTGTTGAAATTAAATAGCTGTTAACGATAGTATAGTATTTCAGTAATATAATATAGTAATTCTTTTTTTCTTTATTCCATTTTCATTATTTCATAATATGAGAGTTTGTAATATTATTTTTTAATGAAGGGATAAAATGAATTGCAATATTGTATGTATCGTTATGTATATAAAGTTTCAGTAACTTCTCGGCTGTCATAACTGTAATGCATTTTACACGAAAATAACTGCAGTAATGATAGTTATTGGCATAGGCAAAATCGTTATTTATTGAAATTTATTGAGCACAATTAGTTCTCCTTATATTTTACACAAGTAAATCTATATTAAAAGTTGTTTTTGAAATTGTGTTTACATAGTATATCTTAACTTTATCCTTTACACACACAAACACACGGTGTACATATGCGTATGCTCGTATATTTGATGTATGTTTTATATTTTAAATTTATTCTCTGTAATACTCACACGATGCATACTAACAATACATATCAAAGTCTTATGTTACACTGGCGCAATAATAATTATAGTTATCTGACAAAATACGGAATCTCTGATTTTGGCGCACAGCTACCGCCACTGTCGTTTATTCCATCTTTTTCTTTTTATCATTATTATTACTTATTATTCACGTACGCGAGAACCGCGAACTTCCCTCGCTATTATTACTTTACGAAGTATTTTAAAATTTAGATTACAAATACAGCGCTCCGACTCTCGTCGAGCCGTTCGAACATATTTAATCGTTGATTTTTATCAAAGGGACAATATAATCTCGCCGTTTAAAGTGAACCAGAAAGCTCGCATACGTCAGAACACAATATTTCCATATTTTTCGCCGCTTATTTGTCGCCATGGGTTGTCTTCGTCTGTCGCATTCTAAAAAATCTTTTTGTTTCTCATGCAATGCATACCTGATCACCTTTCTTCGTACAACTTAAAACTAGATGGCTATGTCTGATGCTAAACGTACGATCGAAAGAGTATGAAAAAATCATAAATAAATATACAATATTATATATAAAAAATACTTCTACACTTTACGCACTCTCGTTCTTTAATAATTGTGACACCAAGTATCGGCTTATTGTTAACGGGGGGAGCGGGGAGGCAGGAATATTTTTTACGCGCGCGCATATTTTTTTTCTTTTAAATGCCGCATCCTGGTGAATGTGAGATCTCTGATTCCTCTACATCTACATCGTATAGTTTGAGACATTGAGCGAATACAGCGGAGTCTGTTAATCGATAGTGCGTTATATTACTTACTATTTCGGGAAAAGTGATTCAAAGACAAAGATTAAAGTTTAAATGCAAACAGAGTCTCTGATGCGTATTTTCTGTAAGATTAAAAAAAAAAAAAAAAAGAAATAATATAAGAACTGTATAAAAATTGCTTGCGGATCGGTGCTATTCGAATTTGTAGGACGACATAACGAACGTGAAGATACCATTTACAAATGACATCTGAAAGATTAACGTAGGTTTTATACACGCTTTTACAACGTTTCCTTCACATTTGCATTGTTCGGCACTCTTTTTTTTTTTTTTAAGAAGGTTCAATCGGCGAAGTTCTCGTACTAAACTTGCGAACATTGCTAAATGTTATCCTTAACACAAAAGAAAAGGACACGAGTAGTTAGTTAATTAACGCGAACGCGTTGCTCTTTATTACAATCGATGCCGGCTTTTGGCCACGTCTCATCTCGCCTTCGGTGAGACGAGGCGTGGTGGTTACACTATACAACAACAATATCGAATTCGTTCGAACAACAGTTGCTTTCGCGCTACGACCTTATGAGTCAATCAGAATGAGAGTGATGTAAATTGTCCTCAACATTCTCTCGTTAACAAATTAGATGAGAGAAAGTAGCCTAATTCCTATTTTCTCTCTCTTCTTTAAAATGTTTCTTTTTCTTACATCACTCCCATTATAAACTCATATGTCAGAGACGGGCGCGATTATATACATCATAAATCAATTTGTTTCCTCGAATTCCATCTGAATGCTTAGAGCGATCTAATGAACAGATAAGATACTACTCAATAATCGAACTCTATTATATCGCATATCGTACAAAATTATCGTTTTATTTTCAATTAAATCCAATAACATTAGATCAATTATTTTGACCGTTAAATATATTTTAGACAACTATAAAGTCCAATATTTTAATAAACTCTTAATTAATATTAATAAAACAGGTTGTAAAAGAGAACTCTACGTTTTTTTATTGTTTGGAACACAATTTTTACTTTCTTTCATAAACAGGGTGAAACATTAAAACAGAAACTTATACGTGGACATGTAAAAAGACTCGTCAGAGAAAAGTTACATTATTTATTGAGGCAAATACAGTGATACATTTATCGTATCAAATACTATAACTTTTTTCCGAGGCGCTTTTCATGCTTATTCACAAAAACTCGCTTTCCGTTCAAATGTCTCACCCAATAAGGCATGAAATCATTTCTCTACACAATTGTCGATTCTCAATAATGCTAACATACGACGTACAGCAATCTTGAACGTAAAGTTCAGTAGTATAGTTATAATAAAAACTGTGGAATCGATTTGTGATTTATTCGATCGAGAGTAAACACGAATTAAAAAAAAACAAGCCCGTCTCTGTTATATGGCACCTTTGCGCATTACAAATCCTGCGCCTCGCTCAGTCTTCTTGAAGTGTTGCGCGTGACGAAGCTATCATGCGGATCCTTATACGATGATCATCATCATTATTATTATCATTATCGGATGTGATCGTCGTAGCGTTTCGTCCGACTTCTCAAGCCTTTCATTCCAACGAGAAGCTCGCAAGGATTCGTTGCGTCGATGATCGATCGCGACCCTTGGAGTCGCGCCTCCTCGTTTGATCCGCCTTCTCGGATTTCTACACTGCTTTATCGGCAACTTTATAATGCTTGTTCTGAATAAAACGGCCTACGCTAAGTGGGTACTATACAGCTAGCGTGTCCAAACAGCATGTCCAAAATCTGGACTCAAGACGTCCTAAGGACATCATTAAGACGTCCTTTAGACGCATAATATCGCAAGACGTCTAATTAAGATGTCTTATGTCCCGATTTTGGACATGGCGTGCTGTCTGGGGGGTAACTATAAAACCGAAGAAAAAAAAGAAGACGTTTCTCCCGTTGCCATAACTGCATACATCAAAGCCCGTCAGAGTACGTTTGCTTCTTCCTTTAAACGTACGCAGTACTTCGTAAAAGTAAATGAGTTAAAATATATCGAAAGAAGTTTCAAGTCTGTAACATGTCAATATTTCATTTCTAAAGTTAAACAATTTTAAAAGATTTGCGAATCTGCTTCAATTTTATCTCGCTTGATCTTATGCAAATAAATGTGCCGCATGAAACCGACAAGAGTTTATTTTAACGTATTTTAATTTTCAATAAAGGATTTATTTTATAATTCCTGATTGTATCTTCCTCGCGGGAATGAAATGAATGAACAGAGTATTTAAAAAACACGAAAAGGAGGGCGACTATTGTAAAGACAATTTTCGATTTCCATATTGGAAACAGATTCGCAATCGAAATAAATTCTAATTCTTCTCTAATCAATCTATTTTTTATACGCTCATATATTTAATAATAATCTGTTCGAAATCGAAAATTAAATTTCAGGGCAGTGTAATCGTTTGATTTATTTCATAATGCACTTTAATATTTTTAAAAATAAAAAGTAGATTCAAGAAATATTTTCTATTTTATTTAAAAATCTATAAATTGCTTAATTGGAAGTGCTATTACAGTTCGATGATAGTAAAATAATGATTAGGACATCTAGAATTTTAATAATTATGAAGCCACTCGAAAATAATAGCGAACGAAAATTCGTAGGACGGTACAGAAGACGCTGGATTATATCATCAAAACAATAGACAATCGCGCGACTAACTTTATCCTACCAATCACACTAAATCGTTGCGTTCGCAATCTATTTCCACCGGTGTTGTTTGATTTACACGCAGAGGCGGGCGCGAAGTGCTATTTCGATTTTTAACTCGTATCTACGAGCACTCGTCAAAATCAACGTATCAAACATTTCCAACAACCAGAATTCCTCTTTTCACGGAACTTTGGAGAGTATTGGCATCGATAACGTTTACGCACCGATAAATATTAAAAATTAGTATTGTAACCTTTTTGGAATTTAATATATAAACTTTATTAACCAGATTTACATTTATGAAAAGTTCTGGAGAGATAAATTCTGCATTATTATTTAGAGAAAAAAGGGAGAAAGAGAATATATTTTCTTTTTATTCTAGAGGATACTTTAAAAACTTCAGTTGTAAATTTTTTTGATCGACTTTTTGGGTCGACTTTTTCCGCGCGAAAAATCAAATAAGTGATATTCGCGAATATTATAGATACGAGTTAAAAAACTGCAGAGAGGAACTCACCGTCCTCCGCGCCGGAACAACGTCGCACTTTTTTTTTTACACGTAATTATTGCCAACTTTCCGATAACATTCATCGAACAACGAATTCTTGATCGGTCGACCGGGACGGTGAACGAACGCTCTGCCTCGGGATCAAAATAGTGCGTTTGCTCCGCCTCGAGTTTTACGGACGGTTGAAAAACAGTTCAATCCCTTTCCCGGCTCCAACCAACCACTATCACAAATCATTCGGTAAAGCGCATAATCTATATGTATATATATATTATATATATATACTCCGCGCGATTTCATTAATTACTTTCATCGTCGAACGAATCCTCTATTTATAACACTCGTAGTAAAGGTCTAACAATCTCTACCGATAGGGGGGCCCCGGCGCCTCCTTCGAAGAACTCCTCACTTAACGCGTACGTGGATCGATGTGTACTTTTATTTTCCTTTTTCTTTCTCGAGGGGGAGGGGGGGAGGAGAGAACATTAAGAGACGTTTAGGAGCGAAATGGAATCGTGAATTACGATGCAGCTTGCTGAAATCATGTCGTTGGCGCGTTCGAGGAAGGCGGCGGGTCGGTGCGCCAGATTGAGCTGCCCGAATGGCTGATCGTAGTGATCTAGAAGAGGTAGATAGATCGTTAATTAAATACTAGTCTCCAGTTAGCGAGTAACGTTAACTGCAAGCGACAACATCGCGCTTAAGTCAATCCTAAATTAGTTTATGAGTCCATTGTAATTTTCTGCACAGATCAATGTTGCTAATTTTGCCGAAATTTTGCATTGTTAAGTATTCTCAAGTATTCTCTTTTGTCAAGTATATGATACTCTTATTCTCGAGAAAGTTCAATGGCGTTCAAAAGCTGCAGAGAGTTTAAAATGACTTCAAAGAGTCTACAATTATTCTTCACGAAGTTAAATAAATTTTTATTTTATCATTTTTGCCACTAATTTGAAGTGGTTTTTTTTAAATTTTGTCGAGGGGCATACTAGGTCTCGAAATATTTAAATTTAAATTATTTAGTACTCAAATTAAAAAAATTCAGATTTTCTTAATTAGTTTTATAAAATCTTGCAGTACTCGAGAAAAGGACTCTTGTTGAAACGTAATACCAAACCTGCCGAGGTTGTAATAAAATCTTTCGTCACTTTGGTATGGCTATTACCTTATTGTCGTGTCCGATCAATGGTGTCTCCGCCGTAGTTTCGTCGCTGGAACGATTCATGTACGGGTGTGGCGGTGGCACGTAAATCGGTTTAGAATGACTGGCGACTTGCGCGTAAATCGTCGGCTCCTGGATAGGCTGTCTGCGCGTCAAAGTCGACATGGGCAGCAGCTGGGGCCGTTGGATGCTGGAGATCTGCACGGGCTGGTAGCAATTCGGAGGTATTCGTCGGTTTCCCCTTAGTGCTAATTCGACGTATGTTAGCTCGGAGCCCTGCTAAGAACAATATTACTCCCAGAATTTCAACGATACAATTTGGTCGATTAAGAATTCGATTTGCGGATACTCAATATCGAATTGCATGCATTTTTAATAAAATCGATTAATTGGTTTATCACAGCTGGGAAAAGGAAAGTGCGAAGTCATAACTGCAGTGAATTAGTAGATAATTAATTAATTAGAGAAGTATTTTGGAAAATGCGAAAATTTCATACGACAATAAATTTGGCGTACGGATATTATAGAATTGATATAATTTTTCTAAAATAGATAAATAGAGGGGTTAAAGCTATAGTGGTGTAAGTCAATTTTTTTGACCACTTTTTTTTTCTTCTTTTTTCAACATATCTGCATGTGTAGACTGCATCTATGAACTCAACTCGATAGGTTAAAAAAAGTGATTTACACCACTATGACTTTAACCCCTCCAAATATAAATTATTAGTTATTGCTCAATTTTTTACGAATAAAAATGATATTGTGGATTGATCTAAAAAGTTACTTAAGTATACCTAGCTTTTCTTAAATTAAGTACAAAGTTATATCGAGCTGTATTTACTTTCAATGAGATTTATGAGCTGCGTTTTTATAAACGTGCTTACGTATATAATTAGAAATTAATTGTGACTTGCGACTACCATCTAAATGTTAAACATGCTATTATCTTAGATTCATAATTACTGAGCTTACGTTGTTTGCTGGTGTGAAGGTATTCGTTTCCGGACGTTGCTGTTGCAGTACGTATCGCGGTGATGCACTTTTGCATAGTTCTGCATATGAATTCTCTATAATATAATAAAGTACAGGAATTATTGTTGCGCCTTTGAGTTTATATTTGAGTTCGAGTAAGTTGCGATAATTATAAAATTAATTAAAGCCAAAAGCTTGTTTTGTCATAAATATTTAAATAAGGAAACCGCCAATATAAAGTTTTATATGATAGTCGTGCGTCGCTTGCTAGCGTTATATTCTTACTGACCCTTGCAAACCCGAAAATTCTGATTTTGATGAAACTTTACACACATGTAGGGAGAGGAGGATAAATAAACGGCGAAAATTAGAAATTTTCAATTGCGGCCCAAAAACGATTTTAAGGGCTGAAACCACCCCTTTTATATATAGAGCGGTTTTTTGCTTTGCTCGATATATCTTGAAAAGTATTCGAGATATATCAAAAATTATTTTATACAAAAATTTCACGGTAAAAACATACCTTTATTTAACCACAATAATATTTTGAATAAAATAATTTTGAAAAAATTATTTTCTTTTTCAATTTTCGGGTTCGCGAGGTTCCCTTTTGTGAGATAATCTATTGATGATTGAATTGATCTCTATAGAAAAGCATTCCGGCGATTAATAATGATGATAACAAGAGCGATTTGTCTTACACGGGGGGGGCGCGTTTATCATGCAATCACCGGATAAATCAGATCAAGGAGCATGCTGCGAAGCGGAGTGACAGGTACTCTCGCCTACCGTTCGCGTGCGGTATTATATCGGGATTCTTCTCGAAGCTCTCGATGCTATCGGCACTGAGGGGCAAGGTCGACGATTTGTCACGCGGGGACGAGGCGCCGGTCCCCGAAGCCGCTAGGTTCGCCATGCCGCCGTCGTCATGAGAGTCCTCCTGAGATCGGGGTCGATAGCGGAGTTTGACAGCCAGCACGATCACGAAGATCACCAGGAGCAGCCCCGCTGTGGCTCCCACCACGGCGCCCAATAGTGGACCAGACAGCGACAGCATAACTGGCGTGAGGGCTGTAAATTGTGTCCAATTGTTTCGGGGCGAATACGAAGAAAGGGGGAGGATAATGACGGAGAGTAGTCGAATTTTCGCGAAGGAAAGTAAAGTAACTGCAATAATGCTCCTTTGAATTTTACAATAACTATCCCCCCATTGTAGCTCGACCAAGAAGCGCAGGAAACATCATAATAATCGGTATACAGATGTAACTTTTTCTTTGTAACGAAAGAGGCTTCTCGTAAAAAATACTCTATTTAAATTTAAATAAAATATTAAAGATATTTTAAAATTAAAGAGAAATATTTATACGCGGTGGAATCTGAAGTTTATCACGATCTGGTTGATTTACGGAATGTAATGAGAATTTATACCCCCCCCCCCCCCGTTTTTATCGAAAATTGCAAGTGATTTGTCCATTCTTTAAATATAATGAACGACGTTGTTTCGCGTTTTATCGCGGCATATCGAAAACGTGATTTCTTGTCTTGCATATTTTTAAGAGAAATGTGTTAACAAAGATCGGAAAATGCATAAAACGCGATAAAGGAAACTGCTTCGCTACGTCGCGATTTCCTCGTGAATGTCGATTCGATTATGGATAAAGCATTTTCGATAACAAAAGCGGCTTTACCGTGTCTTTTGTACGATCACGGTTACGTAATCCTTATGGAGAAAGCTCCGAGTTTTGTTTACAGTTCGACTACTTTTATCGCGACTAACCGAATCAAGACAATCGCGTTGCTAGATTTGCGAGAAATAAAACGCTTGATCTTTTCGCAGAGAACTCGCCCATGTCTTTCTCGTGTAATTTTTCTCTTTTCCTGCTACCGATAACTTATTACGATAACTTTACTGACGATAATTAACAATAATTATTCATCGTTGATTTAATAATACTTTAATAATTTACTATACAAATAACTTTTTTTATTACGCTCGCTAGAAAAAAATATGTTGCGACACGAGCTCGTGAAAAACGGAAGGGAAAAAAAATATGCGCGTCTCGCGTGACGGAAATATTTATAAGCGAGTGTCGCGCGTAAATTTCTAAATGCAAATTATGACAGATTATGACGATCGCGTGAGTTAATGCACGTGCTCGCTCGCCTGCGGTGTCGGGGGTCGTTACTCGATCGACAAGAGGGAAGCCCGAGGCCCCCCGAGGGGTTGCTCGAGGAAGACAACATCCTCTAATGAAGAAACGAGCGGCGACGCGACGGGGTGAATGTGCGCGCGTGTTCGACCTCGGGGATCTTACGGATAATCCTATCCTTTTATTCGCGTGCGATTAAAGTCCGTGGAAGGTATAGCTGGGTATAGCTGGCAACATAAATCTAACTCGGAAGCGGGAACACCATGCTGCAAGCGTAGTAGCTTCCTAGAAGCATCCTTTCCTGTACGCGTCTGATACGTTGGGAATACACGCGATAGGTATATGCGTGTGCATATATGTGCGTGCGTATGTGTGGCGTAGCCGTAAAAAATATCGTCGTAAAAAATGCGCGCGTGTAAGGTTTCTCTTAGCTGTGACGCGATCATAAAGGCAGCTTCGCCGGCTTCGCGTTGGAATCTACCTACGTGGTAGTATTCCTGGAGTTTATCACGACCTTCCTGGTCGATTTACGGAATGCAATGAGAATTTATAATACCTCTCACCCCGCGTGCCCGTATCTTAGAAATAATCTAATTATATTGCGCCGGCGTTGTTACTTCCTGGCTGTTAATATCCGTCCGAGTATCGCTAAAAATCCGAATACTTTATTCGTATTAAAAAAAAATGAAACAATAAAATGGCAAATTAAAATTCTCTGCATTTTATCCCAGTTTTTATCCAGAGTATATAGCTTCAATTAAAGCTTCATTCTATTGTTCGCAGATATTTTCAGTTATTTTCGTTTTAAAACGTGTGTGATCATCGTAAAGTTGAAAATCCGAATAAAACTCGCTTTCGCGATTGACAGATAGATATTTAGCCTGTAGAAATTCGATTCTCGAGCGATAGCTTCGCGACTTTTTTTCAGCATAATGCCAAATCCGCGTACGCCATTTTCCGTAAGAGGCGAAGCCGGGGTTCATGGAAAAATAATCCCTCTCAAATACGCGGTCGTTGAGTGTTTGCGCAGATCATAGATCATACAACCGCATTAGCAATGAATTTGGGATTCAAATGCACTCCATTCTCAACTCCTGCGGTATACTCAAGTTCGAGGCTAATCAAAACCCACTTATATCCGCGAACTCTGTTAAATGAATGCCTCTCCGCTGGCTCTCGTCCTTGTTCCGGGCCCCGTTTCCTTTCCCCGCCTCTTCCTCCCAAAGTAATATTAAAGCCAAGGATGCGTCAACATTCGCGGCCATCAAACTAAGCTAATGACGATTTGAATTCATGCCTCCGTACGTGCGCAGAAAATCTATTCTGTCAGATTTGCGAATCTTCGGGTATATCTTTTTACTTGAACGCAGTTTCGAAGAACAGTAGTGGATCATGAATGGAAGTGCTTTGCGAGTTTACATATGTATCGAAATAATACGCGAAAAGATATTTTCAATAATACTGAAAAAGATGCAAAGAAGACAGCAGAGCCGGTTAAGGATTTTATTGTTCGCGAAGAAACTGCATCGGGTTCTTGAATTAAACTTGAAGAGCAGCATCTTTCATAATAGCGGATACAATAAAAGATAACGAAAATAATAAAATAAATTATACATTTTTATTATACAGAAAATCAAATATATAGGTACTTTCTGATCTTTTATTAATTCGCGTAATATCTGTCATTTTACAGCACGTTTCTCAGTTAAAGATTTTCTCGAATACGCCTTGTGGCGTATACAATCTTTTGTGCGAATTAAATAAATTTGTAGAAGATAGATATAAATAAAGAAATCTATGTCATATATATATCCAATAAATATTTGTGAAATTTTCATAGTAATAAATAAAGCGAGATAAATGTAACCGTCTTCAAATACCAGATTAATTTAAATTAGACCTTCCAGATTTATCCTGGACTTGTCTTACGAAACACCACATGATACAATAGATGGATGTGAACAAATCTCTGGTGCATGACTCGAGCTCTTCGTGCAATAACGCCGCGTTCCGTTGTGCGCGTCACTTATACGTGCAGCTTCATTGTCTTCGAACTTAAGCCGCTTTCGGTGACCTTATCTATTAATTTACGAAAGATTAATTGAAAGCGCTATTCCTGAAACTCCCTCGTGTTACACGTTAACGTTGCCTCGCAGAATCTACTTCATTCGAGAAGCTTAAGATTGTTTGAACGTAGCAGCCTGCTGTCTAGCGAGCGTATAGCAGAAACATTGCAAGTAAATAAAACACTAAAATCCGCGTAAATGCGCTTAAAGTGTCTCGATAAAGTTTACGTAGCGAAATGCCTCGATGCATTTTGCAGAATACGTTAAAATTTATTATTAAATGAAACATGTCAACGTATACAGGCAAGCGACTCATTGCACATTCGAGTTTTAGTTTTCGACACTTCCGCGTTTAAGCTATATAGGATTGCGATAACATTTCTCGCGATACTTGAGGGATATTCACGTACATCACCGCTGAAGATCAAGCTGGAAGATTGGGCTTTGGCCGCAGAGCAATTTCGGATGAATGCTTCTCGACAGGATTTACACGTACACGGCGGTCGCCTTAGCGGTATCCCTTGGAAACAAGTTCTTCCGACTTTGCTCTCACGTGCGCGTGCTAAATGTTCGCGGGATGTGCCAGGGGTAAACCGACTTCCGCCAAGAAAGCGGCGAAACCTTCGATTAGCATATCTGCGCCGGGTATCTTCACGGTGTCGTTCGTAATATCGCTGTACATACGTACATATCCATGACCGGCAACAAAAGTGTAATGCAATAATCGCATAATCGCATTTAAGATCAAGTACACGCGTCACGTTACCGGGTACGAGATACGCCGTGTTGGGACAAACTGTTTACGTAAACGATTTTCCGTGGGTGTCACATCGCGAAAACTAAACAAACGCGGCGGAAGATAATGGATTATTACATTCGTTTATGATAATGCTTGTCGCGCGGAGGCACCGCTTGAACTTATAAGAATGTTTCGCAGAATAGGACACATATGAAAATACGTCACGTAATAATTAATAATTTGAAATTTATTATAACTTCCTGTACTTTTTGAAATAAATTCATAGAGAGAGCGACCATATTGATTTAATGGTACATGAATTTTATATTTCTACGGATTTAATAAAGTTAATGAATATTTCTCATTTATTCCAATTTTCACTTATACATGGATGTGAAAATAGATACAAAACTGATAAATTTTTAAATTAGAAGAAAGATATTTACAATACAGCTGAATGAATTATAAATTATAATTATACTTTGAAACAACTAATTGTAAGTGTTATATATTTTTGTAGTACGCGCGCATTTCGGAAACGTCTAATAGTAGCGAAATTAGATTTTTTCATCTCTCATTATGTCACCTATTAAATATGATTAATATGCAGCGAGAAATGAAGAGAAAATGATCATATGTCTGTCACAACGTGTTCAGACATTAACGCGAACACATTAACGCGCTTTATTAAATAAAATTGAATTTGATATATAAATTATTTCTTTGATGTTTTAAATATTGCAGAGCATAAGGATTTGTCGCATTTAAATATGAACGAAGAGCTGCCCCTTTAAACATTTTTAATTAAATGCACGACGGTGATGTCGCACCAACAGACTGTAACTTTTTCCCTGTTTTCGCTAAACTTTACATTAAAAAAACAAAGAGAAAAGTTTATATTCAGTTAATTAACATGCAAAAGCATCGGCAGTGCTTTTTCATTTATACCCACGTTTTCTTTTTGTATCTTAACTTATACATAATATGGAAAAATTAAGGAGATACACATTCACGAGTACATGCAAGAAAAAATTCGCACAAGCGGAAGTTTGAGTATAAGGAAATTCGAAATATAATCACAACTAATGATAGGCGGTAACAAGACACATCTACTAGCCTAATGAAGGGAAACAGGCAAAATTTTCTCACAACGACGGCCACGTAACGTAGCGCGCTTTATGCTAACACGAATCTGGCGCATGCAAGATCTGACCGTATCGTACAAACAGTATAACAATATATTCCGCAAGTCAATTGCGGGATTCCCTTGGTGATTGCCTTTAACTCGATGGTTCCAGCTCCTCGATGGACGTGGGAGGAAAAAAAACTTGTGGTACGTGCGCAAAACAAATATGCAAATGTCGAGATACTTCGTGATGAATTTGCCGAAGTGTTGACCTGTCGGGCGGTTTCCAGGTTTCCACCGACTGAGCATTTTCATCGCGAACGAATCGCTGTGTAGAATATTAGCCTGTTTCGGCACGCGTTGCACGATTCGGACGGAACGTTTTTCTACGAAGCGTTTACGTCGCAACAGCTTCCACCGACCGTATAGAGTTATAGACGTACGAAACTAATATTGACTATTAATTGATTAATAGAAGGAAAGTTTATAATCTATAAAAAATGAAGATATGGAAAGAGAGCGCCGATTTAAAAGTGACTTCAAGTTTCTTGCTCAAAACAAGAACTGCAGAATTTTATAAAAAAAGATAAATCCGCAAAATAAGAGAATTAATAGCTGTAAATTATTATTCTATGAATTTCACGCGATACTATTTTCTGATTCCTCAAAACAATGTCATCCCCGTTCGGTTAAAGCTGAGAGAATGGAGACGTGATAAAGTACGTACGTAAGGGATTATACTACTATACGACATGAAATCACAAGAAGCAATTACACACAAGAGCGGATGTGATCAAAAGATAAAACAAACGCACTACTTGGGCTTTCAAATGGCTAAAAATAAAAAAGAAATCGCAGACGACCTATAAATATCTGCTTATTCCTCCTTCGTTATGTATGTACATAATTCTGATCTATTTTACTGCATCACGATTTTCATATCTGATTTTCATTACTGATAGCCTTAGGCATAATTCGTACGGTATAAGAATTCAAACGGATGATAAACGAATATACTCGATAGTATAGAGGAGACCGGGGCTAGTTGGCTACAGGGGCTAGTTGACACTTTGCTTATATTTCGGCTGTTTTCGAACATATTGCAGAACCAAGCAAGCATTAAGTGCAAAACCATCTTTCACACATGTGACGTAAGTTGCATTTTGTTACAAGCAACAGTTTTGAAATAATCGCGTTGAATTGCATTTTTAACAGTGGAAGTAAATTCTCACATTCTCGTCAATTTATTTATATTATTAATAAATGTAAACTTTTATGTTAGTTGCTATGGCAGTTCGAAAATGTACTTATTCGAGTACATTTTAACGAACTTTTAAACAATATATTTTTATATCATGCTTTATATATATGACCCGAAAGAACTTAATTGGCTTTGGGGTGAGTTGACACAAAAGGAATAGGACAAGTTAGTATGGCATGTTCGAACTCGTGGCGTGTACAGCTTGTTCTACTTTTAATTGTTGTCATTAATAAGTTCTATTTACATAAATATGAACCAAAGATTTTACGTTTAGTATTAATTAAATAAATATGCCATATTAGTGTTTTAATATAGCCTAAAGTTATAATACAGTAAAGATAAAGTTAAATTAACTTTATATATTTGTGGTAAACCATAACATAAACATTTAATTAAATCAAACCATATTTTTCTCGGCGTAGACAATTTACTTCATACTGTGTGCCACTGTACCCCGTTAACGGGGCACGTTGACTCGCTAGACATCCTCGAACATAAAACGGATTTCTTCTACAAATTTACTTTCGATCTTTTCAGTATATATATTTTTCTGTTGTCGAAGGATTGTACTTTCAAATTACACTAAAGATAGGCACAAAATGTTGTATAGAAAGGAACAAAAAAATAAAATGTAAAAAGTGTGCCAACTAGCCCCGGTCTCCCCTACTCGGATGAACATATCACTCGCGAGTACGAGTTTGTTTCGGAATCTCGCGATCGCGATGCTACTCTTCTCCAAGACGTCACTCCGGCCGAGAGAAAAACAATTTGAATTGTAAAGAATCGATTTTCGTAGCTCACTCGATCACAACGACGACGTCGCTCATCGCCGCTTCGACGAGCCGTCGCGTAAAAGCACCAACAGGGAGACAATAATCGGGGGGCGAGGGTATAGGGCGGGGGTGCGGGCGGGGGTTGGTAGGACGATCCATTGTGTATCTGGGCCCTACCTGGGTAACGGTGGTGCTCCTTATTGGTATTACCCTCCTGAACAAAGTGCGGACTGTGGAGGACCGTGGCGTCGCTCATGGCGTGCGCCGTCATGATCCTGAGGGACAACACGAGGCCGGACTGGCTCCTCTCGGCCGGCAGATTCGTCACCTCGAGCATGCTCGGCGTCAGGCTCGTTGCGGACGCCAGCAGCCGTCTGGTGTCGGCGTCGAAGACCTGCAGGACGTAGGTGGCCGTGTTCGCGTCGAAGTACTCGCTCTCGGCGCAGCTCACCCGCACGGTCGTCCGGCTCTCCTCGCGGATCGTGCAATTCTCCGGCGAGGGTGGTTGCGCCAGCCTCTCACCTGCTACCGGAAGTGGCACAACACACCAGCCTCAGCCTTCGTCTAACTTGACTCGAGAGCGCGCGGGAGGATAGTTTTGGGGGGAGGAGGGAAGTCGAAGGTAACTTCGACGGCGACGCGAGGCCGAGAGACGTTTTACGAGTAGGGAAAATGACGTAGGGTGAATGATTGGTAAGAGATATACGATTGGACAATAGCAATGCCTGGTAGGCTTGTTTTAAGCAATAAACTTTTGGGGTAATCGACGAGCTCGTGTCATGTTGCAATTAAAGACGGACTGACGAACAAGCAGAAGTGTTCTCATTTGTAGATCTGAGAAATCGAAGGATTGGAAATTAAAACTTGCGATTTTGTTGTAAAGAATAATTCAATCGCAGGCGATGTCTTGTTTTTTTAAAAATAATTTTCACAAATTTTGTGATAAAAGATACGCATCAAGATTATCAATATAAACAGAACATGATGCTTTTATATAAAATCACAAAGAACAGAGTTTTTCTTAGCATGTAATCATTCCTTTCTTTCAAACGTTGTCATAAACAAAAGATTGTTAATTTAGTTTATAACATTTTACGATTATACTTCTGAAACATATTTTAATGAAAATGATCAAACTTTCTTAATCAAAGCAACAACAATATAAATAAAATAGTTCGAAGATGGGCGCACTTTTGTTAAAATATACAAAATCGTCTAGAAATTATCGACATAATAATTAAACAGCTCGTATTAAAAAATATCCCACGTGTTCGTTAATGTCTTTATCTGTTGGGAGTGTCAAAACATTTATCCAAACATTTATCCAACAAACAATTGTCCATTAATTTCTCTCATACTTTCTGGACGGATCCTAAATTGGATTTATTTTCGAGAAGATTGATTGACCGCGAAAATAATCGGCATTTTTCACTCGTAATTTACGGCAATCCATCGAGGAATCGTCAAGACATGTATATTATACCTGAACGAACGGAGCTTAATCAGTCGTAATATTGCCCGCCATAATGCGTCCTCGCGTTTCCGCGAAGCTTGATGGCGCGCGATCTCTTCGAGAGAGCTCGATCACGCCGATGGATTTCCATGAAATGTGCCAATCGTTCGTCACGCTGCGCACCGACGTATTTTAATGCAAAACGTCAAAATGCAATCGATACCTGCCAGTCATCGAACGAGACGAGCCGATCCGTGAGCGTATTTTTGTGATTTTTATCGCCTCGAAAGCTGCCATTCGAGCGGCGCGGCGGCGTGCAGTCGTTTAACGCAGTCTATAGCCTTCATATTGCGCGAGCAAAGTGTATCTTTTCCGAATGTGCAAGCCGAATGCAGATTTCAACGATATAAGAAATACACTTCTCATTAATGTACAACTCTCAAGGCCAGTTTTTCAATAGTCGCTTAACTTTAATCTTAGCTTAACTCACTCTTCGTCTCTTTCTAACTATCCCTTTTAGAAAAAGACGAAGAGTGAGTTTAGCTAAACTTCAGTTTAAACGACTATTGAAAAACTGGCCTTAAGTCTCCAAAAACAATTCGCGCGATATCTCGAAATAATATTCGTGGAATAGAGTTTAACTAAACATTTTAAGAACCAAAATTGTGGCGCTTTCGAGCTTGGATTTTTTTTGTCTTTCGCAAGAGCGGCACGTATCGCAAAGTCTTGTTAGTTCAGGTGGCGGCGGGGCCGGATATAAATCGGGCGAGAGTAGCGTTAAGGAACGGCGATTTGTAACGAAGGAGGGCCAGCTGATGCGAAATACGAAAGCCTTTTATAGTCTGGTTTACCCCTATCTCGGGATCCGCTGCAGCGCAGGCCGCAGTAGAGCGGATAAACGACGGAGCCGACGGGTTCCGCAGCCGCCTATTAGCCGCGCATTATTAACGCGCGTAACACAGTTTAACGTCTGTCTACGTGCCATCCACAGGTTAATCGTGAGCAATTAGTTAGAAGAATGCGGCAGAGCGGACCGGGGTCGCCGGCGCTTAAATTAGGCCGAGAAATTTGTTTAATGGGGTTACAGCGTGAAGCTATACTACCGAAAATGCAGTACCCGCGACGCGGATGAATTTAGAAGCACAGGCTAAAGCTAAAGTATACTGTAACAGCGAAATTCTAGTGACTTCATTCAAGCATCCTTTTTCGGTTAAAGGAACGTAATTTGCGCTTCGATTTTATTTAAACCAGGTTACTTAACATTGAAGAACAGGATCATTATTGAAAATATATATGCTTGAGAAGAATTGATCTCTTCATTAATTTACGTCAGATTCGTGTAAAATAAATATTGTGTCGATAAATAATTATCAACGAGCTCTGATAAGTAAGAGATTTATAACAAGATTTTTTTCAGGAGAAAGAAACAGCAAAATAGATGCATTTACCTTTTCGAGACAGCCTGTTTATAATATTGATGCGTGCAGTTATTACTAATTATCTTGTTTACTTCGCCTTTGAATTATCGATAGTAATAGAAATAAGAAGGTACGAAACGGTCATTGACGACGAGCGATCATGCGCCGGTGTCGGTGTACATCTAATTACGTACATTTCATAAGTACTGTACGTCTGCTATACGATCTCGATGCAGTTCTCTACACGTAACTCTAGCACGCTTACAGCTTCACATGACATACGTGTGTACTTTGATTGAAGTAAAGAGATAATACCGCCATAATATGAATAGACGCGGATTTCGGACGGGCAGATCCAATATCATCGTAACTCGTAATAAATGTATTTTTTTTAGACGAGCACATGTTATAAAAGGAAAAAAATTTTTACATGTATATATGATGCATGTATATTCTGCAATGTACCATATTATCGAAACATGATATTATTCGTCCTTGCATAATATTCGTGTTCGGAAAGTTAATAAATGTCACATCATTATCAAAGTATTTTATGTTTGTGATGGAAAATAAATGATAAAAATAATATTGTTATATAGAGAACTATCGAACTGAGGTGCACAAAATGACGGGTCATTACATGATTTAGAAAGAATGTTTTTTTCAAGCAGTTTTCATTAAAATTCATTATGATATTCTTTCTGTTGTAATAACTTCGTAATTTAACTGCGGCTTAGCTTATTCGATTGCCATCGTATTTTAAACAGAAGTATTATTTAAATTTATCTGTGAGAAGAAATAATAAAATCACGTCAAAGCAGATTAAATACTATATACGCTTTTTCTTTGGAATATATACATATCTGTTGTTCTATGAAGTAATTTATAAATATTTTTGGTTAAGGAGGCTTTAATGCTCCTGAGGTGGGCAGTGAGGGGGTTGCGCTGTCACACAATGGAAATATGGAGTGCTGCCAATCTAAAATAATTATATTTAAAACAATATTAATCTAAAATTTTGAAAAAATATGGAATAAAATGCATTTGAAATCCAAAGAATATTAATGTTTATTTATGTAAAAGTCTCACATATAAATCTATATTTTTTTAAACAAATTTTATTATTACTACAAATAATGACTTGGCAACGGTGTAGAAATGAAAAAGCAAAGTTGGTAGAACTACAATTGATTGACAGAAGAGACTCTCGATTACATTTTGGGTTACATGTTAGGTTACATGTTATGTCAGAATCTTCCCGTGTTTTTAACAGCGTTGTCAAGTTTTCTCCATCACACAGCTCTGATGACAAAAATATTATATCTTGACTTATATTTTTTGTATTGCAAATAAACTATGTGTATGTGGTGAAATGGCTCGAACTTTAGTACGTACTTTCAATATATTGTAGTATACTTCACATATTACACATAAATTCATTTGCTTCTTAATATTTTAAATATATGTTTTTATTGAAAATAGATATGGAGAATCGGATTTCTCATAAGGGTCTCTTATAAAATGTGGAATTTTGATATTAATTTACGCAAAAAGGGGCTGGTGAAAAAATCTGAAAAAATTTACATGCAACCGTTATTTGTAAAGAAACTTCTGTTATAAATTTCATGCCATTCCTATCATTTTGTATTATCCTTAAAGCCTCCTTAAAATTTATAGATATTTACTTGTTTTCAAACAGATTTTGGACGTAATGAGTCGCTCCATCAGAGAATTATAAAATACATATACGTTGTATAAGTAGAAGAAAATCGAATAAATAGTTGTTTATAATTTACTGTTAATAATATGCATTAGCGTTAGTGAATATTCTATGTCCCATTTATTAAACAGCCTCGCTTAATTGCTCTCTAATTAAATTATAAGTTACATTTCCGCCACGGGGAGGGGGAAATCAAATTCCATTATAAACTTATTACTGATTCGAACTTTTCCGTACATATATCCTGTAGTTGTTTGTCCAACTCCAGGCGGTAATGAGGAATATCTAGTGCAAACTGTCTGGATGATCTCGCGCGTATCAACACAAATGCACGATATTATGGGCCGTGTGCGCGTAATATACTCGTGAACTTTCATGCGGCCACTCAAAAAGCCGCTGAAATCGAGTTACGATGTTATTGCACGAGAGAGAATCAACATGTTCACACGAGCTCTACGATGCAAGGCCGTGCAGCGTAGCGAACAGTGCTCAAAATATTAGATCGATTCATAAGCAATATCCGTCTACGATGCTTCCTTTATATTGCGCTTTCCATTTATACATATATATTCCCGCATGCATTTACGACGCATTCGTCGCTTTATGCCGCGCGGTGGCAAAGTATACGGGCGGTATTGTTACGGCATTGACGCGATCGGGGGACTACGCGCGAGCGACTATTCGATAAAAGTATAAACTATCGAGTCTATTACGTCGAGATTGACAAGATTTCTCACCGAGAAAGGGAAACGTAATTCTCTGAAATTACTTAAACAATCTTTAAAATCCTTTGATGTAGTGAAGTAAAAACTTAAACAAAATTTGTGTAAAATTAAATATCTTAGATATCTATAAAAACATGTATTATAGAATTTCTTGATATATAGTTGAGAAATACTTTTCAGTGAACATGAAGTATAAATAAGAATGTATCTGAATTTTCAATTAAATTACTGCTGTTAATTTTTATGATCACTAATACTGTTATCATTATTATTAGCGTTATTACTATTGCAGCTCTATCATAGTAATTGAGATGGAGAAGAACGTAATTTTGAAATTACTCAGACGATGTTCAAAATCCTTTGACGTAGTAAAGTAAAAACTTAAATAAAATTTATGTGAAACTAAATATTTTAAATATACACCAAACCACATATACATGGAATTTCTTAATAAATTGTTGAGAAATACTTTTAAATCAATGAATAGAAAGATGTACATAAGAATGTACCTGACATTTTAAATAAATTACCGCTGTTATCGTCGTTAATTTTTATGATCATTAATACTGTTATCACTATTGTTAACGTTATTACTATTGCAGTTCTATCATAATGAGAACTGCACTCGAAACACAAAGCTGCTTAAAACTCCGCGGAACATCCTTCCAATCTCTACCTAACGATACCGCACCACTTTAGAATGCTTCGCGTCGTTCGAGGCTTACTTATGAATCGTCTGGCAAGTACATCGTGGACGACTTAATCGCGGATCGACTCGTGATCGATCATTCTCTCAGTACGGTTGTTCGCGGCCGGACGACTCACCTGTTCGCCTCTCAGGGAGATTCAGGGTGGTGGCGCGAAAATGCACGGTCTCGCTGCGACCTTTGGCGTTAGTTGAGTAAATGGAAACCTCGTAGTTGCTGCCGGGGTCCAGATTGCTGACGGAGAAGACGGGCACCTTGCTCGTCTGATTGTAGATGGTCGTCGGGCCGCCGCTCTTGCCGGACCCGGCCTCGCGGTCCACCTGCATGGTGAACTTTTGCGGCAGCCCGCCGTCAAAGCCCTCTATGCATTCCACGTAGATCGAGTCGGTGGTTTGATTTAACAAGGAGCAGTTGTGCGGCGTGTCCGGGCGGCCTGTTGGATTCGCGCGCGATCAGCGTCAGTAACGGACACAATTATGCGTGTCGATTAGCGACGTAATTAGAGAACGTGAATGAATGCTTAATTGGCGAATTCGGAAGGTATCCTATGATACTCATGGAGAATATCTGACCCGAGATGAAATTGATCCCGCAAACGATCATGATGGTGGGAATCGTTTGTAGTGGGTATCGTTTACTGTGTTAATTAAATTAATTACGTAATTTTGTTTGATATTTAAAGACGTAATTTGTTTAAATCTTGTTTAATTGAGAGACAATTTCTATCTATTTTTAAATTATTTATATACTGTTGTATATTTGTATAGGAAAGTTTGACACAAGAATTGATCTCAAATGCCTAACAGAATAATACTATACTATACATCCACTTACTATTGTTCAGTTCTTTATCTATACGCGTAGCTTTATATGCGTTTAAAGACTCTCCACCAAATGAAACAATCACCTATTTTAGACGATAAATGAAGCTTTGAAAAAAGCTGCTGACTCATGCGCGCGAGATTTGATCGCCTCTCATCGGCCGATACGAGTTTAGTTTGAATTTTCGTTTTTGTTCGAGCGACTACGGTACTCAAATTGACATGTCCCTTTTACGCAACGTTCACTTTAATGACGGTTTTTATTGCTTGTTCCAGTAGTTTAGTGCCAAGTGCAGTACTAAAATGCGTTTGTCACGTATTGATGCCCGTTCGTCTACGACCTGCCCCGACCTTTGTGAACGAGGGAGATCTCCCCCGGCGGAGAACGGATTCTTTCGCGATGTGTGTAAAAATGCTTGCATCCCTCAACCCGTTTCCCCGTTTGCACGCGAATCTTTATGCTTACTGTGGCGATAAAAATGTGGCGATATCTCTTTCCAATGTTTTGCGCGAATATATTCCGAGCATAATTTTCTTGATATTATACTATATTAAATTGACTGTATTACACTGTATTAAATATGTATATCGACCTTCACACACAGGAAATGTAAAACCGTACATTAATATATATGCCGACAGTTTGAAATATGTAATTTAAAATTTAAATCATAATTGTGGAAATCAAACATCTGTAGAAAATAATAATACAAAAAAATCTTTTTAATAAATGTTGCAATAATTTTCTACTTTTCTAATATTTCACGAGCGTATCTGAAGATAGGTTAAATGTGAGATTAAATTCAAAGTTATATTGATGCATTAAAGATATAACAATAATGCTTATAAACTGCGGTTGCAAAGAGTTAGTTAAAATAAAGAACTGGTAGTATTAATAAAAATATATATAAATGCATATTCAATGCTTATAAATATAAACATCGCAATTCTCTTGTCGTCATAATAGTAGATGTAAATGTAAAAACGGCTCTGAATTTACTCGCTCTTTCTTTCTTATTTTAAATACTATATTACATAAGTCTGTATCTTTATATTAACATTTCTGATTCATTCCTGAGCATTTTTAAAGCACAAGAAAAAGTATTACAAGTAAAAAAATTCGAGGAGCGCGTTGATTTATTGAAGTTACATTGAGTTCCCTTTCCGGTTTATCGAGATGCCGATAATTCGATGAAGACGCAGTGAATTGCAGAACGCGTTGCATTTATAATTCACCGGATGTCGGATGGTAGTGTTTCGACGACAAGAAGAGTAAATGCATCGAATCTATCGAATGCGCTTTTCAAGAGTTTTAGAACGGCACAACATTCGTCTACTAAAATCGATTGCTGTACTCTAAAAAGTTGTGTCGCAGCTGCGATGTCATCGAAAGATTTATCTGTCTTCGTTCCGTTTGATTTATTCACCTGGTGACGACAATTGTTAATATCAGACTCAGCGATTGCAGAGTCACACAAAAATATCAAACGTCACATCATTTATGCACATGTCATTTAAGTAATTTACATGTTTGTGCTTTAATTCGATCGCGCTTCAAAAAATTCAAATGCAGCACGCGATTACGATTTCAACTCAGGTAATACATTCCGTTTATTGCATTATTTAATTATGCCACTTTAGACTATTTGCATGTAATAAATTTTTGTGAAATTATTAATTGCATCGTAATTAGTTTCAAAATGTATTACGCAGTAATTACAATGTAAAATGCAGTGACACATTTCATTACGATACATCCAAGCATGAAAAACGCGTTTGTATTTTAATAATTCTTATTTTCAGTATCGACACGTAGATAAACTGCTTGTGTAAGAACGCGTAAATGAATCTAAAAGGTCGTCACGTAAATATTTCTTAGCAAATCGATCATATGCGAAGAGGGGTACGCGCATTGCGAGGACATCGTGAGACGTATGTGAGCCAGGTCCGAAGCAATTTTTCAGAAGCCCAGTAAGGTCGAGCACTTACCAGCTGGCACGATATGGTAGACGCACGGCTCGAGCTGAGTGCCCTGGTCATTGCTGCCCCAGCAAAGGAGAGTGCCATAGTCCAGCTCGGTCATCGGTGTGTAGGAGGCTGTCGAGCGTGTACGGTCGCTCGTGACGTGCGCCTGAGGTATGTCCACCGCTTCCATTGTATTATTGAATTTCCAGGTGAACGATACTTCCGACGGGTTCGCCTCCAGCTCGCAGGGGATCCTCGCGGTCTCCTGCCGCGCCACGCCGAATACCTTCGTCTGACCGTGCTGGCATACCGGCACGACTGGAAATGTAAATGTTTGGTTCGTGCGGTGAGAATATAAGCCTCGCATCGCGCGAGTTTATCTTTTGCGACAGCATCGATGCGACGATAAACATCATTTGACAGCAAAAACCCATGCACGATATCTGTTTCACGACGTACGCCAAATCTAATTTTTAAATTTGAATAATTCGTGAGACACGTAGATGAAGAGGACATACGTGATGTGTACAAGAATTTTTGCTGGTACTTTCTAGTTATGATTAAGATCGTTAAAGATGATAATAATGAAAATAGTGAGTTTTATATTGAGCCATTAATAATAAAAGAGCTATTTAACATTGAAAATTACTTGGGATGAATTAAACCTCAACAGACGGAATTTAATGCAGTCAAGTGTTCTTAGTTTTTTAGTTCAAAAGAATCTTATGTGTATATGTATCAGATTCTCGTTTATATAAATATATAGAGAAATATATTAATACTAATATATTAATTGCTTAATTAATTAACAATTTTTTAAATTAAGCGAGATACAGCAGGCGCCTGTTTCACGATGAGTATCCTCCATCATTGAATACATCAGTAACAGGATTAGATCTTTTCATCGATGGTCTGTATCGAGGAATGATCGACACGTAAATTCTAGTATACGTCGAAGGCTAATACGATTATTAAGCACTACCCGTAATTAAGCATTAACGATGGAATTCATGTCCCTGCACCATTCCCGAGTTTCGTGTCAACCTCAGTCGACACGGTATCTGATATCGCCGTAATATACATAATACGCAATATACATGTATATATCCTGTAATCTACATATTGCAATAGTGCGCCATTAGTAGAGCATGTCTTCATTGTTCGGACAGGGTGGGGGTAATTCGCATATGTTCTTGAACAACGTTTTCCCCCCATTATATTCTCCAGGAAACAGTTACTAACATCGTTTCACAATTCATGGCAACTGAAAGTACATTGTTACCCACTCGGTAAGAAAATAAGCCTCCGGCTGCACGCAACTCTTTACGCCGCAGTGTGGGAGAAAAAAAAAGTGGAAACGCATTCTCAAGTATGTACTTTGAAAACTATTCACGGAGCAACTGAAGAAACTGCATAAGTATGTTTAATTGTGAGATATTCCTATATTTTACCGTACTAACTTTCTCTGTCATAATATGAAAATAATGACAATAAAGTCTACGTTTTCTATCGAAATAAACTTTATACTTATACTTATTGTTAGATTATATGTTAGAAATAGAAAAAAGATGTGGGGAGGTCTTGGAACCTGTATATGTATAATCCCCGGTACATAATCCTGTGAGAGATATACTGTGTATCTCTTCTGGAACTTTTCCACTTGACAAATGGATCGTTTTGACAAATGGACCATTTTGGCAAATGATCGATTATATCTATGAGAAAAATGTGTTTCATGGAACATTGTTCGAAACATACATTTTTCTGTAAACCAAGATAACGATGTGACAATTAAAATAAACGAAAGAAATGTATTCAAGTGTATTACACATATGTTACATTTTGTCAATTTTGTCAATTTAATTTTTAAACTGGGAAGGCCCACGCATAAAATGAGAATGTTCCACAGAATTCACGGTCCATGATTTTTATCATAAAATTATCATTAAAATTAAAACAATTCTAGTTATTACGCATCCGAATGCATTCTAGCGCGTTCATCAACGACTCGGGGGCGCGCGATCGATCGTTATCTCCGGTAGTATCTGCAATTGACATTCACTTCCACGGACGAAAGAAGATATTCGGTGTAAGCTGACAAAGGATCCCCTGCGACCTCGGCTCAGGACGGAAGTCTAGTCCGTCTCTCGTCTGGAAATTCAATAATACTTTGGACGTGGAAGTGGAGAGCCCGTAGAGCATGTGGGATATCCGGCGCACATATAGAGACAGACTAGAACCCTTCATTGATTAGATCAGTCATAAAATTCCGGACGGTATCCGGTGCCTGCGTATTGCATCCCCTTTGTACTTTGCACAGTTGTCGAAAGAAGTCCGATCTTGGGCGGGGACGCCTGGAATGCTCCGGACAGCGTCGCTGCCCATGCATCGCGCAGGCCTGTACGAAAGGCGAACCTTTGTCCTCTTACGGCGATCGTTGAAAAATATCTTAGGGATGTCATAAAGGTTGCAATAAGGGGCACGAGTTGAAGAGCGAAGAGCGTTACGCGATTACGTGCGGGAAAGGCGGATTCGCGTTTCATGACAAACGCGATTTCGTATTTCTGCATGTATGCAGACATCGCCCAATGCATTCGCGATGTAATAAGCAATAGCGAGCTTTATAAATGACCGATCGAATAATACATATACACCAATCATTTATCGTGACGTCTCTCACTTGGAATTCTCTCCAAGAACTGACTCACGGAACTGTTATAGGAAAGGACGAGCCACTTCCATGTACATTGTTCTGTAATACTCGAAAACATGTATATAAACTTGCGGGAATAAATTAATATAAAAGTTTTCCGCGAAAAATCTCAAATGCAGAAACTACGACGCGGAGAACTTGCAGAACACATCGGCGAAATGGACTTACGTAACATGACGCTGAGAATGCAAAATGCAGATTTTTACATCGAAATTGTTGATAATAGGTGAACTCGATGCGCGCACGACGCATATACGCGATCACCGCGTATCCTTTCCATTTTCAAGAAGTGGATTGAACTTCCGGGCTAAGAGGAGACTTACTCCAAATAATCTCATCGTCTCAGCGTCAAATATACAGAACTTACATCTGCTTCCCGATAAAAGCGAGCGTCGAGAACGAGTACGTCGCGATATCGCGGAAACACGGGATATCGCGATCGATGGTCGAGGCACTGACAATAACCAATTAATGCCGGTCATTAAGCATCAGTGACAGATCGCTCACGCCAAGCGTCCGTGCCAGCTATCGAAATGATATCTGCGCCGTGTATGCATAATTCAACGGGCCGCAATATCGGCTGCATCGTGAAAAATGCACGTCGATCTGTCGCGCGTGGGTCGCATGGACATACGCGTAGAAGCGAAGTATGGAGGGTTAGAGGGAGGGAGGGAGGGAGGGAAATTTGCTTTTTGTTGTATTTGGGGATTCGAGCGGTCCATCTCAATTATCTACGAGAGCGAATCAGCGTCAGGTATAACGTATCCTAAATATTTCAGATCTATAGAGATGTTTTGAATATCAAATATGATTGGAAGACTCTTTTAGCTTTAGATTATACGCGAGAACACCTAATACAGAATTATAATCTATTTTTAATACTGCCATACATATATAACTTATTATATATCAAACTAATAGTTCTTTTTCTCATGAAATTTAATCTTATCTCTTCTATAATTTCTTTCCTAATAAAAAATTCCAGTAAAAAGTGCTATTGACAATTTCAGGTTGAAAACTGAAAAGTAATTTTAGATTTATATTCTGTTTTCAATCATGTATTTTCTGTCAAATTTTTGGTTCTGAATTTTTAAGGAAATTTTCCATTTGCTACAGTTTGTGGGTAACAATAACAATTTTTAAATGGTTAAAAAACCGGGTATTGTTAGTATATGGAGTGAAGAATAGTTTCTAGGTGCATAGAATAGATTTAATTCCAAATAAGAGTGTCCAACACCCAAAAACACCCTTACTCGAATATAATGTATACTCATGCTATTTACTTAACTGGGAACGGGCGGTCTTGTTATTACGTGAGCGCTTAACGAACTTCTGTCGCACTTAGGAAAGTAAAATTACGCTCGACACATATATGTATCCTAATATCCTATATACATGTAAATACATATACATATAGGACATATGCGTGTGTATATGTATTATATGTATGTATATATAGTTGTGAAGTCTTTCCGAACGTCTGACGAGTATACGTCTGTAGAACACGCGCGGAGGACGTCGACCCAAGAGAGTTATCGGGATATCCTGTCGTTGACAGATTCCTTAGGAGATTTAACGGTACATTAGTTCCGGGACATCCTATACAGGCCGATAGGGTACCAGACTCGGCATATTATTCTATGTTTACGGTATATTTGCGTCATGAATCTTCGTCGATCGCACGGGCGCGCGGCGCGGCGTCCGCGTCGCGTCAGGCGTACATCATCGTCGCGCCGCTGAAATTCCGTAAGAACGTCGCGTATACGTCACGGAAATTTATAATAATAATAATCTATGGCGTGCGTGTACATACTGTACATACATACGTGCGTGCAAACCCGCGCGCGCGCGCGCGCGCGCGAGTGGCCGTTACGTCAAGTAACGAAGATTTATACCCGCACCGTGGCGACGATGTAACGCTCGCATAGCTTATGCGGGCGGGATCGCGACGCAACTATATCGAGATGTACCCAGGATATTATATGGATCGAGCGTGGCCGGGACTTGAGATGATACATGTGCGTCGATGCCTTACTTAATCAGATACATTAATTAGCTGGCGTTAATGGACCCAGTTAGAGATGCGCGGCCACGCCGCGCGGGTACCGCGCCGACCGATCGATGGGGATCTTCGACGCGCGTTATCGAGGGTCGTATCTCACGCGAGCGTCGCGCACGATGACTATCGGCACGACGACCGGGACCGCGACACGGCGATACAACGCGCGATAAGGCTTTGCGCCTAGGCATTCCCGAAATATTCGCAATACCGAAGAATTTCACGGAGAATTTTATCTTAATCGAATACCTCGATTAATTAGCGTTAATGAACAGGGTTGCAGCTATCGCGGGCCGACGGATCTTCGACGGGGTAATTATCGGTCGACATATATGCCGGCTGCGTTCAACACAATCGGCTTTACCCGTGGGATATCAATACAGGGGAGTGTAATTAATTCGTCCCGCATTCCGCCGAGAATCTCTTCCGCGCGCGGGTACTTCCGGGAAGCTGAAGAATCGCTCAAGGAATTTCGCCGCAAACCACCTATAAACGCCAGCGGGGAGAAGGGGGGGTAGGGGGGGGGTAGGGGGCGTTGCGGCGTATTGTTAAGGATTACAGATGGGTGACGTTACGTATCGATCGATCGCCATCCGGGCGACGTCTTGGCTCGGCTTTTTTCGCGCGACTACATAATCTATCCAATCTATCACGGCGAATAAATCAAAACGCCCGGCGAGAAATCGAATTCACTTTTGCAGCGCGAATAAATGTCCGGCCCCGGCGGCTACGATAAATTCATTGACATATTTCATCCGGGGCAACGACGCCGCGGTAGCAACGACGGCGGCGGCGGCGGCCGGCGGCGGCATTCTAGTTTGCGCCGTCGTGTAATTAAATTACAGCGAGCGGAATCTAAAGTTAGCGAAACGAATTCCGCGAGAGCGCACGTATTGTGCCGATAACACGCCGGCTGACCGATGACGTACGTATCTACTTCCGTCGCGCCGCGCCGGGGATAGAGACGGTCGTGCTGCGGATCGAGCCAGTTATAAATCGGCACGATTTTGTTGCCACGCGAAATAAAGCGCCAATACTTTCACCGTATCACGATAGTAGCCGCCGGTTAACACACTACACGAAAATTTTAATCTCGGCTTACTTATATTTATACGTAAATTCGATCGAAACACGTAATCACATTCGATGTACGATGATGTATTGGACGAAAGAATTGCCATAAAAATTTTAGAAAATAATTTTTAAAAAATATATTAAAAGTGATACACACTGCTAAATGTTAATAAACCAATACCTTGAGGTAAATAACATTTTGTAATTTTTAACTACCACGTGCGTTGAAATTTATTATTATAACACAAAACAGTATTATTTAACTCCATTGGTTTAGTAAAATTAACGACATATTGAGTAGGAGCAGTGGCGACCCTTACAGAAATTTAATATGTTAACGGTGCTTTCAATATATTGCAATAATCAAAATAAGTAATTAATCAGTAACCAATTAATCACTTACAGTATTAAATTTCTGTAAGGAGACTTATAGGAATAGTTGAAAATGACTCAAATTGAGTATAATATGACACTATGAATTTAACAGTGTAGATTACGAAACATAATAGAGATTTGTTTCTCTCGAAAAATTTTGGACCTATCTTAATCCTTTTGCAAAAAGCGCCATTTTTTTCTTGCTCGTATTAGAATTTTTGACATCATTTGTATATTTTACGTCAGAATAATGAATCATCTAAGATAAAGAGATTCTGAGAAAGCAATCCCAAGCCAAGAGAAAAATCGCTTAATAAAAGGACGAAATCTCGTCGCTACTACCTTCTTATCGTTCGATTTATATTCGCGCTAAATAAAAGGGTTTAATATTTTATTCGCATTAGGGCCTCGCATGGAGTTTACGTGACAAAAGTGCGGCGGTTCTACAAGCGGACGAAATTGCCGCAAAGTGTAATTAAGTATTAATCGCGCAATTTCTATTTGAGCGACCTGGATTATTTTGCGCGCGGCTATATCGGTTGTAAGGCCGTGTGTTCATGTCATGTTCGTTTTGCGAAACCGCATTGTACGCCGAGAGAAAATGAGATCGCTTGAAGGAACTTCGCACACGCCCGTCTCATAAGAAGTATTATGATAATCCAATATAAAAAGAAAGTATTTTGATGATCCAATACAAAGTATTACAGCACTCCGCTTTTTTCTCTAGATACTCCGATATTGGAGTTAAAAGAGCTTAAAAGGAGAAAGAGTCACAAGGTAACTTTGTACCTGCTCGCAACGCGAACTCCATTTTCTCAGTGTATCTTATTCATACGACATTGATTAATATACACTTTTGACAGTAATATAAAATAATAATTCGTATACTTTTATTATCAGAGATAAGTTATCTGATATGGGTCAATATGTCTTCCCTAACTGAAACAACACGTTGTGTCATCCATATTATTGAATAAACAATACCACGGTCCTCGTGTCTTTTAAATATTTAAGAGTTTCCTTCAAAGGTTGGAGAGACAAGAGCGGCGCGTTTCTTTTTTGTCGTTATTATTCTCGCGTTATTTGAAATTTTATTAATGCTGCATATCGCGTCTCGCCGCGAAATGCTGCGCAACATGCTGTGCACATGTAATTTTCTTTTCTTTTTAAATCTTAATGTAGAGTAATATTAAGCTTACATATGTAAGCCAGTTGTCGACCAGTCGCTACTGGCTAATTACTGTTATCGCTTTTAATCACTCTGCGTTCCAGTTTAAAACTTTCCGATTAAGTGCGGCGTTAACTTCAACGAACGGCAGAACGGCAGAATTTTTAGGCTCGGTGCCATTAATTACGGGTTGTTACGGCGATGCTTGCCTTATAATTTGCATGATACTGACGGTAGCTCGAATTCCGTTCGCGCAGAACGCAATTACATAAAAATCGAGCAAAGATTCAGTCGTCGACAATCTTCGCTTTGTAAGTTAGTATCGATTCGTCTAAGGCAACGTCTACGTCGAGAAGCTTACACGTGATCGCGTTAGAGAGACGCATTGCGGGTCGATGAATTTTTAAGCATCGTGTCCAGAAAATGCAGTTGGAATATTTTTAAAGAACTTCTCACAGAAATTTTTCCGCATTATCCAACTTTGCTGTTATCTAACGATTTAAAATCCCTGCATTTTTTTTCCTTCATATGTGCATTGCTTCGAGTAATTAAGATCAACAAATTCGTCTGCTCAATGGTGTTGTTTTATAATAATATTTCTGATCCACTTGAGCCATTTGGATTCATATAGTGATATATTTTTGAGAATTAAACTAATTTTTCTTCAAGCCAAACATTCTATTCTTTTCGAATTATCATTTTCTTCGAAGATAATATATAGAGAATATATTATTATTCTAAAATTATGTATAAAACGTATTATATGTGTTCAGAAATAATACAATATCTTTCGCAAATATGCATAATTTTGGATCGAAATAATTCAAGTTTTTATCGTAGGTGCAAATGTAGGTTGTCCGAGAAAATCTGCGAATTCGTGTGTGCGAACGAGTAACGTAGCTTAAGATTTTAATTCAGTTTCAGCACGTATAATTATGCGCGCGGCAAGAAGTTCCTCCTCCGGGCTCTGCCGTATCCGAGATCTTAAGCCGCTTAGTTAGCTGTAAAATAGCGAGGCTGTAGCCCGGGGGAACAAAGAAAATACGGATTATACGGGAACATTCGACGTTCACGAGACTCGTCCGTTTACCCTGCCAAAAGGGTTATTAAAACCAATATAATCGTGAGTATAATTACGCGAAAATTTTGCGTAGTTTTCACCGGAGCTCCGGCACAAAAATGCGCGCACATGAATCCAGAGTGAAATTTTCGTGAAATACGTTTTGATGAGAGAGAGATGTGACATCTTTACTGAAATACACGTATACCTACTCTTGGAAAAAAAATGAAATCTATTTTAATATAATGCTGTTTCAACAGAAAGGAATAGGAAAAATTAGCATGACGGCATGACAATTTCAGTTAAAGCTTTAGTCGGAGACATCCTGCAACGTCAGTTAAATAATAAAGGCGGATTTCGTTGATACTGCATTCATAAAGCGATGAAATGATTAAAAGTTCCATTAATGCTTTAACTTTTATAATTTAAATCGGTACGCAATTCGATGGGATTCTTTCATGTATTTCTTTTGGATTCAAAATTCTATAAGATTAATAATACAAATATAATTTCCAATAAATTTGAAAATAAATTTTTGCCGCTGCCCTCTACTATTAAAATAGACAAAAAGTGTTCAGATACTCTTCTCGGCATATATATATATTTTTATCAGTATAATTTTTTTCTTTCTTTCAATTTCTTAAAGTAATTTCTTTTCAATATTAAATACATAATTAAATACATTAAAAGAAAATAACAGCGCAACGTGTACCGCGTTTGGCTCTTAATTAGCCCATTCTCAACATATAATTTATTTTCTTTGCCAAAGTTTGATTAAACTCATGTATCCAGACTACTTTTGTCAAAACTGTCTTGTTTAATTATTTAATAAACAAGCCTCTATTGGTACAGACGACCTGTACATATATTATGATTAAGAGAGAGAGAGAAGGATCGAGTACTGATCAACTATTAATCCGTGCACGGATTAACTGTGGGTAATTTATGTGCATTAAAGCCACTAAATACTGATGAGCGCACCTGCTATATAAATGGTGGCGTATGTCAGTCAGTCGTAAGTTACACACAGACGTAAGGCAGGGCTACTCGGGTTATGCGCGTACGTGCATATGTTCCTACGTATGTAAAGCATTTGGAGTGATTTAGTGCTCGCTGAACTCTACACGGCGAAAGGCATTTTACTTAGAAAATGCAAAAACAGACCAACGCGTATATATATCACCGTAATAAATTCCTAGTGAATTGTGCAGCGAAGGCGGCAATATTTCTCGTTAAAATCTAGCAAGAATCTTGTGTTATTTCGTTATCGAATGAAATATATCGCGTAAAATATGTAATGTGATTGATGAATTCAGGATTTATAAAAACACTTTTTACATCGATAACCAGCTACAACTTCTAGATAAGATAGATGAGAAAGATAGGAGGTCTTCAACTTGCGACATAATCAAAATATTATTTTTTGCCCGATCTGCGTTTATTCGTTTCTTATAAAATCTCTCAACTAATTATCCAACAAATTTTACTGTTATATCCGTAGCATCTCGAGTTTTATAACTCATAATCTTTGAAACTAATATCGGGTCTGTAATCCATTTTATAACGCGTTGAAAAAGCTGTCGAAACTTACTTATGATGTTTAAGTTAACGCGTACGTGCATGCGAAATTGCCTTACGGTCGCCCGGCTCTCTGCCTCGGAACCTTTATGAAACCTTGTTTTATTTTATAGTGCGCGATACCGAGATATTAAACGTCGATATGAAACTGAGATCTCGCCTCGCCCGGCACCGAATGCGCGGACATTTCCTCCTACGCGCCGGATTTATGTCCCCTCGTAAACAAAGCGCGCCTCTAAGCTGATTTAACGTCGATCCGCGCATACCGGTGTGTCAGTATCAGTTACGTGCCAGAGTGCGGTGAATGCAGTGACACAGAAATTAACTCTAACGTCTGGTCCGGAGAGACTCTAGATTCGGAGGACAACGTAGCGCGTTCTGCCGTTCCCATTTCGGTTAAAATCGTTGTTTCCCAATCGATAGATATAGGACGCTGAGAAATTTCGTCTATAAACTCTGAAATCTACACTGGAGATTTAAGAAGATCAAAGAATTATATCCTCTCTAAATATAAATTTAAAAAACTCATTCTGTTTTATAAATAATTATAAAACAGATTATATATAGGAATCCGTTTTTTTTGCGAATTTATATAGTATTTAAATTTAAATTATAAAGATTCGAACATACATTTTCCAAAACGTTTGTAAAATATGACAAAAAGATTTTATATAACTACTTTATTATTTATATAATTATATATATTTTAAATAAAGATAATCGTCGATTTAAAAAGCACGAATTTTATAAATCTAATCATGAGCGCTGGCGGTGGATTTTCATGAATAATAATATATGCGAGAATAGTTTAATTTAATTAGGGCGTCAATGTAGATTTTAGCGAATGACGGGAAATTCGGGAAATATGTGTGTGTGTGTATATGTAACAGTTACTCACACTTTATGTCCAAGTTCAGTGGATTGCTCTCGCCGTCGCCCTCTTGATTATTGCCGATGCACGTGTAAATCCCAGCTCTACTGCGAGTGACACTTTGCAGCACCAGGCTCTGATTACTTATTATCGTTCCGGTCGCTGTGTTGTGATACAGCGGATTGCCCTGTGAATGCGAAATCAAACGAGGTCACATTGTGCTTACGGATACTGCGAACAGACTCGCGAATGCGGCTCAGAATGCAAAAGTAATAGACTACTTAACCTTGCAAAAGATATTTAGCAAACCGCAAATCGGAAGATGCATTTGAAAGAGAAAAAAACAGATCAGAACAGTCTTTCTTGTTTGACAAAAAATTTATGAAACAGTTGGCTGCACAATGTAAAATAATAAATAATAAAAAAACTAAGTGCTATACAAAATATGGATAGCTAAGTACACTTGCTACGCGCGATATTAACGCTGCAAAAAAATACGAGTAAACCTTTTGTTTTTTTTTTTCGCACAGGCTATAAGCTATAATAAATCCCGCATGAGAAATTCACGACGAGGAACGCTGACAGTTTTTCGATCTCTCGCGTTCCCTCGTTGCATGTGCGACTTTCGAGACTGCGAAAGCGGCTTTGAGTTTTCACGAAACAAATTTCGAGTCTTTGAATCGAGGGAATTGATTGGGATTTGCGTTTTGCGGTGTTTCCGCGTATACGACATTCGTTCGCGATAAGAGCCACCGAAATGGCAAAATTGGCTCGACGGATATCAAAGTTCGAAGAGCATTGCAATAACTTTGATGTTATAACATATATATTCCAAATATTATCCCTTTATCTTTGGATTTAGTTTGGAGATACATCTGTCAGCGATAAGTCAAAACTTGTACCTATTACAAGTATATTTTAGATTTGTTGTCTCTTAGCGAACTTTCTTCTTGACAAGTAGTCAATCATTGCAATAGCTTCTAATTATGATTTTTGTATAGAGTATAGAGACAAATGCGTCTAATATATTCGTCTGCAATGTTTTTCTCGTTATTATCTATTATTTATTTATATTGAGTAGACTTTTTAATTTAACAGAACTCTCTTTCTTCGTCGTAGTTAGATATGTATTGTTAACAATTAATAGATCTTGCAAAAAATAACGTTCAAATAAATTCGCTTTAAAAAGAGATTAAAGAATTCGTTTGAAAAACATTTTTCCATTTTTTAATTTAATAAACTAGTAAATGCTGTGAATATGCATTTCGATGACAGTAAAAACTACGTTTTGTGCCGTAGGATTAAAAATAAATTTAGGATGATTGAATGCAATTGCTTCCCGGCCGTTTAATTGCGACAGGAAATATCTTGATTTATACCTGTGATTCATGCTGTGCCATCAGTTTCGAATCAATCGCGCCTATGACTTTATCATGGATCAAGACAAAACATTCAAAACGTTTGAACGGATTAAAACACATTCGAGCATTGACGAATGGTATTCTTATTAATCGCTGATAAAATGCTCCGATTTATATATCTGCAGTTCGATCAACGCTGTTATTTCCGACTCATATCAATCACGCGAATTATTCTAACAGCGAAGAAAAACATTGGGTACTCGAGCGTACGTTTAGAATAAATTCGGACAAAGCGACGTGATGCCGATGAATTACCACTCGTATGGACATTTCAATATTCGTGTCGCGCGGTTCACGCTAGGAATCTCGTACCAAACGCGCGGATTATTCTGATATTAGTAAAAAGAGGATATTAGTGAAATCGGTTTTTATGCGCGCAGTACTTGCTTGGTAATTAATTTTTAAAGAACCAATACTACACACATCTCTAATATTATCTTCTAGTTCAAATAGAACAAAGATATTAATAAAATAATTCTAAAAAAACTTTACGCATTAGAAATCACAGCTAAATTATTTTGAAAGTTTATAATACGATACAGAAAATGTTTTGTAAAAAAGGCGCATTTGGTCACGTTTGATTTGCTTGATAATGTAATTATTTTAAAATTTTCAAAACTCAGATTTCAGCATTTATTAATCAGAAACAAAGATTATTAAACAGAGACAATCGATTTGCGTGCGTATTAAACCGTTAATAGTTACGTTGTCTCGACCACGTTGAGGCCGGGGAGGTGTCTAATTTGAGGGCAAGGACAATTACACGACTTTCCTTAAAATGCAAAGTGGTTGTGACAAGGGTCCGGTTGTGAGAAAATTTCTAAAGCCTGGGCCGCTCGCTCGCCGAACATTAATTACTGCTACGAGGAAAGTCCGCTTTATATGCGTCCTGCGCAATGTCTCGGGGATACGAGTCCGAGATCAAACGCGCGAGTTTTCGGACGGAAGTTGGTGTGACGCAGGTGCGCGCCGTCGTTCCCTTATCTCGACGCGATTAAGCTTCGTCGGCTTATATTATCGATTTCTGAACAGGATTCGTTATCTGCGCCCCATGCGGTGCGCTCGCTCTGTGTGTGCGGACTCACGTTATGGCGCCAGGAAACCTTGTAAACCCAGGGATTGGACTTGATGTTGCACTCGAAGTAAACGTCGATACCCTCCCGAATAGCGCTCGAATTCAAATTGCTGCCAAGCTCGAGGGTAACCACAGGCTCGTCTGAAAACAGAATCGACATCAAAGCTGAAGCGCGCGAAATGTGCCAATATGAGAGACGCCGCTTTAATTACAGTAATTGGCGTTATTAGTGTCCAGATATCGGTCTAAACAGGAAGGGAAAAAGACACGAAAACGTGGACATTTAAGTAAGAAAGAAAAATCAAAACTTTTCTTCTTAGAGCGCATTTTTATATACGAGTACTAACATCGACTCATCAATCGACAAATATTATCTATTTGAAAATTATACCGAATTTACAGAACTTGATTTTAATTTTACTTTTCTCGTCTTGGGCTCAAACTCAGAGTTAAATATTTCTTCGCACGTGTGATTCAAGTAATAGGAAATTGTTGAAAAAAATCATTGAAAGATTGGTTGGTCGATTAATATATCAATCGACCAACCATGATTATAATCATTTCTTGTCGAAATATTCGAGACGGAAATTTCGTTAATAGTACAATTTACGGCGCGGATATACACCTTTCGGTATTCTCTAAATAAATGGTCAACCACATCGAGAGAGCCGAAGTACAAAGAATGATTTACAGAAGTAAACCCTAAAAATATTATCTGTTTGATTTATCTTATGTGTAAATTATACCGAGTTTACAGAACTCAATTTTAAGTTTATTCTCTTAAGTCTTGGCCTTAGAGTTAAATATTTCTTCGCACGTGTGATTCGAGTAATAGGAAATTGTTGTAAAAAATCATTGAAAGACTGGTTGTTTCTTGTTGAAATATTCGAGACGGAAATTTCATTAATAGTAGGTACCATTCGCGGCGCGGATATATACACTTTTCGGTATTCTCGTAAATAAATGGTCAACCGCATCGAGTGCTGGCGCATTTTCCCATTGAGAGACCATCGTCCGGTATCCGTTCCGCGGTATTATCTTCGCGGGAAAAAAAAGAAAGATCGCAGCCGTATCGAATCGTTACTTATGACTCCTTTCGCGGCAACGCCGCCCGCGAATCCGATAATACCGATTCGCCGATTCGCCGATTCGCCGATTCGCGCGCTTACAATAAACGCAGTAAGAGTAAATTTTCTCGCCGTTCCCTGCAGCGCCGTCCGCTCCGTGGAATTACGGGCGGACGCGACTAATGGAAAAAACCGTGGAAAGACGAGGAAATGGGGCTGCCAAGGTAGTCGAAGTGGTGGAAATGCGGCGCGTAATCGGACTGAATCTTCAGCGCGGCGGATCGGCATGTGCCATTAATTTCCACGCGAAGCTCTCCTCTCCCTCTAGCCCCTACGCGCTCTCGCGTATCTCGTTCTCTCTCGCGGACCGGTTGGAGGAAAACTTTTATATTGGACAGTGAAATCACGGCGTTAATCCTGGCCGGCTGCAGCGTCGGACTGCGACGCTTCGCGGCGATTCGTCCTGCAACTTTGCGTATTAATGGCGTTGGAAAGTTGCACCGAGGGTGCAATTTGGACTACGGCGTGGACGGCATCGACATTCGCCCGACGACATGACCGTTGGGCCCATGCCGATGTCCCCCGCGTGCCGATAAATTTGAAAGAATGCATCCAACACAGAGCCAACACAGGAAACTGTCGAATCTGTAAACGTTCTGGTTATCGACAACGATAAACCGAGGAAATTCAGGAATTTAACGCAAAAAGAAATTTTCGTTCATTGCGAAATTAACAGTGATGTTGACTGAAAATATTCTCTTTTTATTTATTTATTGAAGTTGCTTTAACTGCTGCGAGGAATCATTAGCGCATTGCAGCGCACACACGTTTTCTCTCTCCCTTTTCCTCCTAACACTTTACTAAATGTAAAAAAAATTATACTAAATCACTTAATATTTAAGAAAATAATTTGTATACTTCAATTTTACTGTGTAATCTTCTATTTTTTAATGCGTAGTGCAAGTTTAGTCTTTTATTAAAATAAAAATGCTTATCCATTATCGTGTTAATATTAATGACAAGTTCTTTCGTCGAATTCGGATCCTAGGCGTTTAAATCAAAGCTAATGTCAAATTGAAGCAAAATTACTTATTGATACTTTTGAATCTTGAATTGCAAGTTTCTTTTAATTCTTGATATTAAAATGTAGTAATTTTTCATAATGGAAAAACCAGCTCAAGCAAGGAATCCTATTGCTATCCAAGCTTCAGCGTTACGATTTTTAAAATGAAGTAACGTAACCGCTACGATGTAGCTGGATTTGATCCCAACGGTAAATGTTGTTGCGTTTTACGCAAACAATCCGCCGATAGCGACGAGAACCGAAGTTACACAAAGAATGGTTTAGAGAAGTAGGTGAATTCTCGATTGAAATTTTAATGTTGACTTTACAGAGCATATGTACGATGACATGCATGCGCAATGTGCTTGTAAAAATATTACATTGATGGAAGTTTCTATTGTGGAATCGCATACGCGTAAAATTGCGGGAACACCCCAGTGCGTTTTTGTGAAAACACTCACGGTATATATTGAGCTTCCATCCTTCCTCCATCTCCGAATCCGGAATATCTGGTACGCTGGCACGACAGTAGAGGAACTTTCCGGCGTCTTCGATACTCGGCACGAATGTGAGGATGCTGGTTGTTATGTTGCCGTCGGGACTCGTCTGCCGGTGAGATTTCATGAATTTAAAACAGTTTACCGAATAATTTAATAATCGCCGTATGCATACACATTCCGAATCGCCGTCGTGATCGGATTAGAGCCACTAGATCATAGTGATTACGCCAATATTGGATCTATACTAGTCAATTACAGTGCCTAATATTCGTATCTCTAAGAGTTTACAGCTATCACATCATATTGGATAAAATATAAATTGTGTGATTGTTGCGTTTATTTTAGAAACTGAAATAAGCACATAAAATAAACACGTTAATAATAAAATTAAAAAATAAATTGTATAACAAATTTATTCTCTTAACTATCCTAACAACAGGTGATAATAATACAAAACACACACCGAAGGAAATATCCAGTGGATATCCGTTCGAAAATTAACAAAGGGATATTACCGATCCTTTCCGATCGGAATGACAATGATATCCGATCTAAAATTGAATTTTGGATGGGATATCATTGTCATTCCGATCGGTAATATCCCTTTGTTAATTTTCGAACGGATAATTTTTCTCAGTGCATTAATGACATAATTGAAAAGTGAATTGTGTAACAAATTTATTCTCCTAACAGTATATAGATGACAGAAATATAAAATGCATTAATAAAAAAATTGAAAAATAAATTGTATAATAAATTAATTTTTCTAACTTATTAATATTCTAGAAATCTGAATGACAATAATGCAAAATTTTCTTTATTTTTTATAGCTTTGTATTTTATTTGGTAAAATAAAAATTTAGTAAAAAATGAAGTTTATGCAGTTTATAATGGGCAATATATCGCACAAAGTGCGATACGTTTGTAAAAAATTCGTTTGATGTTCGAAACAGCTTTTCGCATGTTTACGCAATTCTGTAAACTTTCGAAAAATGAGAGAATAAATTAAAAAAATAATCGCAGACACGTTAGGAGAGTTCTCGGGACAAGTGTGTGTCACGTATGATTTATGAGAGTGCATTAAATCGCCGACAATCTATTTTAAATCGTACCGTCTCCCGTGCATTTCGCAGTATCATGTTCCCTTTGGACCATGTGATCGTCGGGCTCGGTCTGGCTCCGACAACCTCGCAACCTATCTCGTAGGTCTTGCCGGCGCTAAGTGGACGGTTCTCTCCTTGAATCCGGACCCAGAGCGGTTTCACTGTAAAAGAGTGTGTCACACTCGGATTTAAGCACCCATCGATCCGCGCACGGGTCGTGAAGCTAATAGAAATTTCTCCAGTAAAGACTAAATCCACCGACGCTTCCCGGGTAAATTATAACAATCGATACCCGACGATTTTTAAGCGCCGATTTAATATGGCAATTAAAGAAAATTAATAATTATGAATACGCACTTTTGAAAGTTGCATATCTATATTTTGTAATGTAATAAATTGATCATATATATACGTATGTGTCCCTTCTTTCCTTTTCTAATTTGCTATAATATTTATTATAGGTACAATAAATAATAATAACGTATATATTAATGATATTATTATATTATCGTGATTTACAATTCAGCCGTTAATTATTAATAGAAATAATAATATATTGTGCTGTGTTAATATACTTTTCCACGTATAGGTAAAATGGAATGGAGAATTCATTAAATGAAATTTTTATTTCTTTTCACTTGCTTTTTAGATCGCTAGCGCAAGATCTTTTTTTGTCGATACTCACAATTCATATCAAGTGACACCGAACTTGATATCGGTGTCACCATGTTGTTATTCGTGGCTTGGCAGGTCAGAAACGCACGCAAATGTTCGCGGCCTAACTTTTCCAATTGCAGCACGTTCCGGACCCTTTTAGCATCTACGGTCTCGTAGCTATTGTCCAGTAGAGCAGTTCCCTGCCACCATGTCACTCGTGGTTGCGGCCGCCCTGAAGAAACATAAGGGTCTAGAGTGGTGAATACACGTCGGTGCTACGTCGCACTAATGGCCACCCGCTCAGCGTGTAATCACATCTCGACTTAACGCACCGTTATATAGGCAGAAATATGAAAATTGAAATCTTTATAGTGACGTTGAAGGCACTGAATTTTCTGAGAGAAAATGTAATAAAAATTTCAAAATAATGTACTAAACAACGTGATTGCATATTAATCCTTTCTAAAGTAATCGTTTCTTAAACATTTTTTACATTATTGTCGGAAAAATTTGATTGCCATTTTGATGAGAAATTAATAATTATCTCAAAGGCCGTGGCCGGTTTTCATATATGGTGGAATGCTCCCAGCGATATCGAGCTGATTTTTACACACAAGGTATACCTCATGACCCAACATTAAATTACCCATCGTGCCAGCTTTTAGAACCACGTGGTTCCGGAGTTATGACGTCAAGCTAAAAAATCAAAAGGAATTTTTTTCTCCTGAACGGGAAAAGCTATGATCTTGAAAAAATATGGAAAGTAGGATACCCCCCTTAGGAAGGCTCAAACAAGTATGGTATTTGATTCTGACACCTATAAGGTATTAAAAAAATTGCTTTTTAAAAATTAAAATAATTTTTTCGGACACCTTATAGATGTCGAAAACAAATTAAACCATACTTGTTTCAACCTTCCTAAGGTATCCTACTTTCCATATTTTTTCATGATCATAGCTTTTCCCGTTCAGGAGAAAAATCTTCTTTTCGATTTTTGAGCTTGACGTCACAGCTCCGGAACCACGTGGTTCTAAAAGCTGGCATAATGGGTAATTTAGTGTTGGGTCATACTCATGAGGTATGAGATACATTGTGTGTGAAAATCAGCCCGATATCGCTTGGGGCATCCCACCATACGCAAACCGGCCATGGCCTTTGGGAAAGAAATACACACATCGTATCACGTACATCTATTACTGTACGTTCTGTTTACACGTTATTTTAATTATATATAGAACAAAGTAAAGTAATTTAATAATACTTCAGTTTAATCTTTTCAGATGTAAAAAAATAGAATGTTTTACTTTTATTTGATAACATATAAAACTATATGTTTTCTTCTATCGTAAAATCATTACAAAAATTCATTAGTTATAAAATAATAAAAAATAAGAAATAAAGAAAACAAGATTTAAAAAACAGTATTTTCTGGAAAAAATATTGCACTAACAAATAATTTTTTTAAAAATTATTTTTTTAAATGCGAAAAAAATATTTCTTTAAAAAAATATAAAAAACGCATAAAATACTTAAAATACGCTATTAAATATTAAAGGATGAAATTTTAATCATTATCTTAAGTTAAATAACATTTTGTTATTTTTAACTACCATGTGTGTCGAAATTTATTATTTTAACACAAAATAGTATTATTTTAACTCTATTGGTTTAGTTAAATTAACATTGTTTTAGTTAAATTAACAACGTATATTGAGTAGGAACAGTGGCGACCTATAAAAATAGTTAAAAATGACTCAAATTGAGTGTAATTTGACACTAAATTTAACAGTGTAAAAAAAAGTTTATTACTAACAGATTAAACGAATAGTAAAATTATTTTAAAGCAGCCTCACAAAATTTTATTGATATGCGCATATACGGTGACCAACCAACTAAAAAATATTCACAATTTTCTACAAAGTTCCTACATTATTTTCCCACATCACATACAAGGCAATGCCTTTTAGTTTGACTTCTCCACTATTCGATATTTATAGGTACTTTGTTTTATTTCCGAAGACGTTACCTCTATTGTTCGAAATTCAAAACGTGGGACCTCGTGTAATACATTCACCTGAAGTGTCAAAGAAATCGAGCCGCATTTATATTTTGCGTAACTCAAGTACTGCAAGTCGAGGCAACTACATGGCGCTTGAGCTTTATAGAAGGCGAAATGCACCGAAAGTGCATCGACGCGTCATGCACTTACCACCGGCGGCGACACATGTGATATTGAGAGACGCTCCTTCGCTGTACGGGCCAAGGATGTAATGAGGAATATGAGACCTTCCATCTTCGTCCAATATGCTAAGCTGCTCCGGCGGTACTGTAACAATTTTCACATTAAGAAGCTCTTCATTTTTCTTTTTATTCGGAGTGTCTATCAGAACGGTGTCTATCAGAATAAAGGGGCTTGGGGACGAATCAATTTACGCAACGATGTATCAATTTTCTAATGTCACCTAAGAAGATAAAACGCTGCTACGACTGCCGTTACGGCGATGTCAATAAATCCCCATTCAACACAAATAAGAAGATCCGCAACGCGGATCAAAGTAAATAAATTTTTAGAAACGTAAAATTTAACGTTAAAAAAATGTTTTAAAAAAATGTGTTTTATGTATACCAAAAATATTTTCAGCAAAGATGTCATTAAACTGACAAAAAACTGCTTTATGGAATATTTTTGAACTGCTAAATTTGAATTTAAAACGAAAATCTCTGAATTCAAAATGGCAATTTTAATCTGACGGAATTAAATAAAAATCGTGAAAAATCCCAGCATAAATGTACGTCAGCCGCAAAAACTGCAAGTATGCGGACGGCGTACAGATACCTCGCTAGCACGCAAAGTGTTAATGAAGTCGAGAGAATGGCGGTAATTATTGTTATCCATTTCATTCTGATCTCATCTACGTAATAGCGCCATATATTCCACAGAAAAGAATTTAGATAAGACTGTGCTTTAGGCACGCTTGTTCCTTCTTTATAAAACGATTTTGTGTGTAAAAGAAGAAGAAAAAATTCGAATAATAAAACAGACTGCATGCAAACGTCATAGATATTACTTACTTTTTTAAAGATTGACTTGAGAAACGAATTGTTCGTGTAATGGAATTGGAATTTTTTCTAACGACATATTTATCTTTTCCGATCTCAAGTTAGGCTCTCGTAAGATATTATAATTAATATTAATGTCATGCGGGAAAAAATTCGCGATGCCACTAATAACGTTATTCGCGTCGGCGTGTGCGAGTGCCGGCGCGAAGTGCGAGGTGAATCAATTTGCACGATGATGTATCAGTCTGCGCCGTCACGTACCGCCTTTACTATTAAGGGAGCGTTATATTGCCAAGATAAAAAATAAATTTTTATATACCGCTGGCGGAGGGACTCGGTGTCTATCCGCTTGGTATTATCGGCCACGGTCACGTAACCGTTCTTCCATTAAGGGAAACGTTACTCCAACGCGTTGCGAAAGAAAAAAGTTAAATGCAGCCGGTGCACTGTTTTGAGAGCGTGCGCGCGCGAAGCGGTCGGATACCGATATCGGCTATTCGACGATAACGGTGTCGATTACATTAGATACGGCATGGCGAACGTAAATATCAAACTGATCAACGTAACCTGGGGGTGTGTCGTACAATCCTATCCTTCGGAATTCAATTATCAAAATTAATCAATAATTGTCGTGATAATTATATATTTGTCGCAGAAATTTCATGTAATTCGTCTTTTTGCAAAATCCCTAGAGAATCCACAAAAAAATTAGGATGTTGTGGAATGAATAAAAATTACACAATCTTACTAGTGATTTTGCAAAATCCTAGGTTCTGTCAGTGAAATTGTGAGTTAAAATTTATTAATTTATATTTATAATAATAATTTTTATTTATTCCACAATATCCCGTTTTCTTGTGGGTTTCTTAGGGATTTTGCAGAAAAAAAAAGAATTACACGAAATCCCTGCGACATCCGAAAGGTTTCGTCGATTATAAGTTACAAAAGCGAAGTCGCTTCTTTTTTACTAATAACTGATAAATTTGCTTCATGTTTTGTTGCAATTCGGAATGTCTCAATATTGAATTTTTAAATTATCAATTTTTTATTTATCAAGCAATTTAAAAATGGTAATTTGTTTTATTGTCGTTGTGCGATTTAAACTTTTTAGAACGGGCGCCCCAAAAGTTTAGATCGGCGGGCGCAATATGTAGCTATTATTTACGAGAAAAATAAAGAATGCGCTTTTCATGTCTATCGAAAGTTTTTCGATACAAAAGGTTTCCTAAATGTTTTTAGATTGCTTATTTAGATTGCTCGTTACCAGAATTATCCAGATAGATTTGGAAATAGTATCGGAGTAGTTACACGTATTCAAAGGAACACGCCGCGGTACCGAGAAAGTTACAAAGGAACGTGCCTCGCTTCCCTTTATTGTCGAGCGCATCTTATATTCAGGTGGAATATCAGGTTCAATACGGAATATCGTTTAGGAACTCACTGATGACCGTTAGATTGACTTTGCTGTTGCGCGTCGGCGACTGCTTGAAGTCGACTCTGCATCTGTAAACAGCTGCGTCGCTCTCGCGGACCTTCTCCAGAATGAGTTTCGCTGGGATTTCGGAGTGCTTAAAGAACGCGCGTCCTTCTAGGCTGTGATCCTGCCAGTGATTCCCTTGATCCGGGCTGTCTCTTCCTCTTGTGTCGAAGCTGCAACAAAAATTAAATCAAATTCTATCAGATGATAAATTTATTTCGGAACATACTTTACGAGTCACTTAAAGCCAACAGTATATAATTTGTTTTAATATTTTAAATTTTAAAATATCACGGACATTGACAAATGATTAGATTTTATTGAAATTGTTAATTGGAACTATAGTGACAAGATATTAATATATTACATAGATACGATAAAGTGCAGAAATTATCAGTGATTAACTCAGTTACAATATATATTATATTTACGACTTCTCGTTAAAGAACGATTGGAAGTTTGTTTATAAAAAGCCGTAAATAAGAAAAGCTCCCGCGCCTCTTATTTTTCCCTCTTTTTCCTTCAATACTCACTAATGCGCGTCATCGTGTTTCTCGGACAGGCGGACGTATAGAGAGAAACTTTTATATTGCCCCTATTAAACTCTCACGAGACGGTCAATCGAGAAAAATGCTCCGACGTGGCGCAGTTACCAAAGAAAAGTACAGAGTCACGCAGGATTCTCGTAGCACACTTTGCCCTCTAATATCGGCCCTTTTACGTTAGCGCGCTGCCCTCGCAGAATTTCTATCGGCGAGAGGCGAACAGAAACGAAGCTAACTGAATTTATGCGGCGTCGTTGCTACAAAGAAATTTTCCAAAGAAATTTGCGACGGATCGGGGCCATAATGAAATTCCTCGGTAACTTTTCAGAACTCATTATTGTGCTTGAGCGAAATTTTCGATGAGGCTTGGACCTGGCATATTTAACATTTAAAAAGGTAATTTTTCTTCGAATAACGCATTATTATTGCCCGTACATTGTACATATAGAAGATGTTCCGAATCTTGATTTTAATTAAAAATTTTTGAATTTTTTTTTCATAAAAATATTATTAATAATTTTTTAGCAATTTACAATAAATTTTGAATTAAACGATTTAATGTCCTTTTTTACTAATTCAGATTAACTTTAATCTCGGTTTAACTTACTTTTTATCTTCTTCTAATCCTTAGAACTAGAAAAAGATAAAAAGTAAGTTAAATCGAGATTAAAAGTAATCTTTATTGGTAGGAATGGACATAACTCGTGAATTAAGTTTTCAGAGCTCAATTAAATAACAAAATCTTAATGTCTATTTAATATTAAATAGTTCTTACTTTTAAGAATTTTAATTCAAGATATAATTGTACAAATATATTTATTGTCGACTATTAAAACGCGCTATACGTGTGATAATTTTTTTATATCAAATTTTCTTTAAAAGAAGCTCGTTATACCATCTATAGTCAAAATCGGATTCGATGTTTCAAAAATACTATACATGAAGTTCTTAAAAACATTTAGAACGACTTTGATTTAAAATAACTAAGATAATTGTTGTTAATTTATTCCTTCATTTCTCCTGAATTAGATTCGCACCGCAAGGAGATCTAAAGCGAATGCGATATGTACTCGAGGTAATAATTAACCGCTATAATTTCCTTATCTCCTCGAACGTATATGCTTATAATGCGCGGTATAGTTCTGGGCACATCTCACAGCAGTTTCTGCGATTCTGTCAGCGTTATTATACCATAGTGTCAGTTGTGTGCCATGACATTTCGTTATCACGGAACTTTTAAGCGTAGGTATGCGACATTGTCTGCATATATCGGCGGTCATATTTTCGTTGGTATTTTGAACAGTCGACGTTCACTCTGTGAACGTGCATGAGAATTTTGTACAATATCTAAATTAGTTATCGACCAAACCAAAAACACTGGATCTATTTGTAAGTCAAATGGTTAACAGAATATTGTAAATAAAATATTTTTTGTATTAATATTATTTTTTATATTAATGATACTTTTTTTAACGCGTTTTACACGTTTAATGTAATAAATTGTGTATTTAGAAAAGACTAATTACATTAGTCATTTTTCTTTGGAGAGATCAACTTTTATTAAAATTTTAAGAAATCCTATGATTGCGTTTTCCTGAGAAAATATAACAATATTTATAAATGTTTCTGCACATATTTTTCATCTTGAAAAGAAGAATCGGCGTAAGGAAAACAGTTACAAATCTCAAGCTTGCGCTGAAAGTCGGAATTGATTTCATTCGAGGTGTGACGAATGTTGCTCGCTCGCGTTGCACCTGCTCAGGTGCGGGTGCATCTCCGAAGCCGGAGAAAGGTTTGCCGCGCAGAACGATGTATGTGCAGAGTAGTTTTCTGAAACCGGTCCTTGGAGGACGTTCGTACTTTTATATGACTCGCGCCAGTTCGCCAAGGCGAGTTACATCGTCAGTCGAGCGTGTGAACGCTCTCGCTTGTCCGAACGATTTTCTGCGTCTTCGATTTTCTGAAGCGCCTTGCCCCGGCTTTTGCCAAACGGTCGAGCGATAAATTACGTTAATCAAAAGAGGGCGTTGCGATTAAACGACATATATAAGGGACATATATATGGTATTTTCGTTAATGAAGTGTACTGTTATCATCGTTTTTATCTTCAATTTGACACACATCTTCAGCCGCGTCAATTTCAATTCCAATTATTGCACGTTATTTCTGGAATTATTGCTACTTCAAAAAGTTGCCTTTATCGAATTTTGAAGACTAATTGCGGTGCGGTAAAAGAAAGACGTGGAAAAATAGGATACAACATACTTAAAAGGAGCCGCAGATGTTTTCATCTTTATTGCTCACTTGGAACACTGGATTTATCGGGTGTCGTATAAGTGTCGTTTTAGTTAAATATGCATAAAATGCGAATTACTTATGTGTATAAAATATAATTTATAACAACCGCAATCTAATAAATGCAATTAATCACGAACATTATTATTCGACATCGTTTACAAACGTGTTTATCTCTCGCGTAGACATTTCAACAGCAGTGAATAGAGTAATCGCGTGTTGGACATGCAAGTACAAAGGATTACTACATTGCAAACAGATGAGAGATGCGCATCACGTGCAGAACGTGTCACGCTTTTGCATTTCCTTTGTCAACGTTGCAGCATCGCTTTGACTAGCCTCCGAACTATTATCGGTAATCTTCCCTTAATTACTTGTCAAGAGGGAGTCGACCCACTTCTCGAGAACAGAATCTCGTTACGAGATGCGACTTTTCGCGAGCATTCTATTAAAGAGCGTCTTAAAATTGCCGGAATTCCTTTCATTTGTGGATTCCTCGGTCAATTTAGACTCGACTTGTTTGAATTCCAAGAAACGTCGCACGAAACTTTTTTTTAGACGAATGCAATCCATTATTACATGTAATTTTAAGATGTGGATTTTAATTTAATATATTAGCTTGAAATAAATCATCGAAAGAGATAAAACTCAATCAAATTTTTGCAATTCAGGCACTTATATATGAAAGGGGTAGCCAATAATTTTGGGATATATGTATACTCCACTCGTCAGTGTGACATATGTGGTTCACATATACGTTACGACTTACATATGTTCCGCTCGTCGTAGAGCCAATGACGAGCTTCGACTTTCGAGTCGTGACAGCCTAAGGATCACTATTTCCAACGTTTGTCAACCTCTAACCGACAGTTAACTTTGTTAACTTTCAAAACAGCCAATTTCTACTGACTATTCTGAAAAGTTAACCGTCGGTTAGCAGTTAACAGACGTTGGAAATAGTGACCCTAAAGCCGAGGAAACAGACGAAGCTAATAGGTAAATCAATTGGCGCGAGGATCGGGGTGACGTATCAAAAAAACAAAGCCGCCGCGGCGCGACGGAGCACTTCGTCACGGGTCGGGGAAGACTTTCAACTTAATAAAACTGCGAAAGTGCCGGCGGGATAACGCGATAGATAAGTACGCGTGGTGCGCGCCAGAAGAAATAAATATCGTATCCATAATTTCACCCTGGGATGCCTTTAGAAGCCCGCGCTACAATTCATATATCAGAGCCGCCTGGAGGGGCGGAACGTGCTCGCGAGAGGACAAGAGGATGAAGCGAGAGAGGGAGGACGTGGAGCAGAGGGAGGAAAGGGAGGGACGCGAAGGAAGACAGGGGGAGATAAAGGGCAGCAGCCAATTCGCTATATGGACCACCCTTGGGGGAACACTCCGGCGCGATGATAGACATACACTAATGTAAGTGTGTCACGGGGCTGGGTTGCCCATATCCTCCTGGTTGCGATGCTCCATGCGAGCGCAGGAAAATATGGGATTTCTGGCTTCGCCTCGTTTCTATGCATAAACCGCGATATCAACTCGCGAAATAAGAGAATCGGGCGAGCGCGGCGCCGCGTTCGAAGGAGGAAGAGAGCGGAGGATGCGTGCGTACCTTAATCCGGGGCTTTTTCTCTGCGATCGAGAAACCGCCTCGATCTGAACAACGAGATTAACTCTCTCTTCCCGTTCTCTCTCTCTCTCTTTTTCAATCCCAACCAGAGTACATATTAAATTGCGGCTCAAACGACGCGGCTTGATACGCTTAGACTTAAATTCATTTATTTATTACCGTTCGACTCTCGCGGATTTATTATTTCGCGCAAGCAAACGCAGCGATTTAATCAAATTACGGAATAATTGCGTTCCCTTCTTCGCCGCGTATTAATTCTCCGTGCGCGTGATTTTGTGCAGACGCATCGATTGTGCGCATCGGTTGCCAAGCAACGAATACATTATCAAGATCGAGCGTTGTATGCGTGCTACAACGCAACGGGATAATTTCGGTTATCTAGCATGCTTAATGCATTACTCCGCCATTTAGTTAATAACTGAACTAAAGCAACGCGCAACGGGGCAAACGAGCCGCGCGCAATTTTCCTCCGAAAATGCGTGGGCACATCCGGTTCGCAAACTTCAAACGCGATGCGTAAATCCGCCGGCAAATATAATAAGCCGACAGTCCGGTCGGCGAAGTTGGCAGTGCCGGTTGATTACGTTTCAGGCAGTGTAATTTACAAATTAATTGTGTCAGTCATCGTAAAATACGCATGCGTCAAGCAATTTGCTCTGTCTGTGCTTACGGGAAGAATCGCGCGGTTAAGCCGGCTCGAAAAACCGACGCGAGGATCCGCAGACATCGTGTGCTTCCTACGGCAATTGCGCTTCGTTACGAGGAATACGCGGCGGCACTCAAATCCCCGATGGCGGAATCGCAGTCGAAATTGCAGCCGGCGTCGCGGATTAATTAATCCTCCGAGTACAATTGGCATACGTTAATTTTTCCTTTGACATACCTCGGCAAACTAATATCGAGCTGTCGAGAGAGAACTCTTCAGCGAATTACCAGACATAAGACGGTTAACGGGAAAGTTTTTTCATTTCAATGAAAACAATCTCTTGTAATGCGCCAGTAGTTCTCAGAAAAGAGGTTCAACACGGTAGAAGTGGATTAAACATCCATAGGATATCCGTTTTCATCGCGTTATCGTTATCGCTTTTATCTATTATTTTCTCTATTTAATAAATTTATAATAAATTAATTTTACGTGCTTTCCAATAACAAGTGTATCACAGAAAAATTTTGAAAAAACATTAAAAAGGATTGGAAATGATAACGTGCTTCTGTAATTAAAAGAATATTATAAAACGCATTTTAAAGGGAGGGTTTTTGAGACTTTTTAAAAATCATATGAAACGTCAAAATTCGTATAATAAATCGCTGCAGAGAGCCGATATGCAAAATTAAAGGAATAACATAAAAATATTATACGGTTGAAATATTTTTATACAAAATAAAAATAAATTCTGCATACATATCGAATGATTTAAAATTATTGAATTACTGTAATCGGAAGACGTTATTTACATGTGAGATAAATATTATAATAATGGAAAAAGCAACAATATAATTCAAATCAAACGCAATAATTATTCGCAGTAACATTGTAGATGCTTAAAATTTTCTTTGCATAAAATACGCGTGTGTTGTGCGAACATCATGCGTGGTACATGATGTAATGTATATGTAACAAAGTCTAATTAGACTAACTGTAAATATGACTTGATAGCGGTACCATTAACAAATGATCATATTGCCAGGATCGTTTACGTTGTTCGTTTGATCGACGAGCACATTAACGGTCGGCCAATTAACATATCTCTCAGTTGCAATTCACTTTGATTTAATGAACGTCGAAGGGTTCTCTACCTGGAACATCGAGCGATTTTCCTGCAGTTCTCTGATATGTCACTTTCGCGGCGCGGAATGTAAATTATGCCTGTCTTTCTGTTTGAGAGGCATTTCCATTTGCGCGAATTAAGTCCAACGCGGAACAAACGGAAGAAGTTCGTTTTCTCAGCTGACTCGAGTATATCCCGCGCATAATCAGGCCCCCGTCTCAAGAAATTGATAAATCTCATTTTGAAATAATTACTGTTGCAATTATCTTGGTAGAAATATTATTTATGCGTTATGCCGTTCTTCGACCACTGCACACTAAACTGTTTTATTATAAAATTATTTTGTCGTATAACTTTATAGTTTAAATAACAAAAACCGTTAGCGTTTCATCAAATAAATTATCTATATTTACGTAATATACAGTTACAAAGAGAGCGATATATAGCTAATTTTATAAATCTTAAGTTAATAAGTTTCAAGGAAGCTATTTATTATTTCCATTTCTAATTATTTGTTATAATATAAATAAGCAAATTCGGTGCTATAATGAGAGATTGAATAGCATTACGCGAGTAAAATTGTATATATGTATACAGTTTGCACGTGTTATTCGCACACGTTGATAAATGAAAAGGAATACAATTTTGTGAATCACAATTACTATTCAACGTGTGTCGTAATGCATCTCATATTCCTGTGTATAATTTGTCTTTTATATATATATATCATACGTGACATTATCATTCCACATACCATAAGCGCTGCATTGCAACGTTAAATATGTGCGAGAGAATTATTGTGTTAGATACCTAAGTTATAATATGAAGCACACATTGTACGTACATACATATGCGGGCTGTAAAAATTGACAAAAAGTGAACACACCTTTTATTTACAGTAAAAATTTGGGATCGACTTTTGTCAGCGAAAACGTCGAGATAATATTTTTTGTTATAAATCAGTCAAAATAACGGAAATTTTTCTTGTTGTTTTGTGTAGGTAAAAAATTGGATCTAGCATGATTTAATCTAGCATGATATAACGGACTTTTGAAATAACCGATGCAGCAAAAGTATTTAGAAATCGGGAAACTTAAATCCTTTATGCTAATTTCACCCGAAGTTAGATATCAAAATACGGAATTTGCAAATAACTTACAGCGTCAAACGCTGCTTGTAATAATAATGAGCGCCGCGCGCGGCGGTTTCGCGGTTTTGTATTCGAAAAGCGTGAACGATACTGCACGCGATCAACATCATAAGAAGAGACGGGCGAAAGAGAGAGACAGAGAGAGAAAAGGGGAGAAAGGTAGAGAAATGGAAGAAGAAGAAATTTACCTGTATATCGGTGCATCTGCCTCCTCCTTATACCAAATAACTAGGTGCAGCTTGTCCCCCGAGAGCGGTGGTTTCACGTCGCATGGTAGCTGAGCAATTCCGCCTGCCACTGCTTCCGCATCTGTCATTGTCACTGTAATGACAAAGTCGGGTCGAGAGTCAGGCCAAGATCATATAACCGGAAAAACGTGGTCGGAATACACGCGAGCTGCAGAGCGCGACTAATCTGCCCCGTATTAATGGCTCGATTCGCGCCCGGTGATTTCATTCCAGCACGACGCGGGGTTTAATCCGCGACGACGACGACGACGACGACGACGACGACGACGACGACGACGACGACGACGGCGACGAGTCGCGCGTCCTCGAGTTCACGAGATCACTCGTGCGCGATTTTCTCCTAAGCCACGGATATTCTCAAAAGGTATATCTCCGATATTTTTCCAGACTGTACTCTGTGCTCGCGATTCACAAGAGGGAGCGTCCCCGGGGTGAACATTTCTTTTCACTCCAAATCGGCATATATCTGTAGCGCATGTGGAAATATGAAAGACGTATTTCCTTGTTTCGCTGATAAACGATTTAAAAAGACAAAACATCCCTTCGAAGTCTCCTGGCTAAAGAATTCTTTGTTTCGCAATAAAACCTATATAAACTTTACATATAAGAAATAATTTGGATAAAAAATCTTTTGACTTCTAAATCTTAAAGAAATATTACACACTTTAAAATTGCTTATCAACAGGAAAAGGAATATTTTTACATTCTTTGTAAATATTACGCTTTCGGAACTTTCTTATGTTTCTTTAAAATCTCAATCAATTTTGATAATAAATGAAAATGTATTTATGGCTGGGTTTGTAACAATTTTTAAGAATAAAAAATAAGTCGCATGGGATTTTATACGACTATTATATGATTATTTGCATAAACTTAAACAAAAGGTTTAAATTAAACTGTAATGTATAAACGCGACAAGAACTTTCCTCCAAAGCAAAAATAAATAAAAATTATAGTTATTTATGATAATTCCCTTGTTTTAATTTAAAGATCTATGATATTGTGCCAGAAGATGAAGATTTGATGGTCAACGTGTTTTCGTTTAATAGTCATAACATTGACGATGCCATGCTGTGGTCATCGAACAAAAGACTGTATAACTTCCGCCATATAATAGCATCGATTATAATAACAATAGGACAATAATTTCTACGGAAATGCAGAGTGCGCTCGAGGGCTGAGAAAGATAATGTAATTAAGATCATTAATCAAATGTAATTGTACCAATTAATCATGATATTTTAACAGCCAAGTTGGCTCAAGACACGATCTGAATGTATAATTTTAATCAATAATTAAATTCAAATAGGAAATAGATACCGCGTGCTCGATGTAATATAGCAGATTTGCTTTTAGTAATTTTGTAAGGTATATATCGTGATATCCTGTTTCTATTATCGTCAACGCATTATCATATCGTTATCATGTTATACAATATGTTATAAACTTTAGTTTTTTATATATTATATACATACATATATAAATACATAAATTTTAAATAAAAATGACCGTTTTATTATGCTTACGTCTCATGCAAGATGTATATATAAGCATAATACGAGATAAAAACGTTAATTTAGATTAATATCAAATCGTCATTTTACATTTTGATTAAATAATCTTACTTATTGTTAGACTTCCTAAAATGCGTGTAGGTATACATTTTCTGCATACAGTTTTAATTTTTAAACATCAAATTCAAAACGTATTATACTTTTGCGTATAGTACAATTATCGCTGAAACTCTGCCCCGAAAATGCTTAATGATCTGGATGTTCAGTAAAGCGGACGCTCAGTACCTTTTGAATAGTGACCGTGGCATCTGGTTATAATTAATGCACGATCAATTAATTTCGTCCCTTGTTTTACGCCGTCAACGACAAATTTACCGGATCATCGTCGCGTGGCCAGCGAATTTACACGTTTTATCATACGCCCGTATAAAGCCGAGTGCACGCGAATCTATTTGGAGCTTCCGTAATTGGTGGCCGATATGACGCGAACGAAATCGCAGCGATAATTGGCGCTCACGAGTCTCGAATCGTTGGATGAGTATAATCACGTGTCCGAATATATTATGGCCATGGCAGAGTTTCTTCCCAAAATTGTACATGTGTGCGCGAAGTTTAATACCCGTGTTTTCGTTACGTATTCATTCAGCGCTAAATGTTGCCACGCTTTCTGTTTTTGAGCTTTATTTATCGAACATGGAGAACGCATTAAACGCACATATCGGTATGAGTATAAAATGAGCGTCACATCAGGCGGCTAATGTGCGGTGCATTCAGGTCACGCTTTCATTCCTTTTTCTTTTAACCTGACATCAAATCACTATGCTGTTGTTTACTATACCTACGTTATGCTTTATTATGTCCAAAACATAAAAGAAAATATAAAAGAAAAAAAATTTATAAATCGATAAGTTTACTCTTTTATTATTAGATTTTAATGTGCGTCCAATCATGATAAAATATAGTATAATATAGATTACAAATTAGAAGTAGATAAACTCCATCTCTGGAATTAAAATTTGACAAACCAATGTACGAAATTGAAAACTAATAAACTATTCCAGTTTGCTCTTAAAATATTCAGTCAGCATGCCAAGCAAACTCTCTGTTTTTTTTTCTGTGTTGTTGTTATTCAAAGCTTGATTTTTTAAATGTGATATCCAGGACGACATTTCGAAGCAACGACCGCGACTATTTATTACAAACGCTGGGCCAAACTCGCGGAATCGCGATCTCCATTTTAAATGTAATCCCGCAAAAGTATACGGTTGCGGCAGCGTGGTATCGATAATGGTAACTGTAATCAAGCCGGAAGATGAAATTTGACCGATCAGTTTTGAGGACGGTTGCATTAATAAAATCGATGCTGCGGCTGCGGCTGCGGTGCGCTCGCGACGTTTCCGACGCTGGAGATACTCTTTTAATTGAATTTTTATCCTTTTTTCCTGCGGGTCCGATAGCGGGACGCGTTCACATTTGAATACATAATTGGCAGCTTTTTTTCCCGCTTGCCCGTTTGATCTGACCATCTCTTCGCTTTATGTCTTATATTTGTGTATTTCTTTCCGGCTCGTCGACCAATGAAACGTGATTTAATTCCGGTTTAAAATGAGAAAAGCGACACGCGAATATAAAACCGCTGTGGAACATTAATGAAAATGTCGATATTGATATGCACTCGTTATAGCATCTCATTGCATCTTTTATTTGTTTACCTTTGTTTCTCTTTGCAGGTATTGAAGTATTGATCACTGAGCACATAGAATGAACGTATACGAATCTCTGTACCTTTGAAACAAAACGTACATATATAACTTTTCCAAACAATTTTTTAATGCTTTTATGTACAAAATTATTTGAGAAACCTAGAATTAATGCATAATAATATATGTATGTATATATAAAATTATTCCACTAAATAAATTTGCTAACATAAAATTATTTGGAAAAAACTGTCAGAAAGCAAATAAGTTTAAACAATATCATAAATATATTGTTAGAAATTAAAATAGTTAAAAAATAAATATAAGGAACGTATTTAGTGTACATCAGTGAGTTTGACCAATATTTACTGTTACTAATGTTTATTATTATAGTAATTATTACTCAGATATCAAGTTTTATTTGAAAACATTCGAAATTTGCAGCGGTTAGCAAATTTTCAGTTATTGAAATGTTTAGCTTTGATACCATATTTTAAATATAATAGAAACAAGGATTTAAATACATCAACACGATTTAATACGATAAAAATAAGAATATAAATGGCGTCAATACGATGATATAGATTTAATATTTAATGCAAAATACATGTGTATATAATTGTTATTATAAAAATACACACTATCACGCGGGATATAAGAACCACAAAATTAGTATCTTTTTTCTACAAAAATCGTCAATTCGTGCAATATTGGGAATTATTACAAAACATTCTGCCTCGTAGCGAGTTTTCCGCGACGCACCTGTTTCAAATTGGAGTACCGGTTCTTTTCTACACACTCGGCGAGTAGGAATGTTTCATTCCCTGAATACGGGGAACGCGACGCGCGATGATGCAACTTTCGCGCAGAGGCTTTTACCGCGCCGCAAACAACCGTTTTCATTTAGCTTTCCCGCGATGCTAAGTGAATTTTGCCGGACGCCTTTCTTCCGTTCTCTTCATACATACGTTCGAGCTCGCGAGTCCCGTTATAAAGTCCGGTTGAATTTAATCCATGCTTTTCATGAAATCCGCCGGCCAATCCGACGCATTTGCAAAATAAAAAAAGAAAATAAAAAAAGAACGCGCGTGTATCGTCGTGGTCACGTAATTCCGAAGGAAAAACTGGACGTTAATTATTTGCCATCGGTGGCAAAATATTTTTCCGTGTTATTTCTCCGTCGTCGCAATAATAGAGCGTGTGTTATTAGAGCCGTTGCGCGTAAAGGACGAGCGGAGGGGGCATGTATTTGGTGAAGAGTTTGTTGCAAGTATACGCGTGTAGATAGATGCGATGTAAATGCCGAGTGTACTCGATGGTCTTGCATGCCCTGGGTAAAGCAAGTTTAACATAGCCGCGAGCGATGTTTGACCGAAAATATAATGCGTATCCCAGATTTCCGTGAAATTACATTAAATACAGAGATTCTCGTTTTTAAATACAGGATACATCTCTATACTCATGTCGCGTTACCAACTTAGATGAATGTACGGTAAGATGTTCTAAATTAAAGTGATCGGTTTTTTTTAACCAATTTTTTCCTGAGATTAAAAATTATTCAAGATTGATAATATATAATTTTATTAATAATTTGTTCTGAGTAAAAACGAGGATTCAGAGATCTGCCACGGATTGATATATTGTATATGTATATTTAAAACACGGATAAGTTCTTTGTTCACATAAAGCTCTTACTGACGCATTCCCGATTCCTATTCTTTTATTGCGGATTTCGCCGTTTTCATTTGCCGCTTCGCCTCACCTGAAAAGAATCCTGCGTGCAGAGCGTGCCGTTACACAACTCGATATGCTGCACTCCAATTACAACGCGGCGCATCTCGCAACTCGAGTTGCGTCGCGATAAAGAGAGCAAGGGGTAACTGCTGATACAACCGGGCGCCCTTCCGTCTCCATCCGTTCCCCCGTTCCTCTCCCTCGAAAAATAGTCTCATTGTCTCTCGCCGTCCGATTGTCCCGACATTCTCCTTTCCAGGCGCATGCATATGGTTGTGTCGGAAAATGAAAAAAAAAAAGTTCGTTCGGGCCTAACTCCCCGCCTCCCCAACCCCTTTCACCCGCAGCTCTCTCCCCCTTTCGAAAGTTTCTTCGGGCGATGCAGCAGCGTGCCATATGTCATTAACCGACGGCATTCATTGTCGTCACTCCAGGTGTGTCCGTTCTGTGATGCACCGTGCATCGCAACTCTGCGGGGGTCACCTCGTCACTTCATTATCCACTTAACACCACGTTTGCTTTTCTCTTCCTTGCTTTTCTTTTCTGTCTGGTTCTCTTCACGTATATATCTTTACACCCCGAGCGTTGGCTCGTCTCGTTCCATCCTGTGTACAATTATGTAACATAGGATGACCCGCGTAATGCAACGTGACAACGCGGCGGTTACGTTTATAGATGTGGAATGTGCGATGAGATTGCGCGTCAGAACCACCGTGGAGAGCTAACGGTAAATCCGCATTAGTTGTATCATTAGAAGCGGATTGAACTCCTTCCCTTCAAGAGATCAATTTGCATATATCTCTGGGCGTTGCGTTATCAATCGACGAATACGAATAATTTTGAAAGCAGCACTCGAAATTGAATATCTTTAGAAATAAATATCTTTATACCTCAAACATTTTTAGAAATGACAAAGTCGATATGGTAATACAATATAAATGTTAGTCCTACAATAACGTGGAGCTATCTGCATTGCATTTCGGATATGATTGAATAAAACTGAGAATCGCAGTCTCCTTTTGACGTGACGGGATTCATGAGCTGTAATAGAATATACCGAACGGTATACGTGTCGCCTAAGATCTCGCGAAGCGCCTATACCACCGAAAGGGTTAAGCCGGTCTCAGGAAGCGCTCTGTATACCGACAGTCACTGATGGTTAACGTAATACGAACGTGGCACCCTTCTCCGTGCATACACGTATATATATCTGTGTAAACGCTCTGATTATAGCAGGCGTGTGCAAGCACGTGCGTGCGTGAGGTGCGCGAGTGCGTGCATGCGTGCGCGCGTATACACGAATTAATCCTTAGTCGCTGTCGGAGCCCTCCAGACGCAGTTGGAGAAACAGCCAGTGCCGTCGAGAGATACGTGAAACTCGGCGGTGTGTGGAGAAATGAATTCATATTTACGGAAGCTGCATGCATATGCGCGAGCTTTAAAGCAGCTTCGCGTGATACGGGAGATACGAGAGAGGCTCCATTCAGCCCCGCGATTCCGTCGTGAATTACGCCGGGGGAATAAAGTACGAGATATATCCGCGATCGCGAATTGGCTTGTTTCCGTCATCGCGATCAACTGCTGCTTCGTTGCACCGATCTCGATCGTGGTATCGCGCATCGACGCATGTATAGGTATATTCGTATTCCTCGGGAAATAACGGCGATGCCCACGTTTGTATTGTCTCCGACTTTTGTGGAATCGCTGTCAGTTAAATTCGCGATACAGAGCGCCCTAGAAAAATATATAGGTACCGTGATAACGCGGAACTCTGTATTGAACATACATGCTTTATGTCTTCTGAAGTTCGACTGTATATCGCTATTTACGTCACAACATTTGAATTTTAACAATGAATATTTTAATAACATCTCGATATAGGACTGAAATTTTTATCATCGTAAATCTTGTGAGAAAGCTTAGTACGCGGCCAGAGATAGCGACTAAAAAAAAATACTGAGATTTATGTTGATAGAAACACAAAGTTAAAATGTAATGTGCACAATCACAGCTGGCAGTTTTAAGAAGATAAACTCGAGATATGATGTAAAAACTATTCTGGTATAATTTAATTAGTTCCCCCGGTAGAGTAGGAAGGTTAAAGTAATTAAAATTTACAAAATGAAGGGGTTAATTAAGTGAAGGGGAAGTAATAAGTGATTATATTGCTTCCGGGCTTTCTTTCGAATTTCCATGTCGAGCGGAAGAAATATGTATTATATATCGTCGTGGGCGCGTATGTGCATATAATTAATGCAAACGAGGATCCTCCCTTATCAGGATACCACGCACGACTCGGTCCTAATTAATATCAAGGCCGCTTCTGGTGAGGCCACGACGAAGGGCTTTTAATCCGGTCGCAGTCTATATCAGCGGCAATGTGCCGCGCGCCGACCGTGAAAGACAACCGAAGATTGCTCGTTGCATTATTACGGCTGCCCTTTTTTAATGCAAAGTCTGTAGAAACTAATCATCGCCGAGTGAAAAATAACGACCGAATTTTTTCACAAGGACGTACCAAAGAAAATTATTAAACGTGATTCAATGCGATCACGGAAAATTAATCGCGCGCGAACAATATTTATATTATCTTCTTGCTTGTGTAAAGGCTTCAGGAATGAGCTTTGCATATTCGCTTCCAATCGTTTTTTTTTTACGATAAAATTATTACAGCTAGTGTTTACAACATCCACAATTGACGGTTTTACCTCTTTAAACGAGCTACTGTATAGTCGATGTTTTATATTTATATTGTACGAGATATAAATTTCACTCCAATAAAAGAAAGACGTAAACAGACTAAGAGAGAAAAGGGAAAGACTTCATTACGTAAAATTAATTGGAAATATATCACGGAATATTGCAGACGAATGAAAACAACAGATTTCACTTATAAGTGACTACGAAAGGGGCAGTTCTGCGTTGAACTTTTGAGATGCATATACCGGCAGATCGTTCGCAAAATAAATTAAAAAAAACGTACATTAAATTATGTACATAAATTATAGATTATGTATGAAGTATGTTGCAACCCCAATGGTGTGTAACCGCTTTATAGATTGCTAATAATAAATTTTAATAACTGCATAATTTCACGGTAATGAACCGATATCCAATATAATCCACTCTTTAGTTTTCCTACATTTTTTTCCTATTAAACATAATCTACAAAAAAATTGATACGAATTAATAAATTGTAACAATTTTACGCACTATAATTAATGATAATACATATAGTTTACATTTATGAGTGCGTCCGTGTATGCGTAAAAAAGTAATTCTCTCAAGTTAATTTTGACAAGCGAGTTCATATGCCTGATATATGATCCGTTAATTACGTATAGGATCAAGTAACTTTACTACATCCTTTGCTACTACGAATACATCCTTCTTACACGTGCAGATTTAATCTTGACTTAGCGGCGAGATTATACAAGATTCGTCGTCGTGATAAGCCGAGTTACTCTCGATGAAGAGCCGAAACGTCAAGTCAGCATCGTGTGCGGTGTTTCCCGCAACTACGATCGGGGGTGGGAGGGAGGGAGGGAGGTAGGGTGGAGGAGGCTCCAGAAACCTCTCGTAGCTACGTGTGTGAATGACGCATACGGCATAGGTAACTGCTTCTCTCTCGCGCGAAAACGCGCACGCGAAACAGAAAGACGACTGACGTCCTGCTGAAATATTATCCTCGTAAAAGAGACAACGCGCCGCCTCACCGCTCCAAGGGTAATCCGGGAATGTCTTGTGTATTTCAGCGCGACGACGACATCGGCGACTAGATAAACGGCGCGGCGTTACCTAACAGGGTCGGTTCGAAATACTCCGGAACCCCTTGCGAAACGAGATTTGGCGTCGCCGCATATAAATCTACGTAGATTATGAATTTAACACGAGTGAGCATATCGATCGCGTAACGTTTCGGGTTTCCTGTTAGAGTACAGTTGTTATCCTGTTGAAATCCAATTTTGAGAAAAAAAAATCGACTTTGTACTCTTGTGTCATTAAAAATTTCTAAAAATGCCGAAATCAATGTTTATAATTATATTAACTATTTAAAATAATATTTAATATTTTAGAGTATTTATTTCTCGCGAAGAGAGCACTCTAGAAATGTATCAGATTCGTTACAGAAAGATTCACATATCGGAATAATAGGTGCAGGTCGTCCGCGGCTTTTATTTAAAGTAACATGAGAAAGTAATCAGTATGAAAACCAGATACCGCGAAATCTGAGAACGATGCTGGTGCCGTGATCGAGAAATTATTAAAAAGAACATGGGCTCTCCTAAAGTTTTGGATTTCATTTCATGGTGACGCATTGACCCATTAATAAATATTACAAATAGAATCGATATCAATTTGTTATTATAATAAGTAATAAAGTATAATTAATCAACGAATAGATTAAAAAACTTGACATTTTTTCGATTTAGTGTCGCCTCTGTCAAGATATAGAACGATATAAAATGACATAAAAATATAATGCAACGCATATATTGGAATATTAATGTGCAGTTAAATATAGTTTAAATACACTGTTAAATTCTAGTAGGGTAAAATTATACTCAATTTGAGTAATTTTTAACCATTCCTATAAGTCGCCACTGCTCCTACTTAATATGTCGTTAATTTAACTAAAACAATGTTAATTTAATTAAACCAATGTGGTTTAGTTAAATTAACATTGTTTTAATTAAATTGAATTAATTTAGTTAAATTAATGTTAAAATAATAAATGTTAAAATAATAAATTTAAATTTTTTATGTTAAAATAATAAATTTCGACGCACATGGTAGTTAAAAATAATGTAATTTGACTCAAGACGTTGGTTTAAATTTCATCCTTTAATATTTAATAGTGTAATAGTCTTTCTACTAATTGTAAAGCTGAAATTTACCTTGTGACTTAGAAAGAGATATCAAGAAATTATGACGTATATTATTAGCAATATTTTTAGGAGCGCTCGGCCCGAAGATCTCGGATGTTTTGGGCCCGAGAGAATGGCGGACGTGTTCGCGTTCATGTACCGTCATTCAATATGCGGACGAATGGGTACCAGGCACAACAATTATGTGGGCTCCTTTTTTGTGATACGGCCACGTGCACGTTTTACGTCGAGGGGAGCAAAATCACACTTACAGTGTATGTTTATCCTGGCCCCCATGAAATTCGCTGTGCGCGTATCTTTTTGCTCGGTTTCGCTCCTGAGCGGCATCGCAAATTGGTGCTGTTAATTTGCGGTCGTTCAATTCGTTCGTTTCTCCGTTTCGCGTTTTTTGAGTTTGCGCTGAGTTTGCACAGTCTGCCTCAAGGCCTCAAGGTTTGGTCAGCAAACGAACTAGATATTAAATAGGTTCGCGCACTCAGTACATTTCGTTTCTTTTTCGTCTGAATGTGTTAATTTCACACACGTTGCAATATTACAGAAAAACGTAATTAATATATAATTTTTATTTTAAAAAATTGTTTTTTTTTTTATAAATTCGGTCAATACTAAGAATTAGTTTATCTCTTCACGTAGTTGGGAAAACTATTAGCGCAAAGATCTTAAATAGCATATTTAGTTCAAGCAAGAGGACAAATAAAACGAAAAGACGAACAAGCTCGTTCAATAGCGAGAGTAGCAGTTTCATAGCGTAAAGTTCCAGCAGTAGGTGTATAGACGGAAGTCGCGGGAGTGCGCGTTATATATTGTAAGAAAGGCCGGGACAAGCGAGCGAGCGAGCGAGCGGGCGGGCGGGCGCAGAGCGAGACAGAAAGGGACGCGGCATCAAAGCGCGTGAGACAGGCCAAACCAGTTGTTATATCCTCGAGGAGCATTCGAACTCCGACATGAAAAGAGAAGCCCGCAGTGTTAACGAGGATCCGCGTGGAAACGCCTCGGGAACAGCGAAACGAGAGAGAAAGAGAGGAGAGAAGAACTGTATATACGCACGTTCTGGCGACGCGGACGAAAGGGAGGAAGAAAGGGATAAGCGGGGTGGAAGAGGGGGCCAAACAGAGAACGGCGGAGGGGGAGGGAGTCGCGGGGCGCGAGTTGTTCCTCGTGAGCACTCACGACCCTCCGACTCCGTTCGCTCACCTCGCTCTCCTTCTTTCATCTGTACGTCTCGCGTCGAGCGCTTGGGAAGCTGATCCCAATTAAAGCGAGTAGATATGCTACCGCGACGGTTCAAGGAGGCCAGGGCGGAATTCATCGTCTCAGTGGCGACGAAAAGGGAAGAAAGAGGGAGAGTGAGGGAGAGAGAGGGATAGAGGGGGGAAGACGAGAGAAGGGAGGAGAGAAAGACGCCGTGGTAATACTGCCGCCGGATGCGATCCCTCCGCGGTGGCGGAAACGGAGGCTCGGTTATGGCCGATGCGGGGCTAGATGGGTCCCGCGATAAATTGAGGAGGGACCTCGCCACCACCGGAATTGATCCTCCAAGGGCGGAATCTCGAGTGCTTCCTTCAGAGTCCGGTCGTTTGTTTGTTTACCCGCGCGTAACGGTGGAAATCGATCGACAGGACGATTGTGTTCGCAGGAACCAATCGCGATCGCGATCGCGATCTCGGTCTCGATCGATTCGCTCGCGGAGATCCCACCTTCATGGAATCCTCCCTGATTTAGCCGGTCGCTCGTCGGAATCGTTCGGTCGTGATGCGTGCCGGTCGTTTAGTGAGTTATCGTCGCTATTTAATTTATGTGAATGGGCGAGCCTTTTGTACGTTTTGAATGTAATAGCTATGTCGGACAAATGGGATATTTATGCAGGGTCAGAAGCGGCATTCGAAGCTTCAAATACCTTTCCCAGCCACTTTTTCCGCGCAACTCTGTACGATAGATCTAAAGTTGATATCCTTTTGATAAAGACTTGCGCGAAGTCACTATGCACTGCAAGTTTGTGATATTCAACATCAAGTATCCACAATAAAATATTAAATAAAATTTCTATTCAAATAAAATCAACATTAAACAAGAAGTAAAATGTTTCTATGACAAACTGTAAAACAAAGAGTAATTATATGATAATAATTTGAAGAGATGTGTAATGATTTGTACAGATTTTACTAATTCGACAATATAGTTTAGCTGTAAAAAGGAGTTTAGGCAATGCAAAACAATGTGGGCATTATTTAGCGATTTAATTATAACCATTATAATGAAACTGTTATATATTCACTATCTTTTCATCGATGCTCTTTTTTTTATAAAGAATGAATGTATACCTTTGATCGAATCCAGTAACTGCGACTCGCATTCAACCGCCGTTACAATATGCCCGACAACATTGTTCGCGGTGCGATTTATCTGTGGCATCGGAGCCAGCACGACGCACGTATGTAGAAATGGCGCGCGCGAGAGCGCATAAAAATTTCCGAACGACTGTTATCGCTGTTATTAACAAAACCAGCAGCGCGTCGCAACAAAGAGGAGAAACGACGAGGAAAGACAATCGCGCGAGGGAAGTTCCGCGCCTCAACGGTGACAAAGCGGGCGTGTTGCGCGTGAGGGTGAAAGACAGAAGGGCGAAACGGGGAAGGGAACGGTGAGGAAACGCGCGGCACGTGGTAGTGGCGGAACGATATGCAGGGAGTCATACATTAATTACTCGGATGTTATATGCATGTTGATGAGATACATATGTATGAGCACTCGTAAGTAAGTTGCGCCGGGAGGGAATACACGAGTATCGAGGCACCGGCGCGGCTCAGCGCGTCGTCCTCCACCGAACAAGTGCATCGCATTGTCCCGGGCGCCGCGTCTGGTCTGGATGCAGCCGGGAAATTGCGCTCGCGGCGCATTAAATTAAAACCTCGAACAGGGCGAGACGTTGGAATTGTCGCGGGCATTCACGCGGATGCACAGGAGTACGCTCGGGAAAAATCGGGAACGCACGTCCATTGAATGCCTCGAAATAACCGCCCTCTCGCTCCTAAATACGTACGTGATTAAATCGAAATGCCCGTCGTAAAGTACAAAGTCAATGTTGTTTCTTCGAGTAAAAAAAGGATCAAAACTTTTATGTTAGCTTTGGAGAAATGACAATAATACAAGAACGAAAAAGAATTAATATCTATGATCTTAGGAATTTGAAAATATATTTTAACAATACGAGGAATTAAAAATATAGATGACGAAAAGTACAGATAGGGTATACCTTACGGGCGTAATATTATACTGTTAAATTTTTTCGCAGTGTCAAATTATATTTGAAATGACTCAATTTGAGTTATTTTTAACAATTCCTATAGGTCGCCACTGCTCCTACTCAATAATGTTAATTTAACTAAACCAATGGAATAATAAATTTAATTAAAATAATACTGTTTTGTAAACAGAATAATACATTTCTTTCGCCAGTATTGAATAACAATTAAATTAATTTAAATCGACCGTGACTGGCAATATATAACGTCTTTCCGATATGAACATTGAAAAACTGTGAGCCAACTTGGTTTGTCGGATTCACACAGCACTTTTTCGGATCAAATGTCGAGACATTATTAATTTCGACCATGGGTTTTGGTCAGTTGATGTAATTTCTAAATTAAATAGTTTTAATTTTTATTGCGAAAAATATTACCTCAGCCAGGGTTTGAACCTGGAACCTGGAACCTCCCGTATACCGTGCGGGTGTCGTGCCAATTTGACCACTGAGGCTGTGGTAATATTTATCGCAATAACACCTATAAGATGGAGCACCGATTCTTCGGTCGACAGTGTATAATAAACAGAATAATACATTTTTTTCGCCAGTATTGAATAACAATTAAAGTAATTTAAATCGACCGTGACTGGCAATATATAACGTCTTTCCGATATGAACATTGAAAAACTGTGAGCCAACTTCCATCTTATAGGTGTTATTGCGATAAATATTACCACAGCCTCAGTGGTCGAATTGGCACGACACCCGCACGGTATACGGGAGGTTCCAGGTTCAAACCCTGGCTGAGGTAATATTTTTCGTAATAAAAATTAAAACTATTTAATTTAGAAATTACATCAACTGACCAAAACCCATGGTCGAAATTAATAATGTCTCGACGTTTGATCCGAAAAAGTGCTGTGTGAATCCGACAAACCAAGTTGGCTCACAGTTTTTCAATGTTCATATCGGAAAGACGTTATACATATATTGCCAGTCACGGTCGATTTAAATTACTTTAATACTGTTTTGTGTTAAAATAATAAATTTCGACACACATGGCAGTTAAAAATAACAAAATGTTATTTAACTCAAGGTATTGGTTTTAAATTTTATCCTTCTTTTAATATTTAACAGGGTATTAAATATGTTATTAATGCATGATTGCGCTTCGTTTTGAATAATTTCTGCAGTGATAATCGTATACATTGCAGAAAAGATTTACGGCGAGGATCGCCAACAAACTTCTTCACGGAAAGACATTTAATTTTTACGCAGTTGCCGCGCGCGAAATCAGAAACGTGGTCTTTTCGTGGGGAAAAGTAAATGCCCTGAATTTTTCATCGCGCTGTTTACCGGCGGGGTTAAACTGGATAAAATTTATAAATTTTCATGCGTCGATTATCTTGGAATTAAACCCTGGCTGCCGCCGCAGCGAGCCAGGTCGTGGCGTACCCTGAATTTTTCATCGGCTCCGTGCGAAACGTTGCCCTTTCCGTCCGAGCTCATTGTTTGAGGATTAACGAGTCGATCGAGCTCGTCTCGCGATAAATCGCTGTCGCTAACGCGACTCGAAATATAGCCGGTCGTAATTGAACTGACAATCTTGCTCATGAGAGAACGACGTTTCATTGTAATGAAACATTCACGAGACGTCCATGTTCAATTTAACGTTTTCCATTGTATGATTCTCGATGTGAATAAAATATATTGATTGACGCGGACAATGGAAAAGTTATAAAAAGCATTCAATTAGCAAACTGTGGAAAAATAAATTCAAAATCAATTTAATCATCGATCAATTGTGAGCAGAAGCGAGTAAAGAAATTAACGGTAAAGCGTATCTATTCAACGAGAACATACGAGCGAATGCGACTTCAAAGCCGGCCGAGACTTGTTAGCGCAATCTCCATAATGCGACCGTAACTTATACACATTCCGAATGAGCCTGTGCACGATTGGATTCTCCGATTTGCTTTTATTTACAATAATACGGGACTGTATTCCTGATTACGGTAAATGCGCGAAAAGTACTTTTGGGATCGATACATTTTGTGGGACTACGTTTCGTTACAAATAATCGCGTTCAAGAGAATCGAACATACTTCCCATCAATGATATCCTTACTGGATTATATAATCAGTCTCTTGGTAATATATTAATCACAGTATAGATATGTATAAACAATTATAAAATTATTTAAGAAATTAATTAATATATTGTATACAATAATATTAAATAATTTTATACCTACAATTGTTGATCCATTCAAAGCTGAAGCCTGTTTTTCTTTAAATTTTACTACATTCGTATAACTTCTAAATCATTTATTGACTCCGGTCATACGTTAAATTGACAAACGTTGTCAATATGTTCCTCCAAATAGAACATAGAAATGCATAGTGCCGTGATAACTATAATAGTTAATTAATTCATAGCTTTGCTTTATAATCAGTTCAAAGTGAATTGAATCTAAATATTCCAGTAATTAGTATTCGGTATAATGCATAGAGTCGCGGATTACAGGGAATAACTCCGCCTTTTATCCAACATTTCGCCGTTATTCCTCCTGCAAAGTTGCGCAAACGTTTCTCGTAATTATCTGCGAATTTTTCTTCTGCTCGCGGACGCGGAATTCTCGTATCCCGGCAGCTAGATCGTACTTATTATAAGTTAACCGGATATAACGACGAGAAAGTATATTTAATTCATTAAACTCCTGAGGAAGTCGGATCTCCGGTGGATAATTTATCAAACTCCATTCGCATCGGCGTTGCTTTTTTTTTTTTGCTAAGAACATTGAAGCAGCCTGAATTGGAAGTTAAGTACATTCCATGCAATCCCTAATAATGAAATAACCTTATCAATCGGATTCGATCATGTAGTACGATATTCTTGATCGCGACGCATTTAATTTTGAAAAGAAGAAGAAAGGAGCAGGGCAAGATATGCAATCAGAATATTTAAATTAGATGAGAATAAAGTATACGTCTCTAAAAGAATGAATATCATACAAATGCAGATGTAAAGTGATACAATTTTCTTTAAAGTGGATGTTGAATCACTATTATGAAAAGTATAAAGGGGAACTGCGGATAATTCTGTCACTAAATTAAGTTTATCGTAATTATAAATAGAAACGATTCTATCAACACACACAAATAATATCTTCCTTGAGTTTTCAATATTAAAAATATTAATATTTTGCGTATTCTTTTTTTTTGCCTAAACATCATCAAAAACATTTCACAGAATTAGATCATCTAACTACGTGCTAGCTCGTTTAGAATTTTAGCAAACTCATATAAATGAAATGTACGGTCTTTATAGAAGTTTCCACTTTCAAGCGTTAGAGATTGATTTGAATTTTTCCGGCAGTGTAACGTGGAAGCTCATCTAATTTAATTGGAGCAATTAGGAAGTGGTAGTCAAAGTTGTCCACTTGACGGCATGATTCTCTCTCTTTTCTCTCTCTCTCTCTCTCTCTCTCTCTCTCTCTCTCTCTCTCTCTCTCTCTCTCTCTTTCTCTCTCTCCTTTCTTCCGTTTCTTTACTTCCGAGAACACGAGAAAAGAAGAAGGCGCGGTATTCGTTCCCCGCTTGTTCTTTCCTTCTGTGCGCACCCGTTGATGGAATGCATAATTAATTTTTCAAGCCGGGTGTCAAGCACGGTCCTTTTCACGAAATCACCGCGATAAGAGTAAGTGGATTACCACGGGCGTTGAGAGGGCGTTATACCTTGTTCAATTTTACGTGAATTTACAAGAACCCCGAGGGTCCCTTGCCCGTGTCTACAAAAGGGAACTTTTGATTACTTATAAATTAAGACGGCCGAAATTCTGTTATAGCTTCACGAAAGAGTGAAACAATCTTGAAGAGGCTTGATTATCTGGAAAATCTAAGCCGAAGGTGAAGTGTGTTTTTACTACATAATAAGAATTATTGCATTAAAAACTAAGCAGGAAGATAAAATCAATGAAACAGATTTATTATCCGTATTATCTGTAGTCGGCCGCGGAGACTCTATTGGCCGGAAAATTATTCGAAGCTTAATTGCTTTATTTCAAGCGGCACTACGCAACTTTGGTAATTTTGCGTTGCCTCCTCTTTGCATCTGTTCGCACTTCATTTTGCGAAGTTACATGCTGGCGCTTCGCATATTTTCGGAAGTAAATGAAAACTTAACGCTGTCGGCGTCGACTTGGTTGCCCACGAAGCGGCTTCTTATTTCTTAATTCTCCAAGTTTTCAGAATATATAGAGAAGTTCTCCTTTCCTACGTGTTAGCTTTACGCAATATTTTAACCAATTTACTAATCATTGAGCGTCTGCAACTTTTTAAAAATGACAAAATTTTTGTTTATAAAGTACTGCACATTTTTGAGAATTTACCAACAATAAGGAAAATTATTTAATTATTCAGATTCGTGCAGTTATGTCCATGTAATATTTTGATATTTCAATTTCCATTCCATTCTGCACATTTCGCACTGTCATTTGTGAATATTCTAGAAGAGATGCATTCAGAATCCTCTTTCCAACAAAGATACGAAAATTCTTCTGCGTGGAACAGTGGTCCTCGAATGAAAAATTCCGTAATAGCCGTCTAGAAAAGAGCGAGCGCACCAAAAAGCAGGAAAACAATTGTGGCCTCTCGACGACCGCAATTAACGCGCGTTTCTCAGAGCCGCGCGGTAAGGATGATTGCAACTGCAGACGTCGATGCGCGTTCCAATTGCAAAGAGGAGCGAGTAGCAATTAAGTGTAGCCGTGGCGAAATAAGCCGCAGCATTGATTATTGGTCATCATTTGAATTGAGAAGCGGAGCATTCAAAAACTAAAAGAAGAAAAAGGAAAACAGGAAAAATTCATTATGCATTCGGAGTAGTGAGAATACCACAAAAACACAGGAGAAAGGGAAAAAGGGGGAAGGAAAGGAGAGGGGGAATACGTCGAAAGAAAGAGAGAGAGAAAGAGAGAGAGTCCCTAAGATCCACTTGTGCTTGTTGCTCGATGAAAAGTGCTATTCGCTAAGAAAGAATAAAAGAAGGAGATGAGAATGGAAAAAAATCAAAGAACGGGATGAGAAAAAGGACGACCACGGTGGGGGATGAGGAAGACTCTGAGAGTCTTTTCCACGCGGCTATCTACAGGGTGACCGCGAATAAAGCTTGAAAGATTTTCGGGGATTATGAGATAGACGTTGACTTTAAGCTGAACTTAACCCGCGAGACAAGACGAGATAAATTGTGGTTAATTGTCGACATTCCCGAGAAACTGTACGCGATAACATAATTGATAATAAAACGATACCTAAAACTCTAAACCGATACAAATGAGCGGAAATGACCGTTGAACAAAATTTGCGTAGGTACCTATTTATCTGTATTCGTATTGACATATCAATTTGAAATCGAAGATAATCTATATTGACAATAAAGTGATTAAGTTAATTATATTCACACATTTATTATAAAATAAAATAATTATAATAAGTAAATAATTTTATATTACCTATATACGATATAAATAAATTAAGCAATTCTTTTATTATTAACACGATTATATGTATAATTACGAGATAAAATCCAAACAATTTCATTTCAATCTAAAATTGATATTAATCACACAAAAGTGCAGCTGTTCTAAATAAAATTAATTCACGTGAAATAAATTTTTGTGTCCATTCTATCCAGATGAGTGCGATAATTTTTGAATGTCATTTAGATTGTTAGTAGGACATTGTTTAAGCGTTCTCTTCGGCCATGCGGCCACGCGCTGATTAAATCTTTTAATTAAACACTGTAAATTTTGCGAGCATAGCCTACTTAACGGGAGCGCGATTAAAATTGGGGAAGATTGAATCGAGCGCCGATTAATTAACCGATAACTTCATCGCTTAATGTATCAAACAGATATAATGAAGCTTTACAATTACAATAAATAATTTGACCGGTAAATAAATAAATTATGCATTCCATTCATACCTCTTGACGGTGACATAGTAAAATTACTCTCGACAATTAATTAATCGAATTCAGATGAAACCACCATATTTAGCATTGTAATTTCTTACGAGCTTAAACCACCCCGTAGACACCCCGGTGAATGAGACGCAGGAAACCGTAAGAGCGACCAAATGTCGGCGAGGAAGGGTGAAGGGCGACGCGAAGCGGGAATGGAGGAGGGTTAGAAGATCAGTTCGAGCGCGTAAACAAGGGCTCATCAATCATCAAAGTGCAAGGAAACGAGAGCCCATTATGGATGAGGTTCCATAAGGAGAAATCTCGGATATTTTCTGTCCTGCTCCACTATATTCCCCCCCCCCCCCCCTTCTCTCTCTGTCTCACCATCCTCTCTTTCCCGTCTAGTCTATATATATCTATCCGTGCATAAATCTCGACGTTTCGGCGCGTGACAGCCGAACTCGTGCAAATATGTCGCGCCCTTGTCGGAAAGGGGAAAAGGAAGATGCACGATCTTCGCGCGAGGATGTATTATAGATCCGCGCGAGGGATTAAGAACTGCGCTCGAATCGATCGTTCGCCTGTCGGCGGGACGGCGATGGAGATGGACACGCGAGCGTTGGCGGGATAAGCGACGATAAGATGGTGGATGGTAAATATATGGAAAGATAAATCTATCTGACATTCGCGGAGAAGCGGGGAGATAAATTTAAAAAGGCGGTTCGGTCTTAGAGCGGCGAAAATAGCTACATTATGGAAATTCTCGTTATAAACCAAGATAAAAAACAATTGAATCCTATATTAGAACCATCTGTTTGAAGGTAATTAATGAATCTCTGCCATTAAAATCTTTTCCGATCAGATATCTTACGATGCGCACAGTCGGCCGCGAAATAATGGTAGCAAATTTTAATGACAGATTATTTGATAACCTTTGAATTTTATTTCTCCTGAACAAAAATGTCGAGAGAGCATGTCGTTTATTGTAATCTTTATATTAGGTAATATCCTGATGTAAAACGTTTATTTTAAATAACATTTGAAATAAAATAAAGAATATTTTACCATATATATTTTTTTGTCCTTTGAAACATGGTTCGTGAAAAGCGCGCCCTTTTGCCATTGACAGTGATTACACAAAGACAATTCGTATCTTGACATTTTTGTTTCGAAAAACTTACTCCAAATTGATCAAAGAAGATGTTACAATTTGATGTTTCCTTTCAGAATACAACGCACATATATAATAATAGTAAAAAATTGTAAAATACTAAAACACATAAATATATATAAAAGTATACATATATACATACACATATATATATATACATACTAAAATAGCTTTATAATATGTTATATGTACATACACGGGATGCGCACAATAGTGCAATATGATACGATTAATATAAATCGAGTTAATGGTTAAATGAAATCTATGATGAGGACCGTTCGGAGATATAATCGAAACTCAATATTGCACAATATTACGCATTCGAATGCATAAAAATCTAGCGAAATATCTTATGATTATTAATAAAAACGGTCGCAAATTTTCGTTATTTAAATCACTCCGTCTTGTGATTTATTTATCACTCTTCGCTCTCGAAATGCAAAGATAGGACAAGTCATATCTAAATTAGTAAAAAGAACTCAAATCGGGATATAGTCAAAACACCTTTAAAATAATAATTGTTATCGGTAAATGTAGACAATAATTAATTCTTATATCGCTTCGATGTTTCTACCATGAATGTATCGCGAAATGTCTGCTTCGATAAATAATCATCGTTTCACGATGTATTCGCGAAACATTAATTATGAAAATCAATTAATCACAAAGAATGATAATCGTTAATTGTTTACAGAGAATGATTGCGCGTCGATTTTATTTTGATTCTCGTCGATCTTTTGTTACCTATCTATCTGGTTGCTTCGCAAATGGTAACAGTGACCATGTATACACAACAATGGCGTGTTGCACGCTGTAAAAAACGGACGTTCTCTATACCATCCATTTCGTCACAGCCACGAAATATAACGCACCGTTAAATAAATGTCGAATATTCTATTTTTTTGCATTTCTGTTTTTCTATTTTAAATCAACTTCAACAAATGGGCTATTACTATACTTTCAAATCAAATGTTTATTTGATTTGAAAAATAAAACAAAACTTCTTTGATCGAAAAGGTACCATTGATGAACGTATAGCTATTAATAACTCTTACCACATTTTTACACATTCTGAGAGGTATAAAATTATATGATTTTAATAAATCAAGAATGTTTCTCGTAACTTTAATAAATCAAGAAAATGAAATAAAACCGTCGCAAAAACCGCAGTAATTTTTTCTTCATTTATTTTTAAAAAATCACTCAATTTTATTCTCCTCTGAAAAATGTGAAATAGAATGATATATCATAACATCTATTTTCCGATCAAGATAAAAATACATGTTATTATTCAAAAATTTTAGTTTAATATTAGATTTAACAATCTTTTTTAAGTAGCTAATTAATCATTCATCTTTTAATTAAAAACTGATATTAAATAATTATAATTTGTATATAACGTTTAAAATATGTCGTTTAGTCAATTATTTAGTAGATATCAGCTAATTGTTACAATGTAATGCCTAGATATAAGACACTAAAAAACAAGATCAGTTAAGCAGTAAAAAAATCTCAATATCATCTAAACTATGAAAATCGACAGTAAATGAAGAGGAGACAATACAAAATCTTCTATACAAATTAAATATAACTGTGAACAAATTTAAGTGAAGGGTGTTGACATTATTATACAAAATAGCGAGTAATTAATCGTACTTCTTTATTTATTTGGCATCTCGTGCCATTTCAAATTAATACAACACGCAATGCGTCGCTAGGATATCATCGGGAAAGCGCGCATTCCCAGCCCCGGGAGATTTTCGACCTTCTCCTGCGTAGAAACATGAGGAATTTTATTTAGTGTCTGGCACTAAACTCCCAAAGAGGAAGTGCCTTTGTGCCGGACTCCAGTCACTGGCTTTAGCTCCGGATTTCCAAAGTGCGATGCTCCAGTAAACGTTTCTCGTCCGTCGACGATTCGAGGACACAGCTCCGCCCCGTCGAATTAAGCCTTTGCTCGCATACCGGATGGCGTGACCGAGAGAAAGCCCGCTTGTACGGCGCTTTAAGAACGGGGTATCCAATTTCGTACGCGCCCCACATATTAATAATCTCTGTGATCTTTATCTAAATTTTTTTTTATTTAATATTACTCTTAAATTCATGTATATATTAATGCGGAAGAGTAATTAAACGAATACATGTGTGTATCAACTGTATGACGATTTATAAATTTAAAACTAAAATATAATTTTTAAGTGTAACTATTTATTATTTTGTTAATTTTTCAATATCGAGAAAATAGGATCAATTTAATTTCCGTGTATGTTACAGCAATACGTTGTCGTATTGCCAAAACGTTGATATGTATAACATTATAAATTATAGCGTTATTAAGAACTGTCATATCATGTTACGAAGATACGAAAATAAATTAAATGTTGATCCAGATGTTGATTCGGTTAAAGCTGAATGCGTGGCAAAATGAAGGAAAATTTCATAATTACGGCGGGAATTAAATGCTCAATTTGGGGATATTGTACATTTGCGCGCACGGGAAGTAATCTGCGCTTACAAATAACGTTAACAATCCATTGAAAAATGGATTGAGTATAACAATTTATTCATACGTTCGTTGTGTGCATCGTTATGCGCAGTAAAATGTGCTCGTCCAATTGATTGGCACTAGATTATGGCTTTCTTGTTCTCTTCGTTGCAAGAATTGATGCCAATCAATGTTCGACGATATACGCGTGCACACATACCGCAAGTAAACGAAGTCCGAAAGAGTCGTTATTTTTTTCGCCATTTCGCCAAGCAATCAGCGCGCAAGGTACTTTCGTACCAGCAATCTACTTGATAACTTTAGACATCATCTAAAATCTAGAGTCTTCTTCGTCAAATTGACGCACGATTGTTGCGCGTTCCGAGAATGCATGCGCATGTTACGCAATCAATGAAATAAGAAAGGCGATTGGATTATAATGATTAATATGTATAGGTACTTACTGAACGGAAAGTACGTTATGGTAATCTACAATGTTTGTAATTTTTTATGAAAGTCTTTATATGTAAAGGGTTTCTCGCAACTATTGTTGTTTTCACAATAGAATTCTTTCTTTAAAAAAATAAATTATATATTGTTCGATAATATAAGTAGGTACATGTGAGAACTGTATCGTTAATTATTGTGTGTGTGTGTTTAAAGGATTTCTTATTATAACTTTATAAATATATAACCGTATTATAGAAGAAAGATAAAATAACATTTAAGATAGTTAAAAATCATTTTTCGAAATACGCTCTAATTAGAAAAATAGAAAGAAAAACAGTGTAACAAATATCTACTAGGAGGTATACAATAATTAATATAATAAATAATAAATATATTAATACATTTCAATAATGTGAGATTTTCTTATATACTATCGTTATCTACAAATCTCTAACATTCGTTAATTAACATACGATATTGCCAAATAATATATTCATTTACATTCATTATCAATCTACTTTATTGACTCATCAAATACAGAAACAAAGTAAACTCGAGCGGGACGTAACCGAAATTTAGAATCGGATTTCTAAATCTGCGACGGGATGGCATATTTCTTCGCCGATTAACTGGTCGGCGGCGCAATTAATTGCTCTGCCGCCAAATAATTTCATTGCATCCGCCTCTGCGGTCTCGTGGAAACCTATCGAGAGGACCATCGACTAGTGCGTGCAACACGGCAGAACGGACCTCCGCATTATGTTCTGCCTTGGCTGCGGTATCTGCCGTTGGCGTTGCCGTCGATCGTCGGCGGATCGCTGGCGGCGGTAACAAGCTCACGGCAATAAGGCACATCAAAGTTGTAGCTTTTCGAAACGTGATCGATTGGAAATTCCATCGTACTGGCGACTCGACACGGCGATATTTACGTCAATCACCAAACGCTCGGAACTTTTATTTCGATACAATTCCAATTTTGCAAAACGTGAAATTTTATGACTTTGTAACTTGGAATATAAATGTTAAAATACTATAAAATGCTTGACGTTAAATATTTCGTACTATGCACACAATAATAACACAATACAAAAAATAACACAATACAACGATACGTATTGTCGTATTGTCAATAACTAGAGGAAAATTTAAACATTCGCTTTAAGCGGAGATAACATACGCTGCATAATTTATTATGACATTCACGAAATCATTCTCATATATATTATATGTATTTTGAAGCAGTACCGATCAACTACTATAAATATTGTTTAATTATTATATATTTGTTGTAATTTTCAAAACATATAGAACGTTGAAGCCACCAAAAGAATATTAAATCGTCGAGTGATTATTTTCAGGAGGTCCGATTTTAAATTCGCAAATGTAAAATATATTCTCGTTCATATATGCAGTTATAAAACGTACCATTGGCTCATATATCGTAAATATAAAATTTGTGTTACTTTTTATCTCTGTTATTGTTCATATTGCACAAATATGAAATTTTTATCTCTTTTACTCGAACGAGGATAACGCATAACGCGCCGCGCCGCTATGGTAAATGCTGATCTTATCCTCGTGTCGTAACTGAAAGAAGTGGTGAGAGAAAAGACGGCGCACATGCCTCGGCATTTACTATGGCGGCGGCTCGAAATTGGCACTTTCGGTGAACACTTAACACCCCTTTCGCGCGTGCACAAAGGCGCAACGATCTGGCCGCATGTGCGCGTTTCGGTCCTTCTGCTACGTTTGCAGCCCTCTCGCAACCCTTTTCACCACCCATGGCCGGCTCTAAGCAGGATGCAAAAAGTACGTCGTATCCTGTCTCGTGTCCGTTTCAACTAAATCCACAAAAAATATAATATTAAGAAAAAACGTAGCAGTTACTAAACTCGGCGTAGATCCAGAATAGCTATATCTAATAGCTAAAATTGTGAAGTAAAACTTTTTTGCAGATTTGCTACCAAAATTAATTTTTTACGCTTAAATAATATAAATATAATATTTGCAGTTATTCTTAACATTAGCAAATTGTTCAAAGAATTTTTCACGAAAGTTTTTACGTTGTTTAATAAACAATAAAAAATTAAATTATGCTGTTTATGTAGGTATTCCACGTTTTTAGTCGACTGTATTATTATCATTTAGAAAATATTTGTAATATAGATATTATATAGTGTAATAAACTTATTGTTGTCCTATCATTATTCCTTATTGAAGATTCTAAATGTGATTCTAGAAATGTGCAGTTCTGCGAAACGTGATATTGATACGATGTTAAAGTAAACAGAACATGTTCTGATATTAATATATCGTTTATGATATTATTAGCCTGCCCTGTAGGCACAGTGTTCTTTGAGAGAAGCACTTATAAAATAAAAATAGAAAAAAGATCTATTGATTATTCAAAGGGGTAATAATGACCCATTTAAAAATTCTAAGAAAAAACCTAAAGCTACTCTATCTACATATTATTCTTCTAAAAATTTTGCTACTTTTTTCATAATTCCCATTCTTATTTTGACTATTTTACCTTATTTTATGATAAATTTTTTAAAGCTAAAAATCTAGCGATAAATAATCATAAAAAATTTCAGAGAAACTTTCTTTTCATACAAGTTCTTTCTGTAAATTGTTTTGTTTATATTGTTTAAGATATGCATTATAATAAAAATAAACATTATATTTATAATATTAGGTCAAATATTTATAATAAATTTTAATAAAAAATTCTTACAATTATCACACTGGTACTGCGCGCGGATTTTTTGGTAAAACGGCACTGCCGCCACCCTCTACACTCGAGTGTCGCCAGCTTTCTCCCATACGGCACCCCTCTTCCGGACAACGCGGTCCAAAATGAAAAGCCCTCAGCACGCTTTCCGGCCGGGTCCAGGTGTTGCTTCACCAATCGACAATAGCCTCTCGCTCGTGTTATAGATCAAAATGCGCTGCCGGTTGCGCACTCATTCGCGGTAGACAGCCAAAGCCACCCTCGGTACTCGAGAGGGCGGTCACCGGGACTGGGCGAGGGGCGGCGGGGCGTAAAACGCTTGTCCCCCGGTTCTGTTACTCTCTGTTGACGTGGACGCCGCTCGTTGACGCGAACGTCAATTGGGGGTCGACGGGTTTTGCAGTGTGACCGGTGACGGTTGTTTGCGGAATGAGGCAGCGGTGCCTCTCGGTGCGAGGAGGTGGGGAAGAGAGAGCGGATTGAAAGAGTAGGAGAGATTCGGTGAAATATTGGCTGACGTTTGGCCGATCGGACTTACATCGAGAAATAATTAATAATGGCGATAATTGAATTCCTCTTGGGCAGCAATTGTGTTGTTCATTGTTTTCAGATTCGTTGCGTGCTACAGAGGCAAAACTCACATTTCCTCGTTTTCTAGATTATTTGTGGGAAAAGATTGAACAAATTTTTTTCATTCATTTTTATGTTTACGGATTCATAAAAAAAAGGAAGTTTAGAGATTTGTGCGGCAGTTAATAATTTGCATATATGTACATATATGCAAAGCGACTTTTCGATTCGTGTACTCTCCCTTATGACGTTCGAGAAAACGGCTTTGCACATTTGTAAAGGGCCTTCTCTGGATGAGAAGGCCCAGAAGGCTATTATTTATTTAAAAAATACTCAGAATAGCTACTTACGCTAATTGCGTTAATTGTAATCGCCTTTACGTAATCGACTGATTGAATAACATTAACTGATAGCTGCCTATAACGCACAGGTCTAATTTTCCCAAATCGATATATAAACGCCCTATATTATTAGAATGAAATTTTGTTTGTCGCGCGAGGATTGTAGGAGCGTTATAATATCGAGAGAATTAACATCACGCTATAATCCCATCACATCCCCATTAAACCCAATGAACTCCCGTGAGCCTGTTAATGACGAGGGCGCCAATCGCAACGGCTCACGTTCTAATCATTAAAACGAATTACTCACTTCTGTAATCCCGCATAACCGTCATTAACGATACCGTACCGCCAACGATTTTTGCAGCTGTTTGATTCCCATCGATCATCATTCGCGCGGCCGTAAAACGCGGGGGCGCCAAAACGCGCGGTCGCGTCCACGTCGCCTCGTTCTAATTCGCACAAAGCGGCACGTTTCGCGCGCCGCGACCGCCTTGGGCACGGTATTAGCGCCGAGGCAGCAGTTTTCGCTCCTTAAGCGATTAATTAATCGAGCCGGTCGAGCGTGATCGAGTCGGAGGTCAGAGGTGGCGGAGCCAGCCATTCCCTCGGCAACGTCCGTAACACAACGGAACGGCTAATGTGGTCGATGTTCATGCGCGCGCGCGCGCGTGCGAGAGAGAGAGAGAGAGGGAGAGAGAGAGGGAGAGAGAGAGAGAGAGAGCTGCAGCACCTAGGATAAAATTATTTGGTCAATGCACAATTATTGAGAGGCGCTTTGTAACGCGGGCTGCTTGTAAGCTGCGGGCGTCGCGCCGCGCCCGCCGCGAAACGCCCTGACAAAGACCGAGAATATTATGTGCGCGCGATTCCGACAAATTGCTGAGAGCGTCGTCGCTGAGCGCCTCGTGGACCAATTGCAATCCGTAACTGCAGACTGTGTAACTCGCCGACCCGACCCGACGCAGCCCGTCGCGTCGGTGCGTCGGGGAAGCGCTCCTAATTGGAGTGGTGGCGTCGCACGTCAGCGAGCCCGCGGAACGCGCATTCCCGTTTGTACGGACAAGCTCCGACGATTCGTTCCTCACGAACGGCGGGGAACGTCGTGGAACGTCGACGTGCTCACAGCTTACAGGGGAGAGAGAGCATTCAGGTCTGAATGACTAACACGACGATCTACACGAGACATACCACGCGCACACACCCTCGGATCCAAACCGATGTAATTTCGGTAGATATGTTTACTTCCAATTTGCCACGTAAGCACAGAAATAAACCAATCAAATGGGCCAATTATCACGTCGTCTCCATTGGAATAAAAAAGCGTAGAAATCATTTCCACACTCGGATCGTCGCGTCGGAATATAAAATAATCGCAGATAATGCATAAATGTTTCGTATCATTGCAATTTTCTCTTAATCGCAATTTTAATGATTATAAGGTAATGCAAGATATTATCCGGAATTTAAAAATTTAAAATTTGCCGTATAATAATTTAAAAAAAAAACGAAAGTAAAATTTTAGAAGAATATCCTCAGATTTATATAATATTAAATATTTATTATTCCTATTTATTATTAAAATAATAAATCTTACATTATTCAAATATGTTAAAAATAAGTGAAGAAATATGTTAAATTAAAATTATAATAGCAATGAAAATATTTATAACAGATTCTAATTAATTTAGTTGATAATAAGTTTATTATTTATAACAGATTCTAATTAATTTAGTTGATAAATAAGTTTATTATTAGAGTATCATTTAATTATTAGGTTTTGATACGTTCGATAATGATACATAGAAATACAGAGTTTCTAACTTATAAAGTTTACTCGAAGCTTACATTATGTATCTTTTCAATCAGATTTGCTTCTGACAACTATGTATTGGAAAATATCATCTTTCAGCATTCTTGTCATGTCGAAAAATGAACAGAATTTCGTCGACACACTGTTTGTGATGTAACAAAAAGGTATGACGGGACATCAAAATCCAGGCCCTGCTTGTATATCATTGAAGATGAAGAGTTTTTCTCGAGTGAGATTACTCACGCTCGGGAAAAGAGCTGTATCATCACTTAGCCATTTTCCACTTGTAATGATGAAAGGAAATGAATCTTACATTACTTCCATTGTATTTCTATTATATTCCGTTAGATATATATAGTATAATGTATAGATTTAAGGAAAAAAACCGTGGAAAAACAGCAAATTATATATTATCGGATCTAATAAAGATCGGCTATTGTTTCTAGAACATTCCCTCGTCTCCAGCTTTCACATATAATACAATAAATAATTATTTAGTGCATTAATAAATCTCCCAGTTTTTTAAATAAATTTTTTTCATGATATCTCTAATTTATTTCACAAACGTTACGTTAATTTTAACTTAATGCAATATTGTGATGCGGAAATTAAGATTTTAAAAGAATAGAAACGCGAAAAACAAACTAGAAAAGAACTCTTCAAAGATTTCACATAGATTTAACGCGGACAATGCGACGCTCTAAGAATTGCTCGTGTATTTGTTAGATACTCCCGGGAACGTTCTCTGTTTTATGGCATTCAGAGCGAGGCAAGGAGAGTCTATGAAGTAAAATCGTAATTCTTAAGGAAATTTGCATGCAAAAGCTGCGGCTTGCGAGAACGGAAAGAGGAAGGAAAGGGAATGACTGCATTACCGTGATACGCTCGCGCACGTACACAAACGCACGCAAAACCGTCAGTACGCATCGTTCGAGATGTCTCCTGTGTCTGTTCGCGCAAAAATAGTGCTAGTTAGTTAGCATTCTTTTAAAAATTATCGTAATTTTAATCGCGTAATAGCCGTAATTAATTTTTTGTTTTATAAACTAAATTAAAAAATACTATTAGTACTATAACTTAAACGGAAATTAACAAGTAAAGGTTGAACTCGCGAGAAAAGTTAACTTGATTATATACTTTGACATGAGGCTTAATTCAATCTTATTAGTACATATCATTTAAGAAATATTCAAAAAGAGACATATACGTAGCAGAATTTTATCTAAAATTCTTTTAAAATCCGCTTGCGCGGATGCAAACATTCATTTTTCATTCAACAAAAATTATAAATAGTATATTTTTGAATTATAATTTAAAGTTTGCTTTACCTTATTAACCTTTAGAAAGTTATTATAACGTCTCGAAATCAGTGTCACACACATATTTTGCATCCGATTATAATTATTAGTATGTCTTCCTAGAGCGAAATTTTCGTGATTATGAGAAAAAAATTCTGCGATCCTGTAATATTTAAAGATAGTATAAGAGATATCTATAATTGAGATTTAACACATAATAAGATACATATTTTACAGTTAAGATTTCGATTTTATTGTATAGTTTTGATACAAAAAATTTGATCGCAAATTCTTGTAAGAATTGAATTATGTATAACTTCTTTTTTCATTTTTTAAGACTGTCTGTAGAGGAATAACAGCTATATTTAATGTAAACTGTTCATTGTTATTCTTATTTAAAACCATAATTCTCTTTGCCGCACTCTTTTAAAGTTTTAGATAAATTAGAGATTAATCCAAATGTTCGACATATTTTGCAGGTATCTGTGAGACATATCAACGTGACGGATGACACGCTTGTTTCAGTCGTATCAGTCAATCCCATAGCAACGCGGGCAACATGAAAATGTATAAAACTAATGCCATGATTTATCGTTGATTTCCTCGAAAGGTAGAATACCTTCTTTTTCCAGTTTCAAACCGGATCGCTGACATATTTCATTCTAGCGTATCCTCCACTTTCCGGCGAGATCCCGAAAGAAGGACACGTATGTGTGCGTGTGTATACGTATAGATGCAAGCACGTAGACGATACACGTGTGTAGTTCCTCTTTACAGATCGTTTTGTCGACTAGAATTTGATATAGTATAGCAAGAGTGCCGTTCTTCTGTGAGAGACTTTTGTGAAACGCAAAGTAGCATATCGAAGTGGTTATCTCGTAAATCGTGGGGGGGAAATCTATGTAAAATACGAAGATGTGATTTACGACGCCGATTTATTTCGCGAAATTTATGTTAAGAAAATATATTTGTCACATGTGCGTGTGACAACTGACAGTGTGAATACGTATCAGGGACATTATTTACAGGGGCATAAAATTATATATGTCTATCAATATGAGTTCGAGATTAGACTGGCGTGATAAGATAAGATTAAATGTTCCGAAATTAGACGACCGGGAAAAGATTAAAGTTTCTCAATAGCAACGTGATATATTGCGAGATCCGGGGAGTTATCCGCAGTAGTTTACGGTGATATATGTACGCTTGTTTTACTCATGTAACTGCAGATGCCGGTCGCATGTGAGGTTCCCGGCGAGGCTTTTCCTGCATTGTTCAAGCTTCGCCATTTTCCGCGAAACATTTTCGGGCGCATGCGTGCGTTCGCGTGTCTGCAGTGCGGGCACGTGCGGTTTTAACATCGAACAAAAGAAAATCTTGGCACGAGTGCTGAGTGGGACGCGCCGCGCGCGTGTGCGTGCGTGCGCGACTTGCAATTTTAATGCGGCTTAACGAGTGTTTCGCCGCGACGCGACGCGACGCGAAGTAAACCCGTATACAGTAGTTTTTCGGGATAAGGGATGGATGTTCTTTTCTTCCTATAAAATATATTTCTTTATCACTTGTCTCTGCTGCATTAGATCTTTTATCCTTTAAAGTTAATTTTCGAGAAGAGAGAAAGTTGCCAGACGATATTTTATCACAATAAAAGTAGCGAAGAAAACATCAGAGACAATAAATCTCCACTCGCTGTTGTTTTTGTAAAACAGTTTCTAATAAGCATCGCGAAATACATGTATATAGAAAGATCGTAATTATCTTGATAATTGTTTTAAAGAAATAAACAATTTTACCCACGCCACACCAGTGACGATTTTTCCCCGTTCACGTTCTCCGCGAAATATAATTGAAAAAAAGCATAAAGATTAAATACGCAACGAGTACGTTTCGTGCCATATATAGATTAATATCAAACAAGGTAGGAAAACATCGCGCGCTCTCGTATCGATACGAACGGATGAAAGTTTGTTCCGGCGAGCGGAAGCGAATCAACATTTGCACATATCCCACGTGCGCGCGTTTTTTAAAGCCGCGAAGCTGCCCGTGAAAAGCGCGTTCTACTCTTCTAAGAGATCCATACCTGCCTCTCGTCGTGCAAATTCGTTCTCGCGATCAATCACCGCATCGAAACAGCGGAATCGAGTCCATCGTCAATAATTCTTCTATCACGCTCTCTTGCATCTCCATCTCCATCTCTCTTTTTCTCTCTCTCTCTTTCCCTCCCCCCTTGTTATTTTCTTTTTTTTTGGCGCAACGTGGCTCTCTCGTCGACGCTGTATTGACTCGTCAGCCTCGATCCGTTCGACAATTTACGCCGCGACCGTTCTGCCTGCCTCGCTCGTTTTTCTTTCTCCCTTTTCCTCTTCCTTTTTTGGTACGCCAACGAAAATGCCAGCGCGAGCATAAACCGCCGGCTGGGCGACAGAATTCATCGGGCGGGAAGAGGAGGGATAAGGCCCTTCAGCAATTTGTCAAGAGTTCGCGCGAGGATCGAGGATGCACGCGAGGGTATCAGCGAAAAGTTGATAACTGCAATGCCTTTTATTGTTTTAAGGTCGATAAACGCGACCGAAAAGTTAGAAGGTGATAAATGACGATTAAAGGTTTAATTCAGAGGGGGATTAAAGCGCGGCCGTGACGTGTACGCGAGTCGATAAAATTCAGGAGGATTTACTCCCGAACCTCATCTTTTATTGCTGCGATGCAATTTGAGCATTTTATGGAGCGTTTTCACTGTGGTGCCGGGCGATACCCGAAGTGTCATACACTACCGCGCTCGATGGATAAACGCAGCTTTCGCAAAACTACGCGTCGTAAAACTCGGCCCGGTTTTTACGACGTTCAGTGGGAGGAAAAGAAAGAATAGCGTTGCGAGTGCCGCGGGAAAGGGAGTCAGCCGGTATGTAACACGCGAGACAATGGATGATTAATTTTTTATGTACTCCCGTTTTATGGAGTAACCAAAGAAACAGTTTTATCGTCTACTTGAAAATAGCATTATCATATTTTACGGAGAGTAAGACTGCCATCGATCAGTAAAGTGATAGATTGCAATGGCGGTATTCAAGAGATCGATATTTATTTATGTTTTATTTCAGTTATTTTTTAAATTTTCTTTTTCGGAAATTAAGAAAAAATAATTCTACGTTTTCTCCATTTTCTTTCCTTTATTGTCACAATATTAATAATCAATTTCGTAACAGTCTTACATTTTTATCATTTCATTGTACAATATTGAGAAAAGTTAAATGATAAAGAAAAAGGAAATAAAAATTAATAAGTCTATTCGATATAATTAATAGTAGGTATTGATTTCATTTCTATAAAGGTATTATATTAGTAATTGATACAATATTAATCTATTAATGATTATACTAATTTGCTAATGAAAAGATTCAATCGTTGATTTAATCGTCGCCTCATGACGAGAGAGAACGGACGCTGCATTAATTCATCTAAATTCAGAATCGTGAGAAACTACTAAGAAAATTTGTGTGGCACCCACGGGAGATGTCAGAGGTGCTCTGGAGTATTATAGTCAGCCTGAGCGAGAACCGCTGAGAACCGAGCAATTATTTCCCAAGCGTTTGAAGTTCAGGGAACCATTATGACAAAAGAGATATTTGTCTTGGCCGCGGGATATTTTAACAGTGGCGCTGAAAGATATGAGAAATATCAAGAAGTAATCGCGAGCGAACCGCGAACTGAATCATTTCGGAACGTCGGTAATTTTGAGTTGTCCTGCAACTTACGAATCGTGAATTCTCGACATTATCAGATTCGGAATTATTGAGTTCTTTGAATTTTGAGTGAGGTATTCGAGTACTCGGAGAGATCATCGAATCATAGCATTAGTAAATCCCCAACAAACTTTCTAAACTTCAGATTTTTGGATCCTTATAAGTTCTCAAGATCTTCTTAATTCTTAAGTCTTCGGATCTTCGGACCACGCCGAATTAAATCCCAATTACTTTCTTGCCGCGATTGATCTGTAATTATAACTTATAACCGCGGAAATCTTTTTCTATACTTCTGTACTTAACAAGCAAAAGAATTCAAGTAAAAGACTCATTATTTTCGAGAGCTACCGATAGTAAAGAATTATAAATGTAAATTTTCAAGATAAATTAAAAAGATAATTATACATCTCAAACTAATTTCGAAATTTATACGTATTAAATTCCGGCATAATGCTAGTTTTGCATCAATTATTTCAGATAATTTCCAAGAAAACATGGTATATATATTTAATTGAAAATGTTTGAATAATATTTTTCACGTTTTCTAAGATAAGGAGCTATTCTCATAATTGAATATAAATTTTAACCGAATCAATGTAAGTATACAAATAATATATTTTAATTGTAAGAGGATGTAACAATACAAAGCTCAATAAATAAGACAAAAAACTTCGCGTAAAATATTTTTAGTCTCGACTTTGCCATGAAAAAAACACGTCGCGTCGAAGAAAAGTGGTTAGGTACAGTTACAAATTCTTCTTAGATATCTTCCAGAGCTCTCTTCTTCTTGTCCGATCTTTGTGGCCACTTTCGTCCACAGCGGGAACATAAATTTTCGATTTCTTCCGCAAACGTGCATTTTCGTTCTATCGTGATAACTATCCAGAAGTTAATCGCCAATGGACAATACATGAATAAGACTAAATTTAGTTAATCTAATGCCTCTTTATTTATCTATTATATTTACTCAAGAATTTAAAATGTCAACATTATAAAAAAGCTTGTTACTTTAAATATTTATTCTGAAATCTTGTAATGAACATTTAAAAAGCTTCGCCAATCAATTATTCCAATAACTGAAAGGTAATAATAATTTCCGACATTTTTACGACCATTATCATGCTCGGTAAATATGTATGCGTTCTAATGCAGCTATTATTTATATTCATTATAATTATTATTATCATTATTTATATCTACTCATTATTGTGAATACAGTTATAATTTTAATATCAACATTTATTTTCATTGCATTATAAATATAAATTAATTACGATTTAAATATCAATTATAAAAGACAATTTTCATTATAGTTGTAATTATTATTATGCGTTATTGTTCACACACTATTATTGCGCGCTTCATACGGAACGTCGTGTCTACGGGAACGTCGCGTATACCTTATCGTGAAAGTGAGATAGCATCGTTGGTCATCGACTTTCCGACGAGATCGAATAGTCGAAGTGCAGTTTCAATGTCTGCCCGCATCGTCCTTTACTTTTCGTTTGCTCCACTATGGCGATGAACCATCAGATACACGAGTGGCGACTTGCCGCGTAGAAAAAAAAAAAGAACCGCGCTACCACTTTTACGATCGACCTTTGAGATCGGCCATTGCGGGCGAGTGCGAAAGGGATAGGGGTTTGCGAGGGAGAGAGCGAAGTCAGAAGGCTAGGGTGGATAAAGTAAACGTTGTTCGTAGAAACTTCAACTCAAGCGCGGCGTTTCTCGGCTGCTCGCTTTATCCTTTCCATCTTCCCTTTCCTGCTCTTCGACGAACTACTGAAAAATAAGATACGCAAACTTGTCTCTCTCTCCTTCCCACTTTTTATTTCTTTCCTTTTTTTGTCGGAAATCTCGCACGGATTCGTTCGGCATCGAGGCTTCCGCTCTACCGATATCAAATCGGTGGCGAACTTAATCGCTTGCTTACATCAGAAAGTAAGAGGGACTTCAGTAGAAATTCATGTGTGAGTGTCGCTCGCTCTTCTCACTTTCTAATCAAATTACTTTTAATAATAATGAAAAATTTAACAGTTCTATAACATTTTAGACATACATCCTACATATTAAGTAGTTCGAAATGTTTTCAATCCGACACTTTAGATTTAGATGTTCTGAGTAGGTTAAAATTATATACAATTATAAATTAAAACCGAAAATGGTATTAACTTATAATTGTTTGCATATCAATTTAATAATATACCATAGACTTATATAGATAGACCGGCCCCTGCCGTAAGAGCACGCGTCGGAAGACCTACCGGCAGGGGCCGGTATATCTATATAAGTCTATGTAATATACTTTTAAGAAAATCATTCTTGAAATTTTATTATAAAAAGCTTTTTTCCTAATATATGTCTGGAACATTATAATCTATCATTCTGTGTAATAAAACGTAAAGTGCCGGCAAAAATAAGCAATATAGAGAATAGTTAAACAACGAGAACGATCAAGAACCGCGGCTAAATTAATTTCCTCTGTAACATCCGTTTTCGTCTACATCTAACAAGGAAAATTCCACGGCGCCAGTTTAAGAAAAGATGGGAAAGATAAATGAATTTACTTATTTAAGCTTTAAATAAATTGGACATCTCGTTAACCGTATGATTATTGGTGTTTGAACAGCTTTTCGACTTCATTTTTTCCAATCGCAGTTGAACGTTGACGTTTACAAACCAATTATATCAACTGAAATTAAATAGGTATATAAATATGAATCTCCATTTATCATGCAAAAAATCTAGTTTAAGAAAGTTGAAAGTTACGACATGAGCTTTGAGAAAAATTAAAGAAGGTAAAGAGGTAAATAGGAAAAGTTAAAGAAAAAGAGAAGAGAAATGAAGAAAAATAAAACATAAATTATTTTAAAAATAGAGACAGATTGAGTAATAAACACAGATAGTTTAAGTAAGAATCAAGTTAAAATTTATAACAGTATATAATATGAATTAAAAACATGAGCATTTTGTTTCAAAAGGACAACAATACGAATATCCGTGAAAATATAGGTTCTCTGTTATAAAAAAAAGTAAATTATTGGATAAATACAAGTCTAAGGAAGTTGGCGCAATCCATTACTATTACACCCGTGAACTGTGCGTACTCACGAGTGAAATACAGTCACTCAATACAGTCTACTAACTAGATAAAAAAACAATCGGACCGGTAATCCCCCTCAGATAAAAACAATCGTTCTTCCATGGCTGATCCTCAGGAAATCGTAGGAACGAAGGAGAGTAAATGTTTCTGCTGGAAATTTTACACGACTTCCTACTTCATGGATCCCATTTATGGGAGTTTCGGTGTTTCATTGTATAAAACAAAATTTTGGATGGAATCCTCCCGTGGTTTGTATAAGCACTGGGAAAGGATTTTCTAACAGCATCGGCAAAGCCTACAAATTTAATAATGTGCAAAGTACGCGTTGTAACCATGCATTTAATCATTTAATGTAACATTATGACAAAAAAAGGGATTTTGAAACTATATTGCGGATTTAATAGTAGTAAAAATTCCCACAGAGACTGCTTTAGAACAAGATTCTTTTGATTATAAGCAATTGAAAATAAAGGTAATGAATTTGAGAAATATAAATTGATAGATAATAAAATTATTCCTTATTTAATTACATTTTAATTTCACAAAAATTGATTATAGATATTTACTTACAAAATATTTAATAATTAAAAAATAGTTTTATAGAAAAACGAAACAATGATCAAGCAGATAGTTAATAACAAAAGAATTGAAAATATCAATCAAGAAATACCTTTGCCATTGTTAGATAACTATAATCTGATTATACGTATAGGTAATATACGAATCAAATTTTATTTGCTTTAACTTTTTATTCATTTTTTTCATATATAAAAAATAATTTTTAGATAAAAATGTATAATCTTTCTTCGTGTGTTTTATAAAACTAACGCGTAGTTAAGATAAAAAAATTTTCACTTGCCTCGAGACATTAATACGGGAATAATATTATAGATTTAAGGGGTTAAGCCACGCTTTGGTCAGCCGGCGCTTCGAGGCGAAAGGAAATCTTTGGTTGGTAAAATTTATGTTTCCTCTCGTGGAGAGCAAGCAAAAAGAATGCGCCCGTGGAGAGGGGGCAGAGGCAAGAAATTCCTAAAACGTTTACCTTTTATCCTTCTGCACCGGTGGAGCTTAAAAGAAAACGCTCGATTATTCTTTTATCGTCGCATCGCGGAAATGTACAAAGGCGTGTTTTATTTCAGCTAATAAAAAGGAAACAGAAATGCCGACTGTGTGGGTGTATACATGTGTATGCAGGAACAGAATGTGACGCATCCAAATTATACCGTTAAACTCGAATGCATTCCGTTTTCGCTGTCTCCATTAATACGATACAAGTTTAAAAACGGTTTAACGAATTACAACGAATTTACACATTCTAATTTCCACTAATCCGTGTACGCTGATAAAATAATAAAAAAAATATATTTTTTTTTATATCAAAAATTACTTTTGTACTAACATCTATAAATCGTAAAGAAATTATAGATTTATACTGATTGTGAATTGCGCTACTTTTAATTCACATCAAGCAAACAGAAAATGTTTAATCAGTAAAAATGTTCTATTTATTTTCCTTCATTTTCTTTATTAAAGCTTGAATTAATTTTTTATTTGCTTTATAAGCGTAACCATTAGCTTATTAATGTAAGCTTTTATTACACACTCAAGGCTCTTTAATCTCCATCTTGATAACCGCAATTCAATCTTTAATAGCACGTATATATCGTGATATCTATCGCGGATGTCCATCGCTATTTCGATCCCTAACCCAGGCAGATGCAGTCAAGAATTGCGTTAATGGTGCTGACTGCAAATAAAGTGCCGTATTTATGATGGTCACGAGTGCTCGGCGTTAATTTGCGCGCAACGATCCGCGCAATATGACCGTAATATCCGGGCCGCGCGATGTTAATGCCTGCAGCTCATTGGCGATCTTAATAACCGCGCGCAAGTATGAGGCGCATGCTGATTGCAAGTCCGGAAGTAATAGCAGATTGTTTTAGATCGGGAGTGTCCTAAGGCAATCAGGTGAACTCAATCGAATTCTCGCGCGATGCATTAAGCCCGCGCTCATGTCCAGAGCGTTATCGATATCTTCATCCGCAGAGATGTACGTTCATCCCTTTATGACTCGCATCTGCATCAAACAACAAAGACGAAAATGACGCGCGCCGTTATTACGTTATTTACCTTCCTGCTATTGCGACGTTGAAGCGAGATAGTAATTCCTTTCTAAGTAACTATAGAACTTGCGTGAGTTCCAAGTAATCGGATTAGTTGGAGCAAATATCAATAATGTATTTAACTTCTGTAGTGTGCTCTATTATATTTTTAATTAGAAGTACAAACATAAAATATTGCGATAATTTGTAAATAATTGACGATGCAAATTCCAAAGTATACTAACTTTAAAATTGCAACTACTGAAGAGAAAATTTTATCATCTAACGTCTAACTTGCTCTTTATTTGTTGCGTTTTTTAATACACAAAAAAAAAATTTCTTGTAAGTAAATACATTTTCTTGAATTATAATTACTAAATTGAAAGAAATAATTACTCGCAACAATAAAATAATAAAATATTTTGATAAAATGATTTTCTACTGACAAGTAATTGTGTTTTTGTTTTAATAAAATATTATCTCCAAAACAAATAATTTGTCAATGAAGAGAATGTTTTATTAAAACAAAAACACAATTACTTGTCAGTAGAAAATCATTTTATCAAAATTAATAAATGTAACTACTTGAACATAACAGTTGTTAATAAGTAAATTTTTTTTTTAATTTATAAAACAAATACTAGAAATAATTCATTGATTACTTGTATCAATTAATACATATATAAACAATTATTTCTTGCCGCAAGTACAAATTTAAAATATTTTTTCAATTATCATATTTTTATAAATAATAAGAGATAGATCTAGTACTTAACATAATTGGAATTTAGATTTCTTTATAAGTCTATTTCATATTGTATACATATATAACAAAGGTAGATGGTTTCGGGCTAACATAGCAAAAGATACTCTTTCGCATTTCTAGATCAAAGATTCTTCGCATTTCAGGATCATGCTACGATCAAAGAATCTAGCGATTCTTTTGAACGTAGCATGATCCTGAATTACTTTCATTAGATAGAGAAAGAGAGAGAGAGAGAGAGAGAGAGAGAGAGAGAGAGAGAGCTATCAGAAGGCTTTCGCGAAGAAAACTACGTTAAAACATTCTCCTATCTTCAGTATCGCCAATTATTCCCGTCACTTTAATTATTCTCAATTTTATTATCGGAGAGCGACGAAGGTGTGTAATACATAGTCTCGGGAACGGGCGAACCCTTCCTGACAGATCCTTTGCATAATACCGTAACCACGAGACCGCTGTGGCGAAACTTCAGCGGTGACCTGATAAAAGTCTCCGACCGTAGTAGTTCGCGAGAACGCGCGGTAGCTACGCGGCGGGAGGAAGAGGGTGGCTGTGGGCGCGCGCGCGGCGATAAGTCGCAGAAAACGAACTAATCAAGGCATTAATCTCCTTTACCAGGCGGGCGGACTCACCAGCAGCGAGAGAAGTGAGAGGGTGGAAGAGGAGGGGGGGGGGGGGGGGAGTGTGCACGTATATATGTATGTAAATGAATCTAATTCCTATTCTCGTCGGTGCCTTCGGTAGAAAATGGCGGCGTCGTAAAAATGTAAATCTTGCTTTGAATAATATTCTCCCCTCTCCGCCCCCTTCTTCCGCATCGCCACCGGAAGTGGCACCGGTGTACGCGCGTGGGAAAGGAGAAGCGCGGAAGTGCGAAGGAGCGAAAGAGGAACAAAATAAAACATCACGTACGACAAGATAGAGAAAAGAGACGGACACAGTACGAGGACGACGTGAGGAAGGGGTGAGAGAAGCGCAAGGCGGGGGCGGCGGCGGCGCGGGCGGCGCGAAGTCGGGAGAAATAATGAAGGCGGCCGCGGGAGAGACAGAGAGATGCGGAGCCGCGTAGGTCGAGTAACGGGAAATGAGCTTTACTACGCGCCTTTTACATGTAAAAGAGAGAAGGAAACGGCTGTTATACCAAAGAGACGAGATAAATAATGCCGACGATGCGCGTTCTTCTTTGAAATCGAGTCAACGTGATTTATTGGTAATTCGATAATATCTCTTGAGTCTCGATGCAAGCCATTAAAGTAGAAGTTTCTGTGTCCTCGCCAGGACTCGAGATACATGCCCTCACATTATAACATGAGAGGTCGAATGTATTAATTCATGCAACGTCTCGTGAGGAAATCTTTCACGACTTCGATTTTAGTGGCATACTTTAGCACAAGTCTTTCAATTTTTGCATCAAATTATTTAATTAAATTAAATTAATTGAATTTATTTAATTAAATTGATAATTTGACGTTTGACAATTTATCAATAACTCAATTTCCAACGCATCTCTCTGTTAAATAATGTTCATTAACCTGTTGTCAGTTGCGCTCTTATTAAACAGAAAATGAAGGAAATACATGAGAATAAGTAAGTGTATGTGAGCTGTAAAAAAGAGGCAAACAGAACGCGAAAAGAAATAGAGAGATAGTTCTGACAGGAGAGACAGGTTGCACCGGAAAGTACTTGGATACCCGCGGTGTGCCGTTAAGCATCGCGGGTGCTCCCGTTAAGCTTAGCCCGCTTACTGCTGTGACTGTTTTAACGACAGCCTCTGTGTTTACGAACGGCATCACTAATATCGTATAAAGGAAGCGAGAATAAAAAGGATACGCGCATATATATAAGCGAGATCGCGAGCGCGGATCCAGCTCATAAAACGCGACGTAAAAGGACGTCGGTAACGTTCGTAACGGTGAGCGAGATAGCGTATGAAAAGAATCGGCAGGAACGATACTACACCGAGAAACGGCGAGCGAGAAAGTTGAAGATTTGTTCCTGCCTGATATTGAATGCCGTAACATCGATCTTTGTCCCTTATTGACCAGTCTATAGCGATACATACGCGCGTATCTTCGTCCCTTCGGACGTTTCTTTGCGGAAGATATCCTTTTTCTTGAGTGCCGAGTCGATTTTGATCGTTACCGTCGATCGCATTAATACCGGTGCGATTTGTAATCACGTTAGCGTGACGCTTTCACGACGACGACGACGACAACGACGAAGACGACGACGATGTTCGTTTTCTACAGTGACAGCATGACGGCAAATGTCGTAGTACAAAAGCGACCGCGAGACCATCAAGCACTGCGAGGTCTAAGCGAGATTCAGATGACACGTGAGCTATGAACGTCATCCATAATGCCAGGCTTCGGTACTTCGTGGCGATGTCATCGCTAGCAGGGATATTTATTGGCACGACTAAGCCGCTACGCTCGCTAAATTTATAGCACATTCAAAATCTTTGGTTAATGGTGATGAGTCGCCATTATTCGTTCATGTCAAAAACCGCATATGTATAGACGTTATATGTATATAACATCGTCAGACAGACAGAGCCGCCATGTCGCATCCCGTATATTGAAAACATTTGTTCGAATGAATTCAAACAGCTTTACATAAAGCACGATATTAATTCAGGGCTTCCATGCAAGAGGGATGTAAGTCAAAAACACCATATTGAGAAAAAAAATGACTTTTTAACAGTAACTTCCAATTACTGAAATAAAAAGTTGTACTATGAAAATTTATTTTGGTTTCTTCTGAAACTTTTATGAACTTGTAATAAATAAAAATATTTATTTTGACATATCGCGAAAAGTGTAGGAAAAAAACATTTTGTTTAATGATACTTACATCTCTATTGCATGACAACAATAGTTTTGGGAAAAAATTGAAACATATTATTCCACATGTCACTTCAAAAATGGAAACACATTATTTCACATGTCGCTTCAAAATAAAAATTTAATACAAAAGAACCAATTGCAATATATAAATGTTATCTAAATATCCAGATCAGCCGTGATGCTTGTATCAGCATCTTCATGGGCTTCTTCAGTCAAGTCGATGTAGAACTGGCGGTTTTGTTTTTCGGAGATGTACTATCTAAGAATTTTCTTACATCTCTGTTTCTCTTTTGATATTTTACTTGTCTCCGGTTTACGGTGCCTCAATTCTGAAATAGTCAAGCAAAAAAAAAGGAAGAAAACGCTCTTGGCGGGCATTTTGAATGCATTTTTCGTTGTCCACTCGGTTCACTCGGTTGTTCATCAAACCTACAAGGTTGTAAGTTTACTTATCTTCCTTTTGCAACAAAAACCAATAGGGATGTAAATAGACTTGCATGGAGGCCCTCAATTATTTATTTGCTTTACGTCAACAGTTTATAATTCAATTGTAGGATATATGCAATTCCTGAAATAAACGAATACCTAAGCGTCATTTATGTTTCGTTCAATAGAACGTCTCTTTTTATCACGCTGTTTCCTTGTTTTATACATTAATTTATTTCAAACTCCAAGATATGTAGATAACCCGCGTATCGCAAATAGACGACGAGATAAATTTACGCAACTGAAAATTGAACTAGAAGCGTTTGCTCTCTATATTATATGTTTATTGTATTACGCAGCGTTCTGCAATTTCTCGGTTACCGTTACTTCATTTCCATCCATTGTCTCTTTCAACGTTTATCATATTTCTCCGCTGACAAGCTACTTATTTCCGCGAAAGTCTCATTTCACACGAGGCGCATCGGCGACGCGCCTCCATTCTGTTTTTCGTCCTCCTTTGTGCGATATTAGTGTCGTTTCTAGTCGACACAAAGCATAGGTGCAACGTGCATCATGCGAGGCTTATCTGGCCCCCGGCGCAAACGCGCGATGTATGCAGCTGGAACGCTGCGCTACGTGCATGCCTAACTAACCCGTCGACATAACTTCCTCCCGAGGGAGACCTCCGTTTTTGCTCGCTTTAATCCCTGACTTTCTCGCTGTTACGCCGTACTCGTTCTAATTCACACTTTTATCGTTATCGCATTGTACTCGATTAAGCATAAGGTGACTATTTTCCGCGCGAGCAAAACAACACAAAGAACCCAGGACATCTCTCCGCGACTTTTGAAAAGATAATTTTACTTTCAAGAAAAAGAACAAAACTTTTGTATTTCTTTTACATTCATCAGAATAAATTTATCGGATTGTTATGTCGGGATGATAATTATATAAATTGTCAATGTCGCATCTTTTTTTTCAGATTTGAAAAGAATATGACTTATAGGAGAGATAAGAAAAGGACATAAGGGTTATTTTTGCAGGTGAATCTAGACCGCTATCAATTCAAATTATACGTATGCTTTCGTAATATTATGCATCTTGAATTTTCACGCCGTGGCGCAGCAAATTTATGTTAATTAATACTGTCGGCTAACCCAGTTTCGGATTAGACTTACAATATACTGCAACAGGAGCCACGTGTCTGGTGACATTTGTGAGTAGATCACAAGTTGAAGGGATAAGGTAGCATAACCAGCAACGTGTATTTTTTAGTGAAAAGTTGATGCGTTTTTTCTTCCCCCGATCTAATTATACCTCATTCTTGCTGCGTTTATTTTAGGATCGAACGTAATAATCGTCATGCTACTTATTCAACCCAGCGCTTCTCAGGAATAATATCCTTTAACTCGAATTCTGCTTCCGTGCGTCGTTTCGGCTAGTCATACCTCTTTAATCGCTTGAGCCATCGCACGTCGGACCCTCGCTAATCGCGGATGAATTTCTTTCTGGCACGTCACGTGGCTCTAATCTGCTTTCGTCCCTTACTTCTCCCTTCGCACCTGCCTGTCCCACTTTGTCGTTCCCGTTTTGTATCACGGAGCGTAAGCACGAGGGCATTAATAATTGCGTAAACACGAGAGCATAGACCAAACATATCGTGCGTGTGTGTATATGTACGTGCACAGCTTAACTATCTCGTAACAGTGGATAAGCTATGGCTCGCAAAGCTCACGGCTTCCCCCTTCGGCCCGCAGCGCGAGTAAACATTTATTAACGTGCAATTAACGACAGTTACTGGTATTATTTTTATTGCGTTCTGTATAATGCATCTTTGGCCCAATACCTATAGTAGAGAAATCGCCAGCGGTATCAATTTGTTATTTAATAAATCAATGTTGAGGTTGAGGCTGAAAAGCGATAATTGGACAATTACTGTTTACAACGTGTATTATACCTTCAGGCTGAATAATCAAGGCAATTTATGAATTATTCGTAGTACAATAATGTTCAATAATAATTAAATAATTGAAAACGGTCTTAAATGCCGATAAAAGAATACTTTTTGTGACAGTATTTTCAATCACATTGAATTGAATGTTTCTCGACATGTTTCTTCTTTCTTTATATTCACATTTTATATAGCAACATATTAAAATATTCTTATATATAAAAGATAAGTATTCCGTCACACCAGAAAGATAATCAAAACGAGACGTACCTGATGTGCTTCAGAGATGTACAAGTTACATTTGGACATTAAAAAAATTGCATATATGTAGAATTATGAACTTAAAAATTAATATATGTATGAATTTTTTTATGTAGCGCTCTAACATATGTCGTCGGTCTGGGTATCCTCTCGCTTTATTCCAGTTATCACAGAGATGATTTACGTAATGCATCACAAAGTAACAAGTAATTACGATGTACGACGTACGAAAGAGGAAGAGAAGGAAAAATTAAAAGAAAAAATTGCAAAAGTAACGGAGATGTAACGGAGATCTAACGAAACGGATGGTTTCGTAAGTATAAAAAATATAAAAAGAGGCTGCAGCAAGAAACACCGACCGTAGAGAAAGATACGTAGACCGGGACAGAAAGAAATAGGAAACGGTGGCGGGTACAAAGAATTCTGGAAAATGAAGATGCGTACGCAAGAAAAATGAAAGGGATTAAAGGGGCCCCGCGTCCTCTTTGGCGTACGGTAAACTTTTCTGCGTAATTACATTAATGATTTCAACATGTTTCCAGCAAAACAAATATTGAAATGTCTGTTATGACATTTGATTACGCTAAAGATAACGAAGCGTTGATCCTCCCTTTAAGCACAAGCATAATAATATTAAATATCATATTTATCATAACATTGGCATCGTGGAGCGTACAATCTTTAGTTGTATCTTCGCAAACTTACTTATTCGTCGTGCGGTACGCGATATATTAATAACTCTATATCATTTTTATATGTGGCATACAGAGCTAAAGGTGAATCCCCTCAAAGAACATAACATATGAATTTTACATCCAGTTGAGAGCAGAGTGCATTCTAAGTCTATGTTTTAAAAATATTAATTAATTTTTAACTTTATATTTTTATTTAAGAATATAGGTACATACACTAAGTTATAGAAATAGTAATAAGGTGATAATAATCAGAGGTTTCTCATTCTGAAAGATTATCAAAATCGTATGTATATTCTTTAAAAGTTTAAAAGATATTATGTAATATATATTTTATTATATTATCTCTTTCGAACCCTAAGTCGAGGAAATAAAATAACGAAATTAAAGTCATTAACAATCTATTTTTTGACGGAAAATAACAAATGTTTTTTCGTCGAGTGGACTTTACGTCGTACGTTTTCTTTATTGATATCCTACGAAATCATCGACTGTGCGAAGGCATTCGTACGCTCTAGAGATCGCTTAAGAGAGCGCAATACGCTCTATCTAGAATATAATACTCGTAAACGAGTTATATCAGTCCGATGTTTCCCGTAAACACGCGGAGCATAGAACGGGCAATAAGCCGTTGTGGATGGTGCTTAAAACGGGCTGGTCCTCCCAGGGGAGACGGCGTTTTATACATACCTAACTACCCTCCAGAATAACTTCTCCTAGCACGCCGCTTATCCTCTCACGCCGTTCCAGCCATCCTCCAGCCATTCTCCACGGTTTCCCGGTTTCTTCGATTTCTCGGCATTCTTCGCGGTTCGCAGTTTCCGCACTCGCCCGCATTCTATCCGGACTATCCCGTTGTTTTTGCTCCGGCTCGCCGGAGCGGCACGCCTTCCGCGCTGGATTTTCCGTCCGTCACAAAGTAATTCCACGTTGATGAATTTTTGCGCGTTTCGCGAGGATGCTGTTGCGAATATCATTAACGTACGAGAGAGTTGGCACAGTTTCATAATCTTATCTTACTGTACGAATAATTTTCGAAAATATTTGACATCATTAAGTTAAAGAGACTTCATATAATTTTCTAAATATATATCGTAAAAAGAAAAATTCTCGCCAATCTCTGTATCATTTATATCTATATTATTTTTCATGTTTCGTTTGTGCACATTGAGACTATACTTACTTTTGGACATTACCAAATATCACGATGATAAACATATTATTTTTTCGAATTTTATTCAGCATGAATAGACCGAGATATCCTGTCAGTATCAAATGACCTAACGATCGATCGCTAGTACCTGGCCTTGCCAAGAACACCGGCAGCGGCATGACGCGCACTTTGTCAAAACGAGAGCATCGGATCCATTCAGCCATAGTGCATCTCATTTGACAGAATTATGCAGTCTATTGTTGCAGCCATGCAACGAAGCGTCTCGCACTGTCCAATCAGGCATGAATCATCCGGTTTCGGTTTCCTCGTGCATCTATTACCCGCCGCTTGTCAGTCGACTAATTTGCTGGTTAGTTCATTCGCCGCAATTATGTCCGCGCGACCACGAATTTGTAACCGACCCGGCCACTTTGAGATCGGCGGTACACAATGTACAACATATTCTCAAAACAGGAAGCGCGAACAAGAAATGCATTTGTAATCTCACTTCATTGATGATGCGGCTGTATCGTATGCGCGATCCTGACGAGATTAATTTCAATGTAGGTATATAATATAAATAAAGGCTGTGATTTTTATTAATGTAGAAAATAAACGCGCGGTGCAAGAGTGACAAATTGAAGATCACATGTTTTTCCCGATATCCAACAGAGCATTCTTGTTGTTGTTTGGAGATTTGACCCTATCCCATAACGGTAAAGGTTTAATTCTCTTTTCATTGAGTCCGCGTGCAGCTGGCTTGGTTTCCATACTCCTATCACGAAAATGATTAACCTACCGGAGCGAACTCGGCCGTCCAGTGCAGCTCGGACTCTTTGTTGCCGAGCTCAGTGAAAAGCTCGGCCACACGGCGCGACGACCTGTTGGCGCGATCGTCTACTTAAACCACTTATATACGGCAACGTGCCCGCGGTGCCCACCAACGGGACGGCCATCGAGTAGACTCGAGTAGAAATAAAAGAGAAGTCGATAGGCCCTCGAGACGCGTTCTCTGGTCCATCTCCCCGGGATTCTCTTCCCCTCCCCCGCCCCTCTCTGATCCAATTTCAGCTCGTCTCTCCTCGTATTCCCGGAAAGAGAAGAAGAAAAAAAAAGCGACCGCCAAGCGCAGAGCACGACGACCAATGACCGCACGCGAAGAATCGTAATAACACCACCGTCGCTTTTGTAACGATGCGTTCACGTGGATGTTTTTCCTGATAGGAGGCTCAATTTGAGCATCGACACGGTAGCCTTGTCTCAAATTTCACGATACTCGAATTTCAAATTTTTATACCGCAAAAAGAAAGTCGTTTCGTTACGAGGCGAACTTTATTCCTAATTAGGAGATCAAATATGTCTTTATTATACACATATACTGTAATCAATCACAATTGCATGCTTTAATTAATTGTACATTGTAATTGATGGATTGAAATTTGATATTACTATTATTAGGTACGTAATAATACTGATATATTATACGCCGTGCAAAATTCATATTTCTCCAAGAATAGAACCGTCATTTACATTTTGAAGATTTAATTGAGGAAACAAAATGCAATCAAAATTTAAGAAATCTACACTCATCCGCAAAAAAAACCGGCCACTTGAAATCAGCGCTAAAAAGTACCAAATTCAAAGTTACGTATCTTTGTGAAAAATGATCGCAGAACGATGTTTAAAAAGGCATTTTAAAGCTTGAACCCTCAGCTTTCGAATGCTTCAAGGCTCGTTTCGATCATGCTAATACCGACGGCACAATACAGTTTAAAAAAGAGACCTTAAAATGCACTACTCATACTTCAAATCGTCATAACTCAGTGAAAAGAAATGGTGGCGTAATGATTAAAAAAGCATTTTAAAGAGAAAATGTTGAATTTTACGATACAATTAATAAAATTTGGAGAATAAATTTTGTTCTCCCCGTACACGCCACAAAGTTGAAGTTTATTCTTCAATTCTGCAAAGTCTATTTTAAATTAGCGCCGTTTGTAGTAAAATCTTTGCAGAGAAACGCTTATAATGCTTAAATCCTCAGCTTTCAAATGCTTAGGGGCTCGTTTCTCTGCGAAGATTTTACTACAAACAGCGCTGATTTAAAATGGACCTTGCACAATTGAAGAATAAACTTCCACTTTTATGGCGTGTACGGGGAGAACGGAATTTATTCTCCAAATTTTATTAATTGTATCGTAAAATTTAGCATTTCCTCTTTAAAATTTTAATCACTACGCCACCATTTTTTTTTCATTGAGTTATGACGATTTGAAGTGAGTAGTGCATTTTAAGATCTTTTTTTTTAACTGTATTGTGCCGTCGGTATTAGCATGATCGAAACGAGCCTTAAAGCATTCGAAAGTTGAGGGTTCAAGCTTTAAAATGCTTTTTTAAACATCGCTCTGCGATAATTTTTCACAAAGATACGTAACTATAAATTTGGTGCTTCTTAGCGCTGATTTCAAGTAGCCGGTTTTTTTTGCGGGTGAGTGTAGAAGTCGAGGACATTAATACTGAAGTCTGAAAGCAATAAAACTTTACGAAAGAGATAAATGACATTAATGACATTTGCAGGTAGTATACAAAGCTTCATCATTATATCCAATACAATCGATATCGGAGCGAATGCGGTTTCGGTCTCACGTTATTACATTAACAGATCAAACGTGACCGGTGCAGACAGATCGTTCAATCCGACGATCACGTTACCGCAAAAACGTGGAAAAATCGGCGAGAACTCACCGCGTTACTTCCGATGATCCGACGTGTCAGTTTAACGCGAATTTCGGAGCGGCAAACCGCGAAATCGGGTTTTCGAAACTATATTCCAGTGAACGGCTCCACCCGGCCTGCGTAAATCTGCGTTGAATCAGATATAATTGCATAATTGCAGTAAATTAGCGGGTGAATTACGCTACTTAACATTCGTTTGATAATCAGTCCAACAAATCAGATGGTATGCATTGAACGCGAGGCATAAATTTATATCCTTCGTTAATACAGAAAGTATGAAACAATTCTCCAACATAAACGATTTTTCTGAGATTTTAACGTTGTTATATCTTTTGAATTTAACAATATTGACGTTATCATTGATATACACAGAAAATGTATAATAATTTTACTGAAATTTCTGTGGATTATTTTTAGTAAAGGATTATTTTTAGTAGCAGATCTTTTTATTAATCTCAAATCAATTTTTTCTCTATAAGACTATCGGGAGATTAAAGAGATTATAATTTATCTCGACTTTTATATCTTCGCAATTATATCTTTAAAGCTGAACTTCAAATTAAAGTTCTGTTAAAGTGAAATCGATTTGAAATGAACAAGAATAATATAGTTTCGTCATCTGTTCTTTTCAAGCTTGTATACGCAGAAAATTTTTCATTTTTAATTGTCAGTTTCGATACACGACAATAGACGTACCGATATTTTTCTTTGTAAAAAAATAGTACGTCGCTAAAAAATAATGCAGCTAAATCGGACATCCTATACGATCGTATTAGCCTCGGTATTAGCTCTTCTTTAGATAGAAATTCTGTTTAGCGTGGTATTTGTCACTGTCGTCAAGACTTTTGAAGATGAGTTATCTCGGAACTCAAGACGAAACATTTGTTGCTAATGCACTTAAAACATTAATTTCATCAGTCGAATAACGGATAGAGATAATCGAGCATTCTGGTTAGAAGTTACTGGCGTTTTTACTTTATGGTCATTGCTCACGGCTCGGACAGGTTCGGCAATTTTTCTCATTATACTTATCCTACCATCCCTCTCGATGCTCGCAGTTTCGCTTTTTACTCATCTCGTGCTCGTCCTTCCCTCATCCAGTCTATCTCGCCTTTATTATCCCCACCCTCAATCTACTAACTCTGCTATTTTTATTTTCCTTCCCTCGCACTCTCTCTGCACACGTCCTTTTCATACGATACCCTGCCAGATGTTCAAACGATCCCTTTCTCGCCTTATATATATGTACTCCGCACCTTTCTACATCCACGTCGCTCGTTCTCACATCTTATCTTCTAACTTCTGACTTTCTTTTGCCACACCCTCACATGGTGTTTATTTCAGTCGAGCCCTTTTACACGAAATTACACCTCGCGCGGAGAATTGTACTCAATAAAACTACTTGGAAACGTTAGTATTACGCTTCGTAATTTTCTTCAATGTCTCAAAATATTCTATTGCGCAAAGAGAACGTCGTATTAGATTATAAAATAATATAAACATATATCATATTTAAATATAGAAACTTATAGTAATGTTATTAAGTACATTGTGTGTGTGTTGTGTGTGCAGTATGTGTGTGTGTAATTGGAAATTAATAACAATACTGATAAATAAGAAATGCCTTTCCTACATCAAAATTTAACTGAACACCATTATTTTTAGCTACTTTTATAAGGCCTAAATTATATTTAAAATTTTCAACCTAAGAAAATTTTTTCTACTGTATTTCGAAAGAAATAATTCATCTTAAACTATTAAACGTTGACTATATAAACTGTCATGGCAGTGATTTATTATTTCATGTTATAACGAACTCTTGCGAAAAACTCCGAAAGCAGCCTTTCTCATCAATCGAAAGGGCTTTTTGTTATTACAGGATAACGGAAGACCCTACTACAGATCATACGACAGACGATTGCAAAGTTAGATTGGGAAATTCTGCCTCATTCATCACATTTATCATATTCTGCGGATAACTCCAATGGATTATCATGTTTTTCAAGATTCTGAGAATGATATATAGTGGAAAACATTTACAAGTCAGAGATTTAGAAAATATACTACCTGATTTCGCGTCACTATTAAAACTGAATTTTGCAAAAAGAGTATTTATGGTTTGAATTTATGAGGAAAAAATTAAATACGATAAAATGTAACAAAGTCTATATTGTTAAATAAAATTACATAATTTGAAGAACATGCCATGTTTTATTAGGATAAAGAAGAGAGAAAAAGAGATGAATCAAAATTGAAGAGGAATTTATCATTAAAAGGGCCATTATTTTTTTAGAATATTTTGTGTAACATTATGTATTATCGTCGCGATGAATGAAAAATGACGTGGCACTTTTTCCTTATATCGCGCGGCGACGTCGTTCCATTTAGAAAATTAATAATAACCATTAACTAGTAATGACATGTGACATGTGCATCGTAAGCTCGACACGCGCGAAATGCGCGGCTTAAATGCACGTCAACGTGCTTGAACTCCATCGTACGGCGAGGTCGGCCGAGCGCATAATACCCGGCCCTTCGGTAATCGATCGTACTCGTTTCGGCTGCAAACGTAATTACGTCTGTCAAAGGAGGTACTTTCTATCTTTTGTGAAAGAGACTGTACACGCGGCTCAGGAAATAGAGAGAAAGATACTCTCCGGTCGAGAATCTCCGAGCACTTTGATGACCGATCGCTTCTCTCCCTCTCTCCCACCCTCCTTCTCTCTCTCTCTCTCTCTTTCGTACTTTCAGCGCACGGACTTTCATTAGGTGGATCGGAATCTATTTCTTTCGCTCCTGATGCGGAAGCTTACCGGATATTTGACCGGGATAGTGATCACATATCACGGTGAACGAGGCACCGGAAAGACGCGCGTGTTTCTAGTTTATCTAAATAGTTTATTTTAAAGGTTAAGTTAACAAAGTCAATTTCAAAAACCGGCTTTTCAAAAAAAGTGTGTAGTCAAAATTATTGTAGGTAGGTACCTATATCAAGATTTAACCCTCGGTTGTCACACCTCTTTTTACGAACACGTTCGTCACACTGGGGTCAAGCAGCATACTGTTCAAAAACTAACAGTATAAGTAGATCGCAAAAAATTCTAGAATTAAGTTTAAACATTGTAGAATGTGTTCTCATTATAAAAAATTAACTTCTTGAGTGGCATCATGTTCAAAAAAATGTAAGTTCTGGAAAAAATGGGGTCTTTTGGACCCTTATTCATAGTGACAACCAAGGGTTAAGAAAAAGTTTGATATTTTGACAAATCTTACGCCGTGCGTATTATTTCATGATTATGCAATCAAAAATGCATGTTTTTACTAATATTATTTTATAAGTATCAAAAAATTTGCTACAAACATTATTATTTATTTTTATTAAAAATCTAATTCGTAGTTTATATCCATATATCACGGAGATCTTCAATGTATCAATAGTTACGGTAAAACTGCTCAATTTGATTTGTATACAGTTGTCGTATTTCATAAATTTATTTTCAGTTAATTGACTATCAATTTGTTAAATAATCATCAATTATTATCATCTATTAAAACGCTGATTAACGCGCTGATTAAGATAACACAAAATCGATTTAACAGTAGAATTATAAAAGCAGTTAAAATGCCTGGTATTTAATTTTTTATTAAATTTATAACGGTGCATTTTCTGAACTTTCCGTTACTTTTGTTGCACAATATGTAAATAATTAAATTAATTAACTAATTTCTTCCTTTACCTCTTAAAAAAATGTATATAGCATACTTAAATAGTATAAATAGGAATACATTAATCGTTAGTAGTTCCAGTGTTAACACTTTAAAATATTGAATCGCATGAATAAAATTTCGAGAAAAATGAGAATAAAAATACTATAAATATCTGTTTACACTCCAAATAGAAATATTGTTTTGTATAAATAGAAAATCGCAGTAAATGCTATGTAAATAAAATATGTAAATAAAAAAGAATATCTGCTACATATATTTGTAAAAACAAAAATACGTCGATGAAAGTGTAATTGGCTTATATGGAAATTATTCACATTTGGCTTATACATATATGGTATTTATTTTGCGAATCACAGTATATTAAATAATATATCTGTGTTTTAAATTCACAAATCTGATTTTGTGAAATGCTTATTAATAACATTACAACAAAAACATTGATATAATAAAAATTTAATATGCTTATGTAGTGAATATATTTCAAAATGTTTTAAGCTGATTTAAAATTGATCCCTCCACCTTTAAATACGTATATACACACGCGCGATTAATTATTATGAATGTCTCTGGATCCTATAAACGAAATTGAATATGACGAGTCATCGATGAGAATAATGCAAGGGATCTCCATCGTTGCAAAGAGGAAGTGCGAAAATTTCATTGGCGTTGCGTTAATGAATTTCCACGTTTCTCCCGAGGGAAACACTTGGTCTTGATGACCCAATTAAAAGGCGGAATAACCAGGCATTATCGTTGAACTGATAACGTCAGATCGTAACGAGCGCGTGTAAGCGCTTTTCCACGCGTTGCCGCAATGGCGGCTACTAAAAAAATCGTAACTGCACGATACGTGAGCATTGAATAAAACGGGTACACAGACAGATGGCGTTTAATTAAAATTGTTTCCATTACGAGAAGCTCGATGTACCTCGCCGAAAGGTTGTTTTCAATTGTATAATTAAGTGAATACCATGAAACAACATATTAAGCGATCGCGATTAACGCTTGTCAAGGGTTTGTTTATCAGTATTTAGTAGCGTCAGTGATTTTATACGAATCGGTTCCTAATAATTTATTATTAGAACTCGCGATACAATTTTTGATAATTTATCACATCCTGTGAGGAGAGTACAATTATTTTCATTTGCAAAAATGTTTATAACATTAAATATTACATATTATTACAGTTGTAACATTTTTAAGTGATTAATTATTTTATTATGCAATAAAATATGATTATTCAATATTGTTTGATTGTGCTTGTCTTATAAGTTTTTTCTATAATTTTATAAAAAATAAGTGAAAAATATTTTGATCTTATTAAATTTTATAATAAATTTTTAATTGCGTTGGTTTGTATTTTTCTTTGTTACAATAAAATTTGTCTTAATCTATTTTGTGTATTGTCTATAAATCTATTCATAATTTCAAAATTTCCGATATTATTTTATATATCGTATTGTTGTGCAAAAAGATTATTAGCAACATATATGTGTGTAAAATCCAAAACACACACACACACGTTTTTTGGATTTTACACACATATTTGTTAATATCTTTTTAGATCATATATAGGTATGTATTGTATATATATAATCTTCACAAACGCAGATCTGCGATATGTTTCGATATAATTCTCATAGTGAATGACCTGTTTCATGAATTTGCCTTCTCTATTGCTCTAACGCTTCTTCGTTAATTTTCAATTTATGTCGCGCAGCCCGCAGCGGCATGAAATATTCCGCTTCTTATTTAACCGTGCACCGTACGTCAGAAGTATTTTAAACGATCGCTCATGAATAAAACAAATCGTCACATTTAAATTACCGTGGCCAATAGGATCGCGCGCCATAAATTTTCATAAGCTCATCTTTATTAAACCTTTATTAAAGCAAGTGCTGCCGTTTGCAACAAAATGGTTTATTCCGCGTGTCTTTTCGTTTTTTACTAATTGTTGCAATAAAAATTATTTGTTTATCATTTTATGTGTAATTGTACATCTGAGAATTGTTCGATCGTAACGTAACTCATGACAAATAAAATTATTTACAATAATAAGAGCATAAATCATTTTCAAAAATAAAAGGATTAATAATATGATTACTCTCTTTATTGTAATTAAAGAAATAAAATTAACTTCGAAGCTCAATAAGAGAAGCATAAAAATTACAGCGATTTATCTTATGTGCATTACTCTTTCTCGGATAATTTAATTTATCATATAATAATAAATAATGTTTAATGTATTTTTGCGCGTATAACCACTCCCGAATGAATCTCAACGAGGAAATTCTCCGACGTTATTAATTGCCGCTTGACCATTTCGTGCCAGCTTGTTAATAATACCGGGGGTTTTTTCGATCGAGATTGGCGACGACAAGGTTTTAAATTAATGTCAAGAAGAAGGTCACAGATTGGTGGGTTCCGCAAGATGGCACACGGCGGATCGTAGAATTCGACGATTACAAATTACGGGGCAAACTGCGACCACCGCACCGGCGCGGCGCGGCGTGGCGGCTCCTACCCCCCCTTGCCCCCCGCTACGAAACCGCGCGTTCTAACGTAGGAAATTTATGGTCGTCCTCGTGAATTCAGCCGGCTGGCGTTACGAAAATCGAAGGTGTAATTTATACGGTCAACCATCATTTTCACTGAGCCCTGAAGCCTTAATGGCACCCCTCGGAATTCGTCGTCGTCGATGTCGACGTTGTCTGCAACGTGCGTACGTCACGTCCGCCGTTGTTCTCGACGCGACGCTAATAATTAACGTTCGGACACGCATCGCGTGTCTCGGACATCATTCTCACGCTGTTTAAGGTTGAGTGATAACAATAATCGCGAGTCGAGTTGTTAGCAATTAATAAAGTACGCGTGGTGTTTACTAAAATTTGCATTTTCGACAATAATCCCTTCGAAAAGATCATAAAAGTATATATACGTAATACGCGAATAAATGCAGAATGCACGAGGACGACCTGAAAATATTATCATTTCGAAGCGCGCATTATTTTTTATAAACACGCTGTTTCCGATTGCATAGATAATTAAATATAGCAACTGATGATCGAAAAATGATCTGCATGTAACGTACGTGCAAATCGCGCGTGAGAATTCCGTTATTAACATTGATTAATAAAAGTATTCGTAGCACGTGAACAAATGCAAAACGCACGAGGATGACCTGAAAATATTATTACCCCGAAACGTGCATTTCTTTTAAGCACGCTGTACTGATGTATAAATAATTCATAGCAACTGATAATCGAAAAATTATCTGCGCGTACCTATACCTACGTGCAATCGCGCGTGAATTCCGCTATTAACGTCGATTAATAATTCGTCGCGGTAAACGACAGAAATAATTAACAATTACGATTACACGAGGCATGATTGTGACAGTATGATACTTGTGTTGAACTATTAATTAACGATCCGATACATCGATATATTATGAGGCACGTAACACTTCGCGATAGACAAGTATCGTCAATTACCGTGTAAAAATCACGACCTAATACACTGTTAAATTCGTAATGTCAAATTACACTCAACTTGAGTCACTTTTAACCATTCCTATAGGTTGCCACTGCTCCTATTTAATATGTCGTTAATTTAACTAAACCGCCAGTAGGGTTAAAATAATAAATTGACACACACGGAAGTTAAAAGCGACAAAGTGTTATTCAACTCAAGGTATTGGTTCAAATTTCATCCTTTAATATTTAATAGTGTATAGATGTGCAAAATCAATAATTAAAAGCGTTTTTATTTCTTGGTGCATTCAATATTCTACGTTCCACTTATACGTATTTCTCGATTACTCTACTTATGCGCTCCCCTTGAAATCGACTATTACGTTTGAGCTAGAGCTTTCGATTCTCGGAAAGTCCTGATTTCGTTCAATCCACAGATCCTTGATTGCATGCACTCGACTGCGGGTGGTTCGTATATAGGTAGTACGCTCAAATCGATTATGATTTCGAGACACTCGCGTACGGCTCGATCTTTCCCTCAAACACCAAGATTCTCGTACACGGCTGTGTTATACCTAATGCAAGAAGTTTCTCAATTTAGTTCGCATTGGAGTACATTGCGACTGCATTCGCTATTAAACGCACACGAAACTGGTGATACGACTTGTGTGCACGGTGTTTCCGGAAACGCAGAGATTTCGATTGCCCCTGAAAATGAATAATGAACAGTTTCTTCGTAGTAATTAATTAACCGTGAATGTACCGCAACAATAATCACGTAAGGTTCTAACTAGAAGATTCTTGCCTATGAAAAGTGCGCATTTTAATTGACCTCAACGGTTCACACGTAGAGGAGTTGAACACTCGTTCAATAAGTAAACTAAACAATTCTTATTTTTTATTCTAAGAGATGACATGATTCATGAGAGACAAAAGAATTTATAGAGCCCTAATGCTTTTCTTTAACATTAAATTACATTAAATGTAAAATAAATTAAATATTAAATTTAAAAAAATTTTTGACATTTCTGATCTCATGTATATTTCAGTTATTTGATTATTTCATATTTCATAAGTTTTCACATATTTGATATTTGTCAAATATGAGAAATAAACTCATATTATAGAATTTTTACAGTAAAATTAATGAAAAACTGCACATCCCCACAATTAACAGAAAATTTTTCGGATACAAATGATTTTTACATAATTTCGAGCAATACCGACCGTGAATGTGTCGATGTGAAAATTTCGTTTCGAGCAGATAGCTCGAGTGCATTAAAAAAGGAAACCCTTCGGCATTGTTCGCCGCGTTTTCAACGCCACATTTCCGCGCAAGCGAGGGAAGAGAGATCCGTTGAATGCAGAAATTATTTCCGCCAAAATGTGCAGCGTTAAACGGACGTTCGCGCATATATCGAGGCGAACGCAAAAAGATCTTCAGAAACACGCGTACACGATAAGCGCGGTATTTCAAAATGCGGTATATATGATAGGGAGCGAACTTCCTCAATTTATTCCTCGGAGCTGCTGCGCGCGCGATCTGAATGCAACACACTCTTGTTGAATGCAATCGTCGTGCAAAAGCGGTAAATCTCTCATCGCGAAATGGTCGACAACGACGAGCACCAACGATAACAACCCTTTCCGAATTCAACAACCAATTATCTACCGCGTATTAAAAGAATTTCTAATTGTACATTTTACATCCCCGTAAAAGGATCTGCTACCTCCTCAATCGCAGCTGATAGACATCTAAAATTATTTATTGTTTATTTATTTATTAATCAAGCGAGCTTTAATATTTATTGTTTATTTATTTATTAATTAACAGTTTTATAAATTTAAATTTTTTAATATAAAAATAAATTTTTATATTAGAAATGCACTATGAACGTATGTGAGAAAAAGAAGTTATGTCTCTTTGGGAAACGGACCTCTTACAATATACTCCTTCATATGGAATTAATTACGATATATACATAATATAGTACGATAATTGTACATTTGCTAGGCTCTTTCGTAGAGGGGAGAAGTCGTACCGATAATTAACCCTTTTCCATGTTTGATAGGTATCCTATACGCAACGCTAAATTTATGACGCTATAATAAGTTGCTCGAGAAGTCGGTTGATATTTTAATTATTCTCGATAAGATCGGACAAAAGTACTTTGCAATTCTCTAAGTCATCTTGAATCGATTTATCACGGACCGGTCAAGGTGTTAGATCCTGAACACTTGACTTTTAAATAATCCGGTTAAGGATCAAGCAACGTCGCTTAGATTCTGTCGACTCACACTCTCTTCAGCTCGCAACGCGGCGCGGCCGAGTGAATCGCTGTGCAGCCTCACTTATCGAGCGGCTCCGATGAGTCGCCGAAGGCATCTTATTTATTCGCGTTTCGCGCTTACGATAATGGCTGGCAATTATCGTCGGCTCGATGCATCTGGTTTTTTTTTTTAATGGGCCACGCGCGTGCAGGCCACCCGCTATATAACGTCGTCGTCAGGACGGCGTTAATTCTCGTTAATTCCCCTAATTTCAATATGCCTCGCGTGCAACGCGGATTTTACGCGATGGCGATTAATTATGCATCCTTATCGCTCGTCGTTGGCCTGTAGCGCATGTTACGTTCGAGAAGCGAGCGTGTATCGCGATGAATTATAGCGCTTGTCGCGTTGCACGACGAAACTGATTTGCGTTGTTAGTTCTTCGCGCTCGAAGTCCGAATGTGTCCGCGCGTACTATAGCACTCGTTAATTAAGATTATAATGGTTGTGATTTGTATTATACAGAATCCCAAGATAGGCATAATAAAACTATCTTTCGTTTGGGAATCATGGATTCTTATATCAACTTAAGGCGGATTTTTTCTGGACAGAAATGCTGAGGAAGATTATTAATCAATTGTTAAGAATTAAAGAACATTGAACAAATATTCAACATTAAATACCTTGATACCTAATTTTCAAATTATTTTATTATAAAACTCACTTAAAATTAAATATAAACTTTTGAGAAAGGGAAAGAATTTTTTTTAAAGATTGTTTACATTATAGCCATATCAAGGTCCAGCTTTATTTGAATGACATTCGAATTTCTCGCCCGCGCCCCGTTATCGCGCAATTGCTTACTCTCAAATCACGCAACCACAATTCAACGTCATGCTATACACTTTTGCCTTTAACATGTCAAGCTTTTGGAAGATACGAGAGGCAAGATCCCTGAGAAATCACAGAGGGGATTTTTTTTTATCTCCAATTCTGTCGCGCGTGCATGTGCACCGTGGATACACCGCCGATTCGGCCAATGGGCGATGTTTGCTTATCGCGGAGGGACGTAAATTAAGGAACTGGCGGCTATAAATCACACAACTAGAACGGACTGTATCGCCGTCAGAATATCAAAACGCGTCGGAAGGCTCGACACAACGAATATAGAGTTGGAATAACTTAGCGAGCGCCAAGGAAAAATCGCGCTTTAATCGCGTTCGTTCGTCGCGAGCTTTAATAACGCACTCGACTCTTAGAGTAACATTTATCTAGAGCTCCCATTTTTTTTCCTCTTTCCATATTGCGCCGCGACGTTACGATTATACGAGTTTTCCAAGAAAACTGTACACGCCCAGCAGAAGCTCGTTTCTTCGGAAATTTACATATTTCTTTTCCTTGGATAAAGGATAATCCTTAAGCTTAGTTAGCCATTTAATATTAAAAATTACAGCTGCAGAAATGAAAAGCATAGCGAGTATTCATTTTAACAAAACATTTAACAAATGCGCTTATTTTGATCTAAAGTTGAAATTAGTGTTCAAATAAGTGAAAATATCAAAAATTAAAAATGATTAATTTTGATTTATCAATAAACATAACCCAATTTAATAATCTACATAGATAGGTAAATTTCTTGTAATATTCATGGTTGTAAGAATATATATAATATTAAATTTATAAACATTATATACTAGTATAATGACAAAGTTCACGAAATGCCGATTTGCCTCAATCATGATTTATTTATTAGAACATTTATTAGAACATTGCAGTTCTAAGGAAATGAGCTCGATACGTACAATGGAGCCCAATTAACATGGTAAACGCTTTAATTTGGAAAGTCCGTAGTAGCATCGTTTCGAAAATTGCTAGTCGACTGCTGAGAAAATACTCCATTTTTACGTGATTCGAATTTCGGAGTTTTCTGTCCGTTAATCTTCACGAAGTTTATACCGAGAGAAACTTCCAATTAACTCTACGACGTTTACGATCGGCGGTTACGATTGATCATTCTAATAGTTAATTCGAATTCCGTGAAACGTGGCTATAAACGAAATTTCGGGGCGCGTTTAAACGATTTATTGCATTCCTTATGTACATATGTGTCGTACATATAGGATACGCGTTTGTCGCTCGTTTCTTCATTCTTCTTTTGCTCAAAACTTAACGAGGAAACCTCGTTGCGATTTTATTTATTTAATAGTTACGTTTAGAAATTCCGCACGGTCACGTCGTCGAAATTCAAAGTCTCGATCTCGCCGCGAAACGATCGAGATTGTACTTTGATGTGTTTCCTCTTATACGTGCCTCGAATTGTATTTCGTACACGCAGCCATTCTCGTTTCGTGTCTTCGCGACGTTTGTTAGAGAAATTATAATTTGTCTTACGGGATAATCACCGGGAATTACGGCTCCGGGAAATAGATTTTCACAGCACTTACCTAAAACACACAAAAAGCGTATTCATTAGTAACATATTCATGAATCATATAAATAATTTAACTATTAAAAGCCGATTTTTATGATGCTGGAAAAAATTTTAGCTATATAATTATTAAGTTATAGTTTCTGTATATACGGATACTTTCATTTTAATATAATAGGTTATAACAAATTCACTTTTCTCGTTGCATATTTTTAAAATAATACATTAATTTACTTAAAATAAAGCATGTTTACATTGCATTGATGTTATATTGATGTCCTGAAAAGAAGAAGAGGCAGGGTAGAGAGAAATGTACAAAGAACAGTTAAAATGGAAAAGAAACAGAAGGGACCTAGTTAACTATTATATTATCTTATTAATGACTATTCTCTTTTAAGGTAATTTAGATTGCGGTTCAATGATGCTTATATCTTACTTCTTACTGCGGGTAGAAGATAGGGTGCGACCATCAGTAGCGAGACTTGAAAGAGCTTCAAAAGAATATCTCTTTGGGAAACTTATTTCGTAACTTGCCGTTCTAAAACCTTTTACTCTCTCGTCGAGTTTATATACACACATATATATAACGTATGTAAATATAAAAGCTCGACGAGAAAAAAAAATATATATATATTAGTAATAAAAAATTCTACATTTTAAAACTTCTATAAGATAAAGTTCTATATGTGAATAGCTTTGATAACACTGTTCTGTTACTTATTGCTACTTTTCAAGCTTGGTTCGCTAAAATCCTTTAACTTTAATGGCAACTTTAACATTATAGTTATGGTAATCTCGCCCATTAAGCTCCCTATTAAATTCTAGCTAAGAAGGAACCAAGTATAAATTGCATAAAATATAGAGAGCTGCTAAACATCGATCGAACGTAATATCCTGTATATTATTCATTGTGTCGAATTGATACTTCAAAAGAGAAAAGATTGACAATTTTTTCATTCGATATGGAAAGATAAAATCAGTTAAAATTAAATTGCGCTGTCTTTGACATTTAATGCTGCTCTGATGTAATCGGATTTTTTAAATTTAAAATAAATTGTCATACGAAAACCGCCTATCATAAAAATGACGTACTGGCTATCACACTGTTTGATTACTTAGTAATATTTTGATTTGCAATAATTGCATATTTAGAATTTTCTGACGTTTTATAAAAAGTAGTATTTTATCTTTTATATTAGGCACCAAAGATCAAAACTATACTAGACTATTACTATTATAATACTATTTAAGAATTTTTTGGGGAAAAAAATAAACGGATAGTGAATATTGTAAAATTTGGAGTCAATTTTTATTTTAATTCGCTGCTCGTGAATTGATCTTCATAAACAAAACTAAGAAATATAAAATATTATACGCTATTGGACAATTGAGTCTTCTGTTTCAGCATAATTTTAAATTAAATCTGAATAAGATATTCAATAACAAAATATTAAATAAAAACGCTAAAACAATTATTGTTTTTTCAACGAATAAAAAAATTGATTCCGAATTTCATAAGGAACAATATAATGTGTATTCAATTCAAAAATATCTGCATACAGCACTATATATTGTTATAATTTTTCATATATTGACTGCTACATTTAAATATATATATAGAAAAAATTACAACAATTCTATGCATGGCAATTTCTGCTTGGAATTGTCTGCGTTATTGGCGTCGTTTAATTAAATGCAACGAACTTCCGTGATGGCATGTTTGCGGTACTATGTATGATATTGAAGATCAGTCAACCGTGACGAAGCTCTGCTGCCTTGCTAGAGGCTGTGCCGTAGTATGGCTCTTATTTACTCTTGGTGAAAATTTTTCGGGGATCTTTTTTTGCGCTACCCCCCAGTTTGGTTCCATTTTATGAAAAAATAATCTGTGTAAAATTTCAGTTCAATCGGATAAAGGGAATGGGTACCCCTGGGACCTTGAATCGAAAAAATCATAAAATTACAGAAAAAAATCAATTTTATTTGTTTATCTTCCGAAACATTAATTATATGCAAAAAAGTATTACACAAAAGTTGTAGATCTATTAAAAATGCACATACCATTTTTTCTCGTACGACTAACGATTTATGAGAAAAATGTGAAAATCACTTTTTTTTACTACAAATCTTGACGCTGAGATAAAGCCTCTTTTTTATAACTTGAAAACTTTCGGCGATAATCACTTACAATCTGAAGCACATACTGTTTCTGTTTCTCGTTTTTCGTAAATAATTTATTATAATCTTCCATAAGCTTGACCCCTCTCTCAGCCAAATCATTTACAACTTCCAATTTATTTACTAATTCCAAACCTTTTACAAAACTTCCATTTTTATGCCACGTCAACGGTTCTGTCTTAAGGAATTCATCATTCAAGTCAAATCTTTTGAAAAATCCTCTAGTTTCGGTAGAAACAAATTGTTCAATTCCGTTGTTAATAATTTCTGGGATTTTATCGATTTGTACTTTTATTTGCTTCTCATTTTCGTTTGATGATTCTGTTTCGCGATTCAAAGCATTGACCATTTTCATTTTTGATTCAAATGACAAATTTGTATCAAAGAAAGCTAATGCGACAACTTCAGAGCTCAAATACCATAAATGCTTGCTTAGTTTTTGTAAAGCAACACGAGAGATACCACGATCGATAGCTTGATATTCAAAAAGTTTCGAAAGAACCCTGAAATCCAGATACGGTGCTTTGGCAGCAGAAGGCGCACAAAACCATACTTGTGCCGGCTAGACGCCTGGAGACATTTTGAAAATCACGAGAATTAGGTATAGCAAATAGATTAAATATAGACGTTTTTTAGACTATAGCCTATATAATTATAATACTAATTTTATTTAAAAAATTATTTAAGCATTTGCTTTATTTATATATAAATTATTCCTGTAAGTATTTGTAAAATAATGTAAAATCACTTATAATAAATGATTAATTGGAAAATAAAAGAATATCTTAGAAGCATAATTGTAAAATTTTCTTAGCTATCTAAAATTGAATTTGTGTCAAATAAAAAAATTCGGACTTTGGTGCGTAATTTGGGTACAAATCGGAATAAATACTGTACATTGGAGATGAATATTTTACAAATGGAATTAAAGACGAAGGCATTTCATCAGAATGTTAAATCGAATGTTTTGAGATTTTGGTTTTAATTAACGTAAAGTTGACTCTCCGATTAGTATCGCTCAAGTCCGTTGCGAAAACACCGTCTGTGGCGAATTTCACGGGAACTCGACGTGCACGCTAAGCCACTTAATAAATTCATGTCCATATATATCACATAGGGATCGACGAACCGGAGAGTCTAAATCTCTGCGACTTTGCGTGCTGAATGCGCGCGAGATTGTTCCCATGAAATGATGATGAAAAAAATATTTAAATATTTTTAACATTTTGCATTCGTGAATGTTGTTCGCGAAACAACATGGCGCGACAATGATGACAATAACCGAGAAACGCGTTATTATTTTACATAAAGCTGTGCAATAATTTATTCATGCATTGAATGTAACGAAAAGGTTTTATTCATACATATAGCAGTAAAAAATCCTATTTAACTTGAAATAATAATGTGAGCTATATAAAATATCATGGCTATTAATCATATAAAGCGTGAAAAGAATTCATTACGTAATAATCAGTTTATGTACTCGACAGAATGTTTAAATGTGTGCTTAAACGCCTATCCAGATTTACTTTTATAACACAAAGCTTGCCAAACTACGAACTTTTGAGTTTTCCAAATTATTGGCTTTTCCCTCTTTTTTTAGATTTATAAAAACCACGCTTTGTGTGTATGACAAATAAACGTTAATCCACAAAGAATACATAAATTTAACGAGCGCGCGCGAGGAATACTCGCATGAAATCGTATTGACCACGAGTATCAAGCCGGTGATCGCTTCCCGAATACGAACAATCCGGTTTTTCGGTTGCATTTGCACGAATAACGACGATATAAACAAGAGAGAGAGCTCTAATCGCGGCCAATTAAAAAGAGTCCCGCTAATGGAACGACCGTTTATACCGCACTTCGCTGACGCGGCGGTATTAGGTATGCCATTCGGCCCGATATTTATCGAGGATTTGGCGTTCTCGTTTTGTGCTTCTCCTAACGAAAGGAGGAGCATTCCTCGCTTGTTATTTTACGAGCGTGATCGCCGTTCGATCAGGAAAATGCTGTTCTGCCATTACAACGAGCAACATTTTTCAATCTCTCCTTTTTTCCATGAAATAAAATTGGATCGTTTGTTTCCGAAGAGTAGTACCTACATATTGGAAACTAAATTTTAAAGAAAGCAAGAGAAATCTGTTTATTTGGAGAAATATGCCAAAAATGTTATATACGCTGCTTCCTCTTGAAAACTGTAAAACGGCAATTTTTCTCGAATGCGATAAACACATATATGTAATTATCTAAATTTTATGTAGCATTTATTTTTGTATGTGTGCAAAATGCTCATATTAATTTAATTTCATAATTGTGATGCGCTTTTAAAATATAACAGATCAATTTACAATTAGATTATTTTTTAATCTCTCTATTTATAAAACAAATACCTACAACGTATATAATTTTTAAAAAATGTTTTTGTATAAAATAATTCAAGACAATGTATTCGTCGATGTATAAATATAATGCAAAAATTAAAGTCAATAACAAAACAAAATTATTATTCAATCACAAGTAAAACAGAACCTAATTAATTGTAAAATGATTACTGCAAATATAAAGTACGTATATGGATAACACTATATAAAACAGGCAAAAATAACATTTTTTTAAGTTCAAACAAAACTTGCTAAAAGCAGATAAGTGTTTAACGTTTCAAATTTTGGCGTGATAATTTCTATATGCAATCTAAAAGTATCATCATTCTCAATTACATTATTCTCGATTTTGTTTTTTATCATGTGAAACTTTATTTAATGCACAATGTTAATAAATCGATTGCAATACGTTTCAATATGCATTGTCGATTAATAAAATTGAGTATTACGGAAAAATAACGCGCTGAACGGAAAAAGACAAAAATAGATACAAAATCTCATGTGTTGAACTTCCGATAAAAATATCTTGTTTTCTTCCTGCAGAAAAAACTGTTATCCAGTACATGATATTGAACTATACGCGTATTTTTATTCAATATTATTTCCTAGTGTTGACAAAATTACAAATTGGCAATATTGAAAAAAGATATCGAATAAAACATAATTCACTTTAATTCCCAATAAAGACACTGGCTTTAATAATTAATTATATAATCTGATTTTGGTGGACGCTAAAATCAATAATTGTCTTCTAAAGTAGATATAATGTTCTTTATGACCATTTAATTTTCTTTGATTTTAAAGTTAAAATCTACTTGCAGTAAATTCTTCAATCAATATTTAAAGCACCGTTTAAGAAAAAGATGTGATTTTAGTTCATTATTTGTAAAAGAGAAATCACAGAAGTACGATGTAATCGGCCATTTTGTTGTTGCGACTCTGCAGCATGTCGTATTGCTAAAAGCTCTACTCTACTAAGCTGGATGTGCAATTTACGTTTTATCTGTCTAATTAAATTTACCGACGGTATATGCAGGATTTCCAAACGACAGTCCGATATTTCCTCATTTCATTCTCCAGTGCATTTCGTTGCCGCGCTTCACAGGTGCAGCTAGCGGAGCGTAGCAACTACCCCTCGACCGTCGCGCTTTACCACGATCATCCTTTCGATTCTAATCGCGTGCGATTATGCGTTTGCGTACATGTGAGTTACACACGCGCCGAATCGCACGAACGGCAAAATCGAATTACCCCGAATCCCGGGCCAGATCCGTTCGACCAGCGAAACATGAGCATCGGACAAATACTGTAAGCTAAGGTATTCTGGTGATATAGGAATTTCGCCGACGATCTTTCATTAGATGATTATCAGCGAATTCCGTCTATCTATGTAGTTTAACAAAGTTACTAAATAACATGTACCTATTGATTTAATATACCGCCAAATTATTTAAATTTAATGTTATATATTTAATTTTTCTAATTAAAATACTAAATAGCATCTAGTATATCTTAACAAAATTTTTTTTATTATATGCACCGCACAGTTAATTGATAGTAAAATTTTCATAGTAATATTTTTTTTGCTTTTATCTATATATGTATGTACAACATATACATTCTATAGTGTTAATTTTTTATTTTTATTATAACAGAATGCCAATTTTCAGCGCATTTTTATTTTCATATTCTAGATGTTAAATTTTGCAAACTATAATTTATTTTTTCACGTTATTATCAAGAAGGCAATTCCTGCAGAAGTTCATGTTACAAATTATCTTTTTTGAATCATAGAGTAATATTAGTTTTTTGATTTTTTACGTTATTTCCAGGAATGTACTGTAACTTGAAAAATCACGAACATTTTGTAAAAACTAAAGTGTATTCTTGTAAAGTAAAGGAATAATGTTACCTTAACGTATAATACATGATTATTGAAAGGCGTTTACCTACTTTATAAAACTGTGTAACTTTTGGAATCTGACATTTCATATGCAAACGCTTAACAGGTTTTTTTTAAGCACTTTATATAAGCGTTCGTTTATCGACGGAATCACCGTTAGACCAGGAGATTAGTTCGAACAAACCGACGATTAGCGTCGGTTCGAAGCGAGCCGGCACGACTTACACGTACTAAATAAAGGTGTAAGCCGGTGTAATTGAGTCCGCCGGCGGAAATACGGCGCTAGCACTTGTTACTCCGCAGGTAGAAACCGTGTTCCTGGTTTCTAATTAAGCTCCTAGTAATAGCACGGAGCGTCCACTCCGGCCGGCAGCCGCAAAATCGTCCGCGCGATCGCTTTTTGCCACGCGTAAATTTATGGATGTTGACTTTACCTAGCGCACGGCAATGCACGATATAATTGATACGGGGATATAACGATCGCTGCTTACGATCGCGCTACGCGAGATACCTTGATAAGTTTTTCCATTTTCATTCCCTTTTTAGGCAAGGTCGGGAGGAGTGGTAAGTATCGCGTTTCACAAAAACGTAGCCATGTTTTACGGAAAAAAAATGGAAAATGTCGTATGTGTGTGCCTGTGTGTGTGCTCCGTATAGCAATCAAATTAAATTGTATTTTTATGAAGCACAACCGGCGATATACGAGTCAAACCGGTTTGCATCGAAATTGGAAATAAGCGTCCAAAGCAAATTTATATACAAGACACGTCTTTCGTTTAAAATATTCTCGTGCCTTTTTATTAATAAATACACATAATAAATATGCATTCGTTATTAATAAAATCAATCGTGAACAAAGCATATTGACTAGCATGAATTGTTGGATCTCCGATAGCGTTGTCACTGTTATTTACTCGACTATCACCAACACTTTCACTTTATGAATCATTCGACATTATTAGATGTATTCAATCAGAGTTGCGATTGTTGTTGCGAATTTTAATATTCCAGGATTTGATATCTATTTGATACTCGACGTTTGCTCACTTCGTCAACAATACAGACTTCGTCGTTTTGATTTCGAGATAGATTTTATCACGTATTTCCTAATCGCCTTAACTACTTAAAGAGGTGAAGAAATGCGTACTCTCTTTCTTATTTTTATGTCTTTGCGAAGTTTCAAGCACATGCTAACTCTTGGATAACTATTTCCATCGGATTCCGAAATTGTCGGATTAATCGGATGGACGTGTCGGAAGTGCATTTCTGGAGAAGCACGCAGCAATAGTGCCGGCATTCGTTTGGCGGTCTCGCACGGATGCAACTATTCCGAACTATCGGTCGAAACTGTCAATTTGCACGGAAGAGTCAGTCCATGGTCGAAACGCAGTCCTGCAGTGGCGAATAAATAACGTTTGACGGAAGCACGTTGCAGAATCCGCGCGGTACAATCATTGTAGGCATGTAAAGGCTAATGCATCTAACAAAATCATTCATCAGAATTTTGTTACTCGTAGAGCATTTAAATTAAACATTGACACAATCTAACGTAGTACGTAAACAAATGTTGTATAATATATAATATAAGAATTAAATTGAAAAAATAAAGAAATCTAGTTATTTAGGTTGATAAAATAAATAGATTAATATTTTCAAAAAGTAGCGAAAGTACGAAGTTCTTACATATCTATAAAGCAAGCTAATATAATTGTAATTTTTTATTGACAAACTTTTAGTAACTGTTTGCAGAGAAAAATGATCCAAATAAGGAGAAATAGTTAAAAACATCTTTCTTATATTATAGGTTGTTACAGGTTGTTATAATTATGCGGACAATTTAGTAATAATTTTTATCACGCTTTTTTGTATATTCTTTTTAGAAGAAGATTCTAAGTTTGTATTTTTTTACATTTTTAATACTAAATACTCTAAACTAGTATTAAATTAGAATAATCGGTAAACTCGCAATAACGGTCCAAGCTTGGATCTTAATAGCATAATATTATTTTATTGTGTGATACACATATTATCCCCTCCTTCCCTTTAGTTAAATCAATTTTTACCTCCAACTCTTGAAAGCTGTGCGCCGACTAGATTTGTCAGACTTAAAAACTCTTTGTCAGACTAAACTAGTACTTTAATACTTTTATTATAAAGACATTGATAATTAAATATCTACAACACTGTATGTGTTCTTAAGTGCATAGTTATAATTGTAAGTTAGTAATTGTTGCATATATAAGTATTATGATTCTGTAATAACAATGTAAAAAAAATAAGAATGTGACATAGTGCCCCATTAGGAAAATATTAAAAATAAAATATTTTATTTCGAAATACGTTTTGTGCGCGGTGATATCGCTTGATCCCTGCAGTCTCATATTTGAATAGCTTAAGAAAATCCTTTATGAGATATGTACTTAGGACTTCCGTTTCGAATAGGATATTTCACTGTCCGGCACAAAAGCACGCAAAAAAAGCAGAAAGAGTGGTGCGGTGGAAAGATCTACCACGCGAGGAGTGAAATTAACTCCGTCGATCCAGATTGAAAAAGTACCTATAATCGTAAGAGCTTTTTTCGCGTTACTCGGGACGGGGAGGAGTCGACAAATGGAGGGGAAGAATGTAGAAGAAAATAAAGCCCGAGACAAATGGTGCTCCTTGTGCGTCAGTTGCGGAGAACGTCCGCGCCTTATAAATCGACGCATCGACACCCGTTACATCGGAAAAAAACTAAAGATGGCAGGCTTTCTCTCTTTTCAAAAAAAAAAACGTGACTATAAATCTTGCTATAATGACGCTGAACCAGTCTCACTGTCGATATATGACGAATTTTTTGCTATTATATTTTCCATTATTTTTTCTCCTTGTTTCTTTTTATCGCACGCAATTTCCGGGAATTTTATTTTGGAAACTGGTAACAATTAGCAACCAAACTGTTAGTCGAGAATTTTATCGAACTGATAACAATTAACGACCAAACTGTTAGTCAAAATTAAATTGTTGAAATCGGAACGGCTTGTTTAATACCCCTCACATAACTGATGTAACATCATAGTCTTGTGTGAAATCATAACAAAGTCGTTAGTTTGATTGAACACACGTGTTCCACTGATCGGATGATTGTTATAATTTTATTTACGCTATTGATTTTATTGAAACGGATGTGTTGTTTCGTGACAAACAATTACATACTGTACTCGTTGCTTTACTCTCTCCTCTCCTCTCTCTTTTCCCTTTCCCTTCCTCTCCCTCTCTCTCCCACTCTTGGAAAAGATAAGGGATGATAGAGAAGGAAAAAACTTTCAGCACTTGGAAAAATTCTCGCCTATCCAAAACCGAGATTAACTCGGGAAATGCAGCTGCAGCTAGAAAGGAGTTTCCCGCCGCAGAGCTTTTCTCTTTGCGCTGCTAGATAAAGAAGACAATGAGAAAGAGGGAGAGAAAGAGTGTGCGGAGAAAATAAAAAAAGGCAATGTGGTGTGTTTCAGTTGTGAAAACGCTTGCTCCTCATAAATCTTCTTCTCCTCTCCCTCCCCCCCCCCCCTTCACGGTACTCTCTCGAATCATCCTTCATGTTCTAAAATAAAATTAATCTCGCTGTCTATCCAACAAGAATGTCGTCATGACATTTTTTCAATAAAATAATCGGAAGAATAAAGCATTTCTCATAGAATGTAATGAAACGTTTGTTCGAAGAACCTCCAATTTTTGTAACAAAGTTACGAGCTGTGGACTAAAAATAGAACTTGTGTTCGGAAACGAAACGTTTATGTACTCGATTTATATCAATTTCGCGATTAAACTGTAATAATCTTTTCAAAAGTTATGTAAATACTATAAATTCAAATAAGTCATGTTGCAAAATGACATAAATCTTTTAGCAGTCTGATAATCGAAAAAATCAAAATCTGCGCGAAAAAATTCCGCTTTTTTACCGCGCTTTTTACATTAATTGTTATTACAGAGCTATATTACTTATATATGCAATAATTACTAACTTACAATTAAAACTATGCATTTAAGAACATACAGTTGTAGATAATAGATTATCAATGATAACTGTGTCTTTATAATAAAAGTATTAAAGTACTAGTTTAGTATTTTGTATTAAAAATGTAAAAAAAATACAAAAAAGTGACGCGTAACAGTTTCTTGTAAATGTTATGTGCCCGGCACATGAAAAGAGAGACAATTAACTTTGATGTGTAGTTTAGTAATACTATTTTCTGCACTGTGTGTGACAAAATTTAGAGTATAGTCTGATAGAAAGAGAGAAGGGGGGATAGGGAGGGGCAGAGAGAGAGAGAGAGAGAGAGAGAGAGAGAGAGAGAGAGAGAGAGAGAGAGAGAGCTGGCAAAAAATGCTCGAAATGGATGAGCGGGATACAGTCAATACAATTTTCTACGTGCGTCAGTTGCAAAAAACGCTTGTATGTCACGTATCACCTGACTTCATAGCCGGAACAATTCATGAAAACTAAAATTAAACCGAGCCGTTGAAGACCATGGGAGAAAATCCTTTCGATCGCACGGCACATTTCCGGGATGAAAATATTCAAGTGCCGACAATGATGCGATTTATATGCAGCTGCGGTCGAAAAGCGGCTGCTCGAAACAAACCGCATTGCTCTAATATAAAAGAATTTTTGTAAAATAGTAGAAGTGTGATATAGAAATTGTAGCTCTCTTTACACAGTTTTTTCAGACAAAATAGATCGATTAGCGTTTAATTTTTTAATAAATTAATTCTTAACCGTCATTCTATATGTTGTCGAGTTAAGAAACATTGACGTATTTTCTGTTTATTCTTTATCACAAGAGAAAATAAAGCGATACTATAATAAATATAGGTATACCTCTATTCCCGACTATAGGACATTTCGGATATGTAAGATATTAAACATGTGAAATCTATATAGAGAAATGACATGTACGATATGTTGTCAATAAAAAGGAAGTAGAGAACGAAGAAGCCAATCCTTCTGTATTGGATTATCTTAAAAAAAAAATAGCCATTCATCACAAATTGCTTTGGCCAAACTACTCTCCCAATGGAAACGAAATTAATGTTTGGAACTTGACTTGATGAAAAAGATCCTATAATCTTAAGAGCTTTCTTGCCATCACATTCGAGAAAGGAATACAAAACGCAGATAGAGAGAACATGACAAACAAACGATATTTATGCACTACATGAGAAAAACATAATAAAAAAACACATAGAGAGAGAGAGAGAGAGAGAGAGAGAGAGAGAGAGAGAGAGAGAGAGAGAAATAAATACATATAATTTATATCTACAGATATAAAATTCAATTATAAATTTAAATATTATTGAAAATTAATCTTACGCGCCCTAATTTCTAAAATCAGAGAAATCAAATATACGCTATAAGTTGAACATTAAAAATCAATTGCATCAAAAGTCAAAACAGTCAAAAGAAAAAAAGAAGAGGACAAACGGATAGAAATAGGAAAAAAAGGGAAAGTTTAAAATTGATGGAGGTGCGAGATCGATATGTAGATAAATAGATACATAGGCAGATGAATAGATAGGTTGATTGATGGATGGATATGTGTTTTATATTGTTCTGAATAACCGCCCGTTAATACAAATATATATGTATATCTATGTATCAAAATAAAAATATTAAAAGGCCAAGCTTACATAATGTTATCGATTCAACCAACAAAATAAATTGAAATACCAACAACTACGTTTTCTATCAAAATCAAAGACACATCTACGTGTTTCTGACATAAAATATGTTAATATAAAATACATTTATTCGCTTATTTATTTTAACAATAAAGACATAATAAAAATGAAAGAATCGGTGTAAATGGTAAAAAAATTAAATAAGGAAAAAATGTAATCAAAAAGCATATAAAACAGGCACGAATCTCCTCGTGTTGCATTACTCGAACTAACATTAGTAAGGTCATGCTCTTTACGAATAATCCATGAATATCCGAGCACCATCAATTATGATCCCGCGCGTCTCTCTGCAAACTAACTGGCGCTATAGTCGCGCTGCGTTCGCCATAAACTTTTCCTTCCGTTTCCATCCAACGTTCTCTGCGCTTCTCTCTTTTGCGCTTTTGCGTGTTCGATGGAGCTTTTCATTCACAATGGGAGTAACAGAACTAGAGAGGAAGAGCAATCGGGGCAAAAAGAGCGACGTATCCCTTCAGTCATTTGGCGCATATAGTTTTTCTCTAACTCGCCAATTTTCGAATCTGTCAATACGCGATTTAAACCGCGCGATGCTCTCTGGAGAATTCTAATCCGATAATTAAATAAACTTCATTAAAGTCGCGAACTACAATGTACCAACCGTGAAGAAACAATGTGTACACTATCGAGAAACACCCGACGAATTAAGTTTAAAGGGAAGTTTAATTTGTAACATTCTGATTTTTTAAAGATGTGATTATGTCTCTAGATATTAGGAGACAGAGATTCTTTTACTTAAGTACTCTACAACATTATTTTACAAAAGTAAAACAAAATAAAATAGATTATAATGCTCCTTATTAAATCACACAAATTATTAAATCTGAATATTAATTGATAATTAAATTTGTATGTACTTCAAAAGTTTATTGTTTTGTCGTTGACTAATATTGCAGTTTTATCGTGGTTTGTAAGTATGCAGATGTTCTCTAGGGAAATTTAGAGCGACAAAACCGGCGAAAAAGTGGACCGCTAAGAGTTTCGATTTATATTTGACTATTTGTAAGTTTCACAACATTTGCGCCCGTTTGGCTTCGTTATATTAATTGCACGATACGTACCTATTCAACGAATAATTATAGCCATTTGCCGTTAGCAGACAAATTCTGTGTGACTAGTTTCTTTCCCTATATTCGCAAGAACCAGACATTGTCATTGTCTAATAAAGACCGACTGTGCACGAGTAAATTGAAAGCAATTATTAAATACTTACCATAATTACGTCGTTAGTGATAAATCGTTTGCCAGTTCAATTAAATTAAATTTATGAGCATAATTATGAGAGCCAATTTCTCTTTTGTTATACAATACATGCAAGAAATCCGACATTCTAATAAATTCTTTCAGATATGAGTTTACGACTTTTGAATCATAATTAAATCTGACAATCGTTTAGCTTCCAATTATAAGGAATTAATATCAATATAATAAGAAAAGTAATCTAATTTATTCATACGTAACTGCTTTTTTATTGTAATAATCTTAAATTTGCGACGTCAATTTATGATAAAATTCTTTTTTACATTTTTATATATCATTGTACTATTATATTTTTATAAAAATATTAAGATAACAGGTTCAAAATAATAGATTAAAAGGATAATAAATCGACGGAAGAAGACGGCTATGTTGCAAACTAAATTAATCTTATTTTAAACATTTTTATAACTTTTTGTATATCCTGCCAAAGGCTATAGATAATAATATCTTAATATTGATAATATATTGTGTGTGTATATATATACATATATAGTTTATATTAGAAAGAAAAAAAAAGAAAATATTTATATTAATAAAGAAAAATAAAATACATAAGTCGCTTCTTTCCATGCACTCTTCAATTATAAATTTTTAAAGCCCATTTTGTATCGTGGATTTTCGGTGCTAATTGAGATTAATATAACTAATTAATAACGCGAACGGGTGTGGAACGAAAAGTCCCGACTAATACAATAGCTCTCATAAATTGGGCATCTCGTAAAATAATTATTGACATCCGTGGATTTCGGCGTCTGTCCCCTCTCCTCGCTTCGATCTTTTTACGACGACATTATGATCGGATCAGCACGGACCTTTTACACATGTACTTCTCCCTCGTTCTGACTCCCATTCGACGGAGATTTGTCCGATTTTCTCGTCTCTCCTTCCAGCTTTAGGTATGACTAATGTCGACTGGTTAGATACGAGAAAAGTTCATGGAGCCTTTCCGTAAGGATTAACGCAAAGTCGAATTCCCCAGATGAAAAGAAAATCATTCTACGATAATCGGAGAATTCTCTTCACTTCTGCGGCAAAAATTATCAATCTGGCAAATTATTATTTTATCACGTTTATATACTATGTCGCAAATACCTATATCATGTATAAAAGATGGTAGTCACTAACATAAGTAATAATTAAAATATTATTATAAAAAAGACATAAGGTATGAAAGAAAAAAAGAAAGAGAAAGAGAGAGAATAATATGACACACAAATATTGCTCTTTATTCTTAAATCGTTTCGCATCTTCAATCCACATTTGTCATATTTTGCAATGTGGTTTATTATATACGTTATAATTTGTCATAATTTATGGGATTTTCATAATTATTATTCAATAAGAGAAAATTTCATGCGATAATGATATTGGCGGAATCAGAATTAAAATTAGGATATTAAATGGCGACATAATTTGACAACAACGGAAAACGCGCAGCGTCATACGTCGATCGTACTGGGACATTTAATTAAACGTGCACCATCCGCAGATTTTATCGCGGCGCGTCGCCCGCGTCAAACGTCACTCAGGTGGCAAGTAATCGCGATATAATCGTGACAGCGGTATAATCAAATGCCGGATCATTAATTTGCGAATTTTGTAATTTGCACGATCGTGGGTACATTACGACTACGACATTCGCCAGCAACAACGTTGCGAAATTCAATAATTGTACGCACTTGTCATCAGCGTTTATATTTAGCGTATAACGCTAACATAATGTAACGAAATGTAATATGCGATATCACTAAGATAGCTATCGAAAGAATAATAAGTAATCATTATTAATTTTACTGTATAATGTAGGTATTTCTAGCTTTCAAAGTGTGTGTGTGTGTGTTATACCTTAAGAGCTAGATTATGAATTAATAATCATTCTCTTACATTACGTTTCATATTTATTATAATAAATTGAAATAAACATAATAAAAGATATTATAATATTTCGCATTTCAGAGAAAATCCTTTTATATATATAATATGTTTTATTTTAATTTATTACAATAAATACGAAATGTAATGTAAAAGGATGATTATTAATTCATAATCACATAATCATGACGAAATAATGTTTTAATAATCGTGATGCAACACTCGTTACATTTATTTGCAATTCTACACAACGATCATGATACGATTCAATTTTCATAGTGATTTTTTCTATAGCTTAGCGGTCAATATTACGACACGATAGAAACGTCCAAATTAATGTCATCACATATGTACACGATGTGTACATTAATGTAACGGACAAACAATGCACTTGCCACTCTTGCGAGTTTTCAGCTTCGACAATTTTGAACTCGATCGCTCATGTACACAACTACACACATACCTATTACACACGTCCGTGTAATTTTTACGCGCAATGGAATACATTATCATATACGTTTTTTCAGGATCGTGTTTCGAGATCGGTAAATATGAAATAAATATAAATAGTGTGTATGTTCAACGATTCAGTTTTCACATTTCAAGAACATGACGCATGATTATTGGAAACAATATTCGTTTGATGAAAAATACGTTTCGACGTTATACTGCTATATCGCTATATCAAAACATTTTTGCAGTATTATCGTTATTGTTATGAAATTATTAGAATCTGAAAATTTCTAAACATAGAAGAAAAGTAGATACACACACCCACACACACACACACACACACACAGGGATCATTGAACTCTGAACAGATGATATAAATTATGACTATATAAAATGTTTAGACTTAAAGTTATAACATTATAATTGCAGCATTACTTTCATTCTTTTTGCAAAATAAAACAAAAGTGGAGATTGCGATAATGATGATGTATTCAGCGCATTTCATGTATGTCGGGATTTTTCGGCACGAAGGCACATAAAAGCGACATAAAGAACCGTGATGCTTACGTTGCACTCTCAATATATATATATATATATATATATATATATATATATATATATATATATATATATATATAAACTGTATAGGTATACTGCTCGCAGTTATGCCTCTTTCGTAGACAGACTCCTGCAGACTATCCTGGAGAACGTGCGAGGCGATGCGGGCGTAAGTGAGACAGAGACAGAGAAAGAGAGCGTATGGGAAATAAATTACTGCCAGCATCTGGTGATAACTGGAAAAGTTATCATACGTGCCACCTCTTTCACGAACGCCACGTACGCACGGAATGCCCTGGTCCTCCAAGTTTTCTCCTGTCCGTCCAAGCGTTGCTCATACGACGGATGAGAAACGCCTGCTGGGACCGGACAAATCTTTATTTGCCGCTTTAAAACGTGCTCCCCCCCCCCCCCCCCCCGTTACGTCAGAAATATTATATCTTTTCAGAGCGACACGGGCATACATAATTCGCAGAATGCCTCAATCTTCATTTGATTACTTTTTGACATTTAGTACATTTACGTCGGCAAAGTAGCACAGAGTCGAGCACACATATTCCGTGTTCGTGTAAAAAAAAAAAAAAAAAAGAGAAGTGCCAAAATATACTCAGCGAGGCTTGGCGGTATAGGAGAGGCTCGATAAATCCGATCGTCCCTAATTTCCAAGCCATTCTCCCTAACCAGAAAATTATTTTCGGTTGAATGAGGAGCGATGGACGAGTCGCAATTTTCGGCAGTCGGCCCGTGAAAAACGTCACGTGTGTTCCGCACATAATCTTCGATGGATTTACACACGCGAGTGACCAGGAAAGGCCGTATCTGCCGATGACACGCCTTGTCGAGGGCGCGTGTGAAATTTAATAAATTCGCGCGCCGCCCGCGCGCCGTATCGTTCCCGCCGCGCCGTGGAAAAAGCGTCGAGTATATTCGTCGCGTCACGTCGCATAATTCAATCCGGCCGGCCGACCGACCGGCAGTCCGCTTTTATGGACTGGTATGCCCGAATCCAGCGACAGATTTCTCCGCTTGCTCGTTGTCGGTTTTCCACGAGCGACTACAAATATTTCGACTACGGAATCATTGTTTGCACGCCACCCTGCGTATACGTGCGATTTATTTCACTTTATGACGCTAATAAGAGAGAAAGAGAGAGAGAGAGAGAGAGAGAGAGAGAGAGAGAGAGAGAGAGAGAGAGAGAGAGAGAGAGAGAGAGAGAGAAGGGGAGGGAAATTCTGTGATAATGAGAACGTCTACAGTGAGATTAACGTTAAACAGCACGACACGCGACGGAGACTAATAATTTTACTTAAAAAATATGAGATGTGTTAATAGTAATCTATGTTCCATCAATACTCCGTTAAATAATATGATTACGTTTAATAGGACGGTATTTTCCAGAGAAGAATTATATATTTATTTCATTACTATTTTATATACATATACGCTTTTATCTGACTTCCATAACGTTACGTACATTTCCATTTACTGTATATTGATTATAAAACAATTTCAATGTTTGTAACATATGATATACAATACTTGTATATACTTTTAATACCCACTTATAAACTTATGATATTTTTGACAGATTCATATAACGTCATTATCATTTTTTTCATAAAAATGGAAATAAAACTGGAATGGAACACATATGTGTATGTGTTCATATCACATTACATGCAAATATAAAGTTTTGATGGATTTCATATATAGATTCGTTTACCAATGTGCGTGGTATGTGCGGACTTTGTTTATTTTAAAATAAAATTTAATTAAATTATTTTTTTCATATCTTCTTAATTTTCAATATTATTATCTCAACAAATAAACCCGAAATTAAAATATTGTTAAAATGAAAATTAAACAAAAATCAAGATTTTGTTAGTTCTATGTATTTTCCTTAAAAATACAGTTTGAAGAAAATCTTTCATTTCTTGTATTTATCTTTATATATTTATATATCTTGTATTTATCTTTATATATTTATATTTGAATTATAGATATTCCAATATCTTCGTTAAAAATCAACTGCATAGGTATATCGATTTGTTTAAGAAGCACTGTTTATACTCTATTTATATATATTATATATTATACACTTTTTATATTTTTATATTTCTTACTTTATATTCTTATATATTTTGTATTTTAAAAATTGCTTATTAACATATATGCAAAAATGAAAAACAACAAGATGTAATATTTTTTATAGCATTGCTGTTGGTGCTATGTTTATTTCCCCGCAGTAAGCCGCAGTAAGCTCGTTGAGCACTAATCTCGTGTTTTTTGCGGTGTTTGGTATATTACATTAGAATGAATTAGTCTGCGTATTTTCGGCCACGCTAATCATCTTATTTCGTTTTTCAAACTGTCAAAACCGCATGACCGCGTAACTGATACAAATGCGATAGTCTTGCAACGATGATTGATTCTAAACTCTAATGGCATTGCTAATGCACCAATCAAACGGGAATTAAATGGATATATGTATCATGGATAAGCTGTAAGCTCTGTTAACATTAGCACGAAATGCGGATATTACAATCTCGATAATGTAGAGATGTAAATAAAAGTTTTATGATTTTATTCGCGAATTTATAACTAACGAAGAGATAACTATTCTTGTAGATATTTTTATTAAATATGAGAATTACATATATATATATATCTCTTTCCTTTTATTTTAGAATAAGTTTTTTGCAAATATATAAAATTTAAAAACGTAAATTTCAAAAAATATAGGTAATTTTAATTTAGAAATGGATTAAAAAACAAAAATTAATAATCACAGAATACCAAAATATTGTGTCAAATAAACACGAAGAAAAATGTATCAAATTTCGGCTACCATAGTTTTTAATTCATAATTGCATGTATGACAAGTTGTATAGACCAGCATATTCAAGTATATCGCCTGGAGTAATTAAAAAGTTAATTTTCAGCACCTACTACACGAAAGCCGCGGATTAGCGCTTGTAAAAAAGTGATCAGAAATTTTACGTTTGCCGTTCCCAAGTAACAACGCGAGATTCGCGTTCGAGCTTAAAGAGCCGCCGGCCCTTCGCACGCTCGAGAAACCGGCGCGGGCGCGGCGATGCCGCGCTGTGTATCGATGGATAATAAAACCCCGGATATTAGATACGTGTTTCTTTTCGCAATGGTGGCCGACGTAACATTAATTTGGCATCGTGAAAACGCGCTTTCACCGACCGGCTTTAATAACGGCATCCATGGCACGACGTGCATAGCGTACGTCTCGATTTTGTAGACGTGCGCGCGGCGCGATTTTCTAAAATGTTTTTCACCATAAATATTGCGCGGCCAAATTGCGATAATGCAACAGCTTGGTTCGGAAAACACGGCTCTCGACCTCCGTCCGGCCGCCCCGTAAATTCTCGGCGACTCGCGCCGTTTAAGAACGAAAATTTCACGGTGCGCACAGATTACACGACCGCTCACGGCCACGGCGATTTTACATCGCCGATGATCGAAGAGTATTTCCGCATGTTATCCCGCTGACAACTATCTTTTATTCATTGACGCGGTAAACATGAGACTTGTTTTATGATCCACGTCTATCCGCAATATCCGCATTTATATCTCGTTTGATTGTTTCAAATATTTTTTCGTTTGTCGTTCATTATATTTTTCCATGAAATAGTTGTAATATAAAGAACTGCTTCAAAATGTATTTTTAACGTTGCTTTGTTTTCGAATTTAATATATATATATATATATATATATTTAACTCATGCTCAAATTGCAGATTATGTTATTTAAAAAATTTTCAGATCAGTACGTATTGACTCGATATTTCAAATTATAGTTTATTAAATTATACTTTATCTTTTCAAGAGACTCATCTGATCATCAAAATTTTCGTTATATGTGCAGTATAATAAAATATACAGTTATTAAATTCTATATATTCTTAACTATTAAAGTCACTTCCGATAAGTCTGCGTAGCTCGCTGATTTTTCATCATTCCCCACGTTAGCTGCTTCTTCCGAATTTCCGAACATTATCGATAAGTTATCGCGAATTCTATGCTCGGCGAGCCGCGAGCTCCTACGATTACGATCCTCTGGCGCATCCTAAAAAATTGCAATGGCAATGGTAACGTAGCGCGAGCCGATATATTGCGAATACATTGCGCTCGCTCAACCGTTACGTGTATTCGCCTGCGCGTGATGCAAAACACTTTTGGCGAATATCCATAATTCGCGAGTCATCCACCGTTCTGAAAGTTAAGCGGTGTCGTTTGGAAAATCGCACAGCCGGCTGCGCGGACGAACTTGGAATTCGGTTTGTGTGAATTCGCTGAATTTCGCCTGCAACACTGCTGCAGCGATTACAACAATGCCGTCTGTTTTGCGTTGCGATTGTATAGTCGGGGATATTAATGACGTCCGGTGCCTGTACTTGCGTGCAAGGATCAAATTTCCCATGCACTTAAAAATATTTTCGACGACGTAAGTAATTATAGTTGTACGATTTAACTGCTTCATACTTAAAAATAGACAGTCACACTCGTTTAAATCGCGTGTCACTGCTCTTGCGAATGCGGATGTATATACCAAACACCATTAATACATCCGACTGCACACGTGCAATCTCATGTGGCACATGTTACGCGTTGTAGGAATGTGGCAAATAATTAAGATTGCACCTCTAAATATTTAAGATATTCATTTGTCCATCGTGAGTCGCGTCCGCATTTCACTGCGGATTATACGTTTACGCGTTTTAACTGCAAATTTTCAGGAGACGGCAATCCGAGCTAAGAGTAAACTTAGGTTCAGTGTATAAAGTTTAAAATAGAAATTAAATAAAATATGTAAATTAATATGTAAATAAATAATACAACGTGAATAAAGATGTTTTTATCCAAATTGCGTCAGATTTTATCCAATTGGTCTGGTATGTAAAAAAAAATTATCCTAAAAAATCTGAAAGGAATACATATAATATTGCATTATAAAATATAAAATATATTTTTAAATTAAGGTTGTTGTCTCGAAAATCGCAATCCACAAGAAAAATTTGAAAATTTAACTGTATGTTAATAAATGTGAGATCTACACGTTTGTGCAATTTAAAAGTTATTGACCGTCCCAAACCCGAGATATTCGCTATCAAAAATTGCATTTTTTTACATGTATTGGATACACAAAGCAGACGAAAATCTCGTATTTTTATTTTTTACATTTAGAACAAACCACAACACAGTGATGAAAAATAAATATATAGTAGAAGGACACTTTAGGAATACTAGTAAAAAAAACCGAAATTATTGACCATTTAGATTTAGAAATACAATAATAAATAGACCTCGATATTCACGATTATACGACGTAAAGCAGCGACTGGAGGAGAAAAATAACAGGAATAGTCTTTTGTTCTGCGTGTGAGGGACAAAACTATCCAAAAGTTTTCAGCCTGTAACCGTAAATAGTCGGATGTTTTCACGTCGATTTAGAGTATAAAATTTTGGATTGTACTGTTGCGAGACAACTACCTTAATTTGTATATTCGTATATTATACTATTATATGTAATAATTTTTAAATTAATATTATGTGTATAATATTCTAAGCATGTGCACAATATCTATGGTAATAATTCTTCCGTTGTTTATTAATGTCAATGTTATTGATAGTCAAAAGTCGCAAATGCGGTCGTATAGAATAATTCATTACCTGCAACTAATTAGACGACATTGCTTTCTACAATCAGAATGTAATGCTTAGATTTAGATGTTAATTTCAACGGTAGTAATAGACTGGATTAATGCGGAAGCGGTGCACGTACGCGATGCCGTCGCGCGCAGGGAACGGAAGTGGGAGGACTGCAATTAGTTCGGCGAGCTGCACCGCTATCGAATCCTCCTGCCTGCCTGCGGCCGGCGACGTAATTGCAAAAGTTACGCACGTCATAATTTAATTGATACCGGCCGCGTATTCACCTTGATTTCGCAATCGCGGATTATAAGATCTGTACCGATGTAAGAAAATCGCTCGGCTCTCTCTTACCCGGGAAGCATCTCGTGAATTTGTGTCTTAATTATTTACTTTGCGATATAAGCTGTTATTCGGTATACGATATTCATTTATATATGGCAAAGTACCATTTTGTTATAAAATCATATATGTATATTATTTTCCTGCCTTTTTAATAGTATACGAAAAATATCTCATAAGAACGGTTTTATAAAAAATTTGTTTCAATATGGTCCTTTTTGCACAATTAATTAAGAAGCTTATATTTTAAATTCTCTTCAAAGTTTTTATATAGATTCTAATTAAAAGCTTCTCTATCATTCGCAACAGAAATGAATGGAAATGTTAATTTCAATTTCTCTGAAAATTTATCACCATAAAAGTATACTTATATAATTTAAATTAATTTTTTAAAAATACACTACGCAATTGAAACAAGCAGGCGATTTATATTTTATAACACGTATGAGTATAATTCTGTTAGATACCATGCGTACGGCACACCTGGTTTCTAATATTATTTACTTAAATGTAAAGAAAGATAGATAGTTGAATGTTTGGATTTCCCAGAGCAGAAAGATTTTCCCAAGATTCCTCTCGATTCGATCGTATAGAAGGAAAACGAAGAAGGAGAAAGCGGACATAAACCAACACGCTGCGGTGCATAGAAACCACACGGCTGTAACCGAGTCTGCAAGATTACGGTTTGAGTGACACAAGATGGTGTTTACGTCTGTGGTTGAGAGTCTTAAAAAGAGGATTCTCGACGTTGCATTAAACCTGTGGGAATCGCGCTTGAGGCGAATGGGTCGTACAAGGTGGATCAAATAAGAACATGTTGCAAAATCTGTAGTAATGAGAAGCGCCTTTCGTCGCGCATTTGCACTTTTATATCACTGTTTTTACACTAGCGTTTTTACACCATTGGTTTGCAACTAAATAAAAATTTCTTATTTAGCTAGATCAAAGATTGAAAATTACCTCAAAGAGATGTAGGTACCTCAAGTTTTCAGTCTTGTAATATTCCGACAAGATTGAAAACTGATATTAAAGTAAAGTATTGCCTTAGAGTTCATCTCCTGAACCATTTATCAAAATTCTATGTAATATTTGAGGTGATCTTTTATTATTATACATGGCTCGGATTTTACTGCGGCTGACAAGCAAACTCTATCGCGCATTTGCAATTATGTGTTTTCAATTTCATTATACTTATATATATTGCATAATTGAAGAATTGCTTGAAATCAAATATTGACAAGAAATGTGCATATCTATTACATAAATCTGCACTTATATAGATGAGTTTTAAATTCCAGCGCAATAATAAAGAAGTTTAATTATTACGATCGTTATTATTATTTTTTTCTTAAATTGCAGATTAATATTTTTAAATATTTTGTAATTTATTCACTAATTTGTGAGACATTACATCATACAAATAACATACGCTGTGCTAAGAATACATTTACCTATATTTTATAGTTTATAGTACTTATATTACGGTAAACCAATAATAAAACTCGACGATGTCTTTGGATTATTTGAAGTAAGAAGATAAATACTAACGGAGAACAGTTGCTGAAATTATAAATGTGAAAAATGTAATGTTAAGACATATCCTTTAAAAATCCTTAGTTGCGTCGTTCGCGATCGAGTTATATTAGATTAATGCATATAAAATGTCGGATTTTTTAATTAATAATTAAAACATTATGGTTTTAGAGCATAACTGGGGGAGGAGCTGATTTTTATCAAGTTATTGTAAAGATCGTTTATGATTATCGTAAAAGAATTAATTTCTTGTCACAAGAGAGTAATAATCCGATCGGAAAATGGATCTCGTTTATGATCAATCAATAATGATAAACAGACAATCAATTTTTTTAAATTTGTTTCGATCAGTGAACTTATGTGGTACCTATTTATTCATCTTTTTATTTTGCCGTTTGCAGAAAGATGTATCATAATTGAGTAATCAATATTCATTTTTCTAATGAGTTCTCTTGTCGTTTGGCTAAGATTTTTTTCTTCTAAGGCTCAAAGAATACCATTATCAACGAAGCTTTAGGTCTGCTACGCGACTCATTTTGCAAAGAAAAATCTCCAGAATGGAATTTTTGTATAACGCTGTACAGTTCTTTCATTAACAGTGTGTTTTCTAAAAGCTATGTTAATATTGTGAGTAGCTACAGTAGTATTATTGCCTAATTTGAATTCAAATAAGAAAATTATACAAATTTTATTTAAAATTTATACTTATTTTGAACTTTAAACAAAACAACCAAAATCCATTTTTGAAAAAAGCTTTATGAGTGCAATATAAGCATGATAATAAGCTATTAAATTATATATAAGATTATGCTATAAAACTAATACGGCTGAAATAGTAATAACAATATTTTTAATGAGTAAAAATTCGACATTTTATATGCACCTAATATCCTATCCTATAATACCTATAATATAATAACAGCGCGAAAAGTATTTGTGTCTTAAAAAAGATCACAGTATTACCATAAGCAATATATTAGATGTTGAAAATTACACAAAAATATTTAAAGCAGAAAATTACACAAATATCTCTAAAAGAAATCAATCTTATAAATAGGCAATTAGTTGGTCCAAATTGATTAAAATTTGATGCTATTAAAACGAAGCGTTCTGTACAGAAAAATATATAGCTAAAATATAGTTGAAATATAGGTCAATAGAAACTTATAATACATACATCTATGCAAGGAGAAAACTCAACGCTTAGCATTCGGCGCTCCCCATCCAGGTAGCATTAAAATCTAATTCAACTCGCCCGGCGCACTCATTATATTTTCGTTTCACCTTTCAGTATGATTTAAATTATATTTCCGCGGCGTCATAATTTATGTGCAACGCAATCCTCTTCGTGGATTTTTACGAAGCCGCATTTTTATTACGTCGCTAGCACGAATGAAAGGTAATTCAACGCGTGCGGCGAGTTTGTCTCGCGTGCAAATCTCTCGAAGTCTCATCGCATGCATTTACGCTGTTTCCCAACTGAGGCTTTAACGAAAAAAGAATCGCCGATTTCACGCCGTATCGAGATACGATTTTTGCGGATGATAGGTGCCCGATACGTTTCGCGTCGATTTACGCATCGTGACTCACGCGCGCACGTATCTTTGACTTATTGAACCTGATACGACGCGAGCGCAATTTTTCAGGCTGGTTGTATGCTGCTTTCCGCCCTTGTAATTTCTATCATAAATTCTGGCACCGATTTTTCGCATCGAGACACGCCCGATTTTCGCGGCTCTCTCTCTCTCTCTCTCTCTCGCTCGTTCTCTTCGCTGCCGCGCGCTGCAGCACGGAAAATCGTAGAAGTCTTACGATTTAGCACTCGCGTCATCCGCCGCGCTATTTGTCGTCGTGATTTATTAATCGACCCGACGGATCAATATTTCACAAACCGCTCATTTTTCAAAATTTCCGGGTTGCATGTACTTTACTTGCACACTCAAGCGTACGCTTGGCGAAGATATTTTCATAACCCTTCATCGGTGACTTTTCTTAGAAAGTCAGAATCAGGTAAAAGATATATATTAATCGAGTATAATCGGTATAATCGAGTCGTGCTTTTCATTCATACATACGAACTTTTCGTCTTCTACATACAAAACTTATATATATATTAAATTAACTTATGTACCTACATAAAAAGTATTTATTCTGCCACGTCCTTTATTGTCACTTTCATAAATGTAATAAATAATGTGTATTACGATATTAAATACTATTTTCTTATCTATTTATTACTTTTTTAGAAAATATTGCAAAATACATAGACACATAACCACGCGCGAAATATCAAAACCTCAAAAAAAGCGGTAAAATAAAAAAGTCATGAAAAAAACAGGCAGTATGGAATTTTCATGATATTTTGCAAATTTATAAATGTTCCGTCATCGAGCAAAATTATTCGTATAATAATCGATATGATAGGTGCAAAGGGAAATATAAAAGCATTTCAATCAAGCGAGCAATTTTTTACCGGGCAACCGTAAATCGTGTGCTATTAAAATTTCGATGGACAGTCGTGTCAAAAATCCTATGTAAAAAAATATGTGCATAAACCGCGTTACTGGGGCAACAATACCGACGAGCACACGCGTAAAAATGTAAAAACGCGCTTTTGTAACCCAAAGCGATACGAGCCAATATACAGCGCGTTGTATATTCGACATTCGGCGGGGCTTAACGCATCAACCAGCACCACGAAACAACGACACAAAATATTAAACGGCCGACTTGCGTTCGCGCTCGCCCAGTAAAACGTACTAACGACGCGTAAAAATCCGGACGATGAATAACAATACCGTCAGGAATATGTAGCAGCGGGACAGCGTACCCGTGAAAACGCGAAATGGACTTAGCGTGCGACGTGAAAAAAACGCGATCCTTTTGCCAGCCAAAAAGCCGGATATTCGTGCGTTTTGCGCGGCGAATAATAGAATTACACACATCAGCATCGATATAATGACGTTTTTATATCTCTGTTGCGTTCGTCTCGCGCTCGCATCAATTAATCGCGTAAAGCATGCAGCCACGAAAAGACTACGTTGTCTATCAGACAAATGCAGCGTATAAAATGACGGAAATGTCGATACTCGAATGCGAGCAAATGCGTGCGAGAAAGAGAGGGAGAGCAAGAGAGAAAGAGAGAGAGAGAGAAAGCCGATCGTTTCGTTGAATCAACAAAATAATTCGATACATTGTGCGTGCAGGTCGTAAATCGTGCCGTCACGTGACGTCATCGACAGCTACACCCCCGTTCGCTAACCGATATTTCATGTACCGTGATTCTGACAAGCGGAGATCTCATCACGCTAGGTGTATACACGGGCGTCGTGGATTTGCAAGAAAACGGATCAGCAAGATGATGAACAAGATCTGTTTCCCTTTGACTTCCACAAGTGTAAGTCGAACGTTTCGTGAATGTGTATCAAAATAAGTGTTTTAATCATTTTTTTTTCATTTGGAGATGTTTCTCTTATTCTTGTTACAAAACGATTTATCTTTAAAATATTGAAAATTCGTTAATATTCTCCTACATACGTTAATAAAAGAAGAAACAAACTTTTTTTTTATCGTTCTGAAATATCTAGACATTCAGCGTCTCAAAGTTATAAATAGTTCAGTTTTTATTTTGCTTCGACCCGCCATCCTCGCGCTTCGCTCGCATCGGCTAGGCTTGACTTGTTCCACTTTGGCCACTTTCCTCGATGTCGGAACGATACTCGATTCGTTCTACTGCGTCTTGCACGCTTCTTATGCTCTTGTTGCTTATAACGCAAGAACTTTTTTACGTTTAATCTTTTGCACACGGTACTCACATTTCGAAACATCAATACTGTGTTTTAAAAACATATACACATAAATCATCCTTCATTCGACGGAGTTTCTCGTAAAAACATCATATATTACTATGCATGCTAAATTCATTTACAATGCGTTACATCAGCCATGTACAGACGTTGGTTTTGCCACCCTGCAAATGCTTAATTAACAATTTACATTTTTATGTTAAAATTTATATTCCGATTATCCGTTTCAGCAAAATTTCCGTTGCGGAACGGACGATTCCAGAGGTGGATGTCGATAATTGATCAGCCCATTTTTCGCCATGCATTTCAGGGCGAACCCGAAGCGGGTTCATAAAAATCACGTTTCCATGTTCCACGAAAGTTTCACGTACGAAACGAAATGTCGCCACTGGCAAGAAAGGAAAACATTCAAACGCGTCAAACGACGCAGATATATCGTCGAGACTGGAACGTGTAAAAAATTGTAGGTATCTCGGACGTGTGTTATACCGACCCGTTACCCGATTTTCATCGGCGGCAACGTGCAGTAATTTCGAGTAATATCAGCGGCAATGCGCGAATGTGTTCTCAGCGTATCGCCGTGGGCGTGCCACGTAGAAGCTCCCGGCATAAAAATTTTAATGAGCAACGGCCGCCCCCCTCTGAGAGAACGGTGTTCTTTTCGGGAGGAATTTTATGGCTGCGATAAATCCTCGTTTCCAGTGCCCCCGCGGTAAATCGTACACATCGCGCGGAGTATGTTTTTGATATTCTGCAGCGTGCGATCCCGATAATGGAGTTACACGCGGATACATGGGCAGTGTACACGCGCGCATGATGTATCGGGGGATGATGGTGTGTCGAGCGGTCGGTAGGGTTGCGTGTTGCGTGCGTAAGATCTCGTCGCGATGAAACGCGGTGCTCTTCTTTAAGTCGTCAATGGTGCGGCGGGTGAGTCTACGTTCCGCTTGTCGACTTGAAATTCTCGGTCGTCATTTTGTGCTCTTTTCTGGACAGCCGTGGCAGTCGGGTGCCGTCGCGCGAGCTATGGAATTCTTAACGTGTCAATTTTTCACAAAAGGTGGAATAGAATACGTTTGTCAAGTTTAGACCGATATATCGGTCTCGGGGCGTCCTGTGTGTATGTAGTTTTCGATATATGCACGATACACGGGAGCCTAAGAAAGTTCTGAGATATTCGAAAAATTTTTCCCATGTTAATCTTGATATATCACGGTCACTTAAAAATCATAACTTTCTCGAGAATGTGGTTAAATTTGATATATTTGCATATTCGTTCTTTTTTTCTATGACATGAAGAAATTGCAAAAAATAAGATTTTTTTCAGAATTATAAATTTTTTTTAGATCTTCATGTGCATTCGCAAGAAATTTAACGTCTTTCAATATCATAATGAGAAAACAAGTACACAATTGTTGGTGCTTGCACAGAGCGTTGTTAAACAAGATAGAGGTACATAATGATCCGAGCAGATATCAAGATATATTTTTGTAAACAAATGGATCCGGTTTAATAGAATTGGAGGGGTAATAATTTTGTTCAATTAACGTTCTATTCACGATTTTCTCACTGTCGCGTTTAATGCATGAGATTTTCCGATAATGGAACAATTCGACTATTTCTCTTCCGATAATCAGAAAATAAAAGTAATGCTGCATTAATTGTTTAGAATTCAGCCATATAGAAGGTAAATGTATGATTTTCTAACTTATCATTAAAGTATTAAATAAGATTGTTGATTTTTGAAAAAACAGTATAAAACAAATGCAAGTATTCGTTTATCTCTACATGCTACTGACTATTGGATTTACTCGTATGGTCAGCAATGACATATTAGATGACTAAGGGGATTGACGTTGTAACAACGGACAATTGCTAACATTTCAATGGGAGCGTTTCAACTCGGAATAAAACAAACATCGCATAGATTATACCCATGCAATGCAGCTTGATAACTGTTATTCCAATTTGTACACGTATACAGGAGAGAGAGAGCGTGTTCCATTTCAAATAAGGCAATCGAGTACGTTGCAAAATAAGCAAGGTTCGATAAACTGTTTCAGTTAAAATCGAGACAGTTTCAAGGCAGATGAAGTTGTGATATGTCGTCAAAGTAATTATAACGGTTTATTAAATAATAAAAAAATAATTTAAAAAAGTAAAATATCTCATTAAAAATTTACAAAAAAACATCTTTTTTCGAGTTTTTTTTACATCTTGCTTAGTTTGTAAAAAATTTGATTGTATCTAACGTGCAGTATTTTATGTTACTTTACTATAAAATTTCTAACAGAAAATACACGAGAGAACTCGATGCATATTTGAGAAATGAAAAAAGCATCGTATGCTTATTAAAAGAACCGAGTTGACGTAATATATACTCAAGTACTTATAAATATCGAAAAATCAAGTACCTGTTAATAAGAGAAAATGTAACAACATTCATATATTTACTAATAGGAGAGTATTTAATTAAAATTATAGAAAATATTTAATTACAATTTCCGAATAAACTGATCTTCACATTTGTTTTTTATACTGATGCGAAGACACCAATCTACCTACTACATATTTGTACATATTTGGTTTCTCTTTGCTTAAAGATTAAATATATTGTTTAAATTTTATAACAAAAAAATATAAAATTTTAATTAAAGTAAAGTTCGTAGAATTAAATCTTTCACGCTCAAACTTTCTCTTCCCGTTTTCGCGTTCAACATGGAAATACATTAATTAGAACGTTATGATAATTCACAATTTTTGCTATTCGCTTTCACAAAGTTATATATTACAGTCGATATTTTTTTTAAACAATAGTATTATAGATCACAATCAATTTTTGTACAAATCTGGCGTGAGTACTGTGAGCGGAATGCGTTGTTCAAACTAGTGTAACATCTAACTGAGCGCATAACATTGCAAATTGCCTAAAAACTAATATGCGCGGAAATACTGTCCGTACGCAGAAGCAGTTTCAGCGTAATCGGTAGTACCATTACGGACGTACGTGCATGCCACATGTTGGAAATACAGTCTATAATTCTCAGGCAGGCGAGAAGAGAACCGTAAAATACAAGATATTCAGAAATTCCGCATGTTTCGTGAAATTTTCAGCGATATATCTGCGAATCATCATCACGGATTAGTAAATCTTTAGTATCCGTTTTAGGATATAGTAATTGGTATCAAAACTTTGCTGCTAGTAACATAAATGACACGTGCTTCTGAATCCCAACTTACTCAAATAAAATAATATTTTTATTTTTACATTTTTCTTATTTTCAATTTTTAGTTTTTCATGTAAAATTAAACGTGAAATAAATAAATTACGAGTAACAATATCAGAAGAAATATAATACATTTTGCACATATAAAAAGATTTCATGTAAAATTAAATGTGAAACAAAATAAATTGCAAATAACGATATCAGAAGAAATATAATATGACATTTTGTACATAACATAAATATGTTTAATGGAATTCATAACGTTTGAGATCGCTCTGCAAGAAAATCTATAATAACAACATATTATATACGCGCATGACATACAAAACAAATTTTATTTTTTAATATTAAATATATAATTTAATGACAATACGGCCATATTTTAAAAATTACATAATTTTGATGCATTAATACAATAAATTGCATTATAAAAAATCTTGTAAAATATAAACATTAAATATTTTCAAAATATATATAGGTATCTATTACAAAGATAAAAAGAAAGAGAGAGAAATATATATAATAACAAAAACTAATAAATGTACAAACAATCTCGATTAATAATTATAATCGAGATAAAAGTTTATTAGCAGAAAATACTGTAAAACAAATTATTTCTCATAATTGAATTTTTGTAATTAATTAGTCATTTTATTACTGCAGATTTAAAAAACAAGTAATGTTAATTTTTTTACTTAAATATGCGGCATAATTAAAATTTTCTGCGGATGCGTTAACAAAATGGTGGAAATGAGTGTAAATGTTTATGGCGTTTATGCTATGCGTGAAGGGTGTGCTGGTGTGCTCGTTTACATACTCGTTGATAAATTGCAATTTGACGTAATAATCCAAGATAATATTGCGCAATTATGCAAAAACGTGCGTCACTGCTGATAGCTGTAAATTATGCATGAAAATTAGGGCAATAATTACTCTAGCAGATTTTAACGTTCATTTCCAATAGGCGTTATCTTATTAAAAAGCATATATGTATAATAACTAAAATTCGTGAGAAATTCATATCCCCCCCCCCCCCCGTCGTGGCTATTCGTTACTAATTTGCGATAGCGATGCGTGAAACTGCATGTTTTTATTCATGTCCGATTCTCTATGTGTCTATGCAAATGTGTACCCTTTACTTGCGTATATCAAGTTTTATCTAGTTCTAGTATATACTCAATACTCGTTAAATTATTTTTTGATCCTGTTGTCAATAATATTTTTTTGCAGAAATAAATTTCATACAAAATTATACTTATTCTAAGAAATGATCGAAAATGTTCGAGACATAGCACAATATCTCTGTTAAAATAGCAGATATTATCATGGCATCTGTATATTGTAAAATTCCATTAATAAATTATCGCAAGCACATTAAATATTTATACGTGAGAAAAAAAATTTGTTAAAACTCTCCTGTACATTGTTAAGCTATAGGTGTACTACTATTTGTACTGCTATTTGGTGTGCTACTTTGATCATTTTGATTACTTTTATTATTATACGACAATCAAATAAATACTTTCAAATATCGAGAATCCGAGAGCGGTGTAAAATGCTTTTTTTGCACTTTTCAATCAAGCTGCAGGACATGCACGCATGTGGTAGAAACCGTGCGAAAAGTTTCATCCCATTCAAATTCCTGAACTGTATTGCATTTCACGTTTTCCGGTATCCAAATATCTGAAACTTTGTTGTTCGCTGATGAATTTAAAAAACTAGTGTTTTTAAGGTAAATTCTATAAATCCATATACATCTCTTTTTTCACCTTTCCTTTGATAATGTTAAAAATTAATGTGAATTTATCGCGTAATGCATTCGCGATAACGTTTAATATCACAATTCGCATCGATAACGTCACCGAACATTCGATGTAAAATATTACATCGAAACGGATGAAGAATTACGTTTGAAAAATGATAGATTGTAGATAAGAATCGCCTGGCGCGGGAACATAGGATAAAAAAGGATGTATAAAGATGGAAATATATACCTACGTGGAAACGCACGTGGGCATCGCGCCGTTGCTGGAGACGATGAGAACACGATGATAAGAAGGTCGATCTCCTCCTTTCGTATGCTACACGCGCGATGCTGATAATAATGTATGCTGATAGCGCGAGCAATATATTTTGCCGATAAATACGGCCCACAAAATGCAAGCAAAATGGCACGTTCTGAATCTTTAATGCGAAATCATTTTCATAAGATCACAATCGTGATTCGCGATATCTTTCGAGATTGATAAATGTACTCCGTCATTAACTTTCTTCTCCTTCTCGATGTTATCAAAGATGACAGATTGCGAACTGATCGCTTTTGTGTAAAATAATGCAAAAATATTATCTGTTATTTTTTCATAATTCCTATTTGTGGATGTTAGTAAGATATTTTAATTATATTTATTATTTACCTCAGGCGAGACTTAGAAATAATGCTTATGTAATTACGCGTTTCGAATTTTTGGTACTAAAGTCAAGTCGCGATCACGATATTTATGATTTATGATAGCTCCTAAGGTTAATGAACGTATCCTTTTATTAACTCTATTCCTCTTTCCTTTAGGAAGAAACCGTCCTTTTATAAAGTTAAGTGATTAACCCCATGATAACCAATCATCTTAGCGTCACGATGCATTAGTTCGCGAATATCGCATAGCACGGAGAAGACCTTTCATAATTATCCGGTGAAATAAATAATGCGCAGAGTGTACACGCTATACGCGTAAAATAGAAACTATGCTATACCCGGTGCAGAAATCTGAGATGAAAATTTGCAAAAATTGAAGAGCGATGATCGCCTCCGTAAAGTATAAACATCCTTAAATATTAAACGAGACAAAAGCTTTTTATGAATTATTATACTCGATCTTTCTCTCTTTCTCTATCTATCTATCTATCTTCCGATAGTAGCTAGCTACGCGTTTCGAAACACAGGAGCTTTTACGCCGGCTGCATTTACGCGCCGATTTTCCAGCTGTCTGTTCGAGGGAGTATCATTCGACGGTCGATCACCCATTATATCCGCCCTCGATCTCTGTACAACGCCGCCGGGAGTGAAACCGCTCTCCCCGCCGCGCCGCGGCCGCCGTCCCTTTCCCGCACCAAGAAAATGAAATTGGCAATATCAATAAAGTCCAAGTATGCCGATAACATAAAGGTACCTAAAGGCGCGAGCGCACATTTCTTCGCGAACGGGCCCATTTAATTTCCAGAGAACATTCCGATGTACTTACGGAGTATCCGCGCCACATACAGTAAACGAGGAAACGGCGTGGCCAGCTGGTGGCGAACGAGCCGGAATTGGTTCCATCATCCAAGCGGGACCGAAAGCAGAGAAAAGGGAACGAGGAAGCAGAAGAGAGAGAGAGGGAGAGAAAGAGACAGAGAGAGAGAGAGAGAGAGAGAGTAGAGAAGTCGCCCGAATTATCCGCGGGAAGTAAATCAACCCGGCAACTTACGTAACTTTGTGCGTGGTAACCCCGTCCGCTCATTCGATTATGTCACACTGTAGAGGAAAGGCAAGTCCCCCATAGTTTTCCCCGAGAGTTTCCATTTCGCGTGCGCGCGCGGTTTCGATTTTAGTATAAGTTTTCGCGTCGTACAAGCTCTACTCCTCCCGTAAAACGGAATTACGGCATTTACTCGATTGCTCGTATCTTTTAATCGCGATAAAATGTACTTTGACAGTCATTCTCCAGTCGCGTAATTGTAACAGTTTTACGCTATTGCTTAACGAACAAATCTTGCTATTAAGACATTGCTTAAACACATTGAATACTAAAGTTTCTTTCTTCTGAAAACTCGCTATTTATTTTTAGACCAATTTCAAGATAGTGCTACGAAACTATGAATTTATAATGACAAAATATCAGCTTGTGTGAAATAAGACTGCGTGTTGTTTCATAATGTATTATAATGAAATTTTGGCAACGTATTAAAGTCATAAATTGTAAACAACCAAAGACCTGACAGATTGATAAATGATAAATACCATATTCATGTTTCTCGCATAAAGCGCGGCCATGATAATAATAGTGATAACTAATCAAATGAGCGGCGATACGTACTCTAAGCTCTGAAAATTTTATGGCACTCGTTGATTGCTTTTTACGACGCGCTTTCGCGATAAAATAGTTATAATTTCGGCGTGATCGCGCAGGAATATCGCCATCGCGCTTTGCTCTCGTCGCGTCGCCAGCTTTTTGCACTTGCAAGAAGCGCGCGAGCAAATGATTTACGATTTGTTTTTTCGTTTTTTTGCATCCGATACTTTCGACGTCGACTTCGGTCCAAAGCGCTCGTTCAACCCTCCATATACGCACACACAAACACACACAAATTTATTCCCCGCCACTCTTCCGTCTTCTTCATTTTTCGCGACCTCCTCTTCTCGCCAGTAGCCGTTATCTCTCTCTCGCGGCTTATTCCCCCCGGGAAAAATATATTGGGACAAGAATGAGATTTATGAATCTGTGGAGCGAAATCTTGGGTCGTATTTATGGTTCGAGTGTTATTACCTCACTTTAGAGCATATCGAGTAACCATGTATCTTTGTCAGTGATGCATGTAATTCTCTTGAGCAGCGTATATTAGCTAACATTACTGTTAATTTGTCTTTATTAAATTATGTTTTTCTTTTTTCAATGAATTTAAGTATCGTGCAATATTCTAACAATGAGTAAAATATATACCTACGGATCTTCGTAATTTGTCCTACTTTATTCCTATTGTAAGTATCGCATTATTTATTTTATTTGATTTATTTAATTTATTATTTATTATACTTATTATTTAATAGTCTATTTTAGTCTCACATATTTCTGTGCTCTAATAGTGCAATAGCAGATAATAATAACATATCCGTAATTAAAGTACCGAATATTGTGTTCTATCAATATTTTAGGAATAACAATTTATGTTATGCGATACACATAAGATGTTCCAGTTACTTTTATGAGGAATAAATAAGAGCATCGAGGTAAACGGTATAAAATTTTCTGAATATAGATATAGCTCCGACAATTTGCTTAATAAACATAATAAATAAATAGCAACAAATGTAAGTGCCATGAGTGGCGCGAGTCTAGTCGGCAAAACGGCAAAGTTATTTTTCCTCACTTTCTATTCGATGCATGCAATCTCGACTCTCGATGCATTACGTGAAATTCCCCGAGCTGGAGTGCAGTAGGAATGGCGACACTTTCGCGTATCCGTCGTGGCTGCCTCTTGTGTTCTTCCTTTTTCGCCTATTTCTTCTTCCTGTACCGCCGTTGCATCTTTCTTCCAGCCGGAGTGAAACTGTTCCAAGATGCGAACGGGCGATTCATACGTTCCGGGGAGGGAATCGATCGAGCGATCCGCTTTCGAAAGATTACAAAGCCTCCGGCGCTGCGCCGCGCCGCGTCCCGAATATGAAGTACGCTACAGTGAAACGAATCCATCGTATTTTGCAAATAATGGCTCCAATGTGACTCGTTACAAAATATTTCAAACGGTTCGACGTCCGCGACAAATAAAAATATTAAGACTCGTATAAAAGACTGGATTCCGTTATGTACTATATTGTATCGGTATAGAGCTTCAAAGTTAACTTATATTAATGCATTTTCAAACTTTTAATATGTAATCAAATATACCAAATACGTAGTATTTTTATATATAATTTGGTGTCTTAATTAAATTAAGTTAAATTAATTTGAAAGGTATAAAGTTATTATGTGTACTTTATATGTGACGTAAGTAGAGAGAGAGAGACAAACGCGTAACAATAATTTTTATAACCGTGTAAAATAATCTCTAATTCCGAAAAACTTCATAAAAAATTTCAAAAGTTTTGTATTATTGCAAATTGCACGTTTAAAAAGTAAAAGTACGCTACTTTAATTTCAAAATATCAAGCAATATTATTTTAATACACGTAATATCGAGCTTGTTAGCGAGAGAAAATACCTTGCAATGTGATTTTATTTAGTGGTGAACTCTAGCTTCCATTTCAATTAGAAAATACCGAGATGTGGATGCTGTAGTATCTCGAAATGGTTCTGTTTATCGAAGAAGACTGCAGCCGAGTTGTGAGCAAGGTGGCGGAGAGAAGGAAAACAAAAAAAAGAGGCAGACGCGCCGGAGTATCGTGTTGGCTGCCACCATCGAGCTGCTTTTCAACTCAGAGAAATTCCACGTAATGTATCAAGCCGAGATTACAAATATCGCGCGGTAAGGAGAGCAAAATAACGACAATTCACTCACCTCGCGCGGCTCCGCACTTCGAAACGTCTCTACATTTATTGTGATTTACTTTCTAAGAATATACTTTAGTATCTTTCGCTAAATTGATTTCAAACTATTACAAGAAAAGAACGAAGTTATGTCATTAATGCATTTTTAAGAATTTAACTATTCCTAATAGTTGTAACTGTAATGATAAACTTATTAAACACGTGGAAGGTGGAAGGGTATTAAAGATCATGAAAGTAAGAATTTCCCAGTATATAAATTTTAGGAAAGTTTTCAAACTTAATTACCTTTGGTAAAATAATTTGTTTAAATATATACGTATCTATATGTACTCATATATTTCCGTCCATTTCTATCTTTTTTTCAACTTGCCCTTTGTTTATTCTATTTTTAACTATTAGATATAAAATAATTAAGTTTCATTGAAACAGCCTTTTTCTGTTCAAGCCTATTAATACATCATTATTTTTAAACTCGCAATGGCAAACTTATAAAAGTTTTAAGCGTAAAAAGTAAATAACATTAAAACTCTATCTATGCAAAAATTACGTAATATACCTGGCGTCCTGTTGTTATTTGAAACAGTGGCAATAATTTACACGTAATTCTTCAAAAAAATGGAAACGATATGGCACGATTTATAGCTTCGTATTAATCTTCAAGCGGAGCCCAGTGCTTCCGTAAGCCATTTCGTCGCTACAGTTAACATGTTAAACGATCTATTATCAACGAGCAAACGGTTTTCAATCTTTTTCTATACCCGCGCGAGATATATGCATGCAAGGCCTTGTCGATGGCCGTTGATCGAGCACGTATTTTTCGTATGCGAGATAAGTCGCGGCGCGGCCCGCGCGGCGCGCAGACGAAGCGTGGCTGGGGGCTTTCTTTTTTCATAAATCTGCATATGCGATCCTCGATTTCGGATATCGAAAGTGCCGCTTGATAAAGTCCCTCTCGAGTCTCTCCTCCACACCTGCCACGCCTGCACAACCTGGTTATAGCCCCGCGAGCGCAAAAGTGTACATCGCGATAAGGCGGGATTTATGCTGTCCGAGCGTATCGATTGTTCGGCTCTTCTTTCCCAGGCTATTTACAAAAAAAAGGATCTATTTATTGTTGCAGCGCTACAAGACATCTCACGAAACCATTTCGCCGATAATTGATACATACGTATACGCTGTTTCGGAATAAACTGCGAATCGAGCAAATCTCGCCTTCTACCCTTCGTCAATAATCGCGATGTGAAACGTAATCGACGTTTTCGAAATTAGTTGATGCGATATCAAAACAAGTAGAAACTTGCACATTGTTTTCTCATAGTTTTTAAGTGAGCCAGTAGAAACTTGCACATTGCTTTCTCATAGTTTTTAAGTGAGCCAGTAGAAACTTGCACATTGCTTTCTCATAATTTTTAAGTGAGCAAGTAGAAACTTGCGCATTACTTAATCAACATTTTATTTCGCTTATAAAGCTTCCTCTATGAGGAAGCTTGTTTTTTATTTGATGTACAATTATTAGTAAATATTCTTTAATTTGGCTTCCTCATAGAGGAAGCTTTATAAGCGAAATAAAATGTTGATTAAGTAATGCGCAAGTTTCTACTTGCTCACTTAAAAATTATGAGAAAGCAATGTGCAAGTTTCTACTGGCTCACTTAAAAACTATGAGAAAGCAATGTGCAAGTTTCTACTGGCTCACTTAAAAACTATGAGAAAACAATGTGCAAGTTTCTACTTGCTCACTTAAAAACTATGAGGAAGCAATGTGCAAGTTTCTACTTGCACACTTAAAAACTATGAGGAAGCAATGTGCAAGTTTCTACTTGCACACTTTAAAGCTATGAGGAAGCAATGTGCAAGTTTCAACTTGCACACTTTAAAGCTATGAGGAAGCAATGTGCAAGTTTCTACTTGCACACTTAAAAGCTATGAGGAAGCAATGTGCAAGTTGCTACTTGCACACTTTTTTCAGTATTTTCTACTTCTATTTCATATATAATTCTTTAAGGTTTGATTGATTAGTTTTTGAGTTGAAGGCATTTAAAATTTCTGGGAATCCGTACATACATAAAAGCCTTATAAAGCTGATTGTGAGTCTAATCAACCAAATCTTAAAGAATTATATATAAAATAGGGGTAGAAAAGACAGAAGAATATAATAAAATTAGAAATAGCCAAATATTTCAAAACTTACAAAAGTTAGAGCAATCAAAGGCATTTCTTAAAATATCGTGCTATTTTTAATTTTATTATATTTTTCAGTCTTTTCTACCTCTATTTCATATATAATTTTTTAAAATTTGATTGATCAGTTCTCGTGTTACACACATTTCAAATTTCGGAGAATTCGTACATACATAGAAGCTTTATAAAGCTGAGTCTAATCAACCAAATCTTGAAGAATTATATATAAAATTGGGGTAGAAATGACTGAAGAATATAATAGAATTTGTTTTACTTTTTAATAATTGTCATTATTAAGTTTTATTTACATAAATATGGATTAAAGATTTTATGTTTAGTATCAATCATCCCTTGGCTTTCCCGGGCGTTTTTCAGGAATTTCGAGATTGCTCGCTTGCGATGTACACAGAACTTCGATATTTCACTTTAAAAATATCCGGGAAAACCAAGAGATAAAATCGGTAATCGGTAAGTAAAATATCGAGATTCTGTGTACATCGCGAGCGAGCAATCTCGAAATTCCCGAAAAAACACCCTGGAAAATCAAAGGATGAAGACGCTGATCGGTAAGTGAAGTATCGGGGTTCCGTAGTAACCTATGTTTTGTGCAAGGATGTAAAGAGTAATTGTGCAAGAGTTGGTTCAGATCGGTCGAATAGTTTATGAGTGTATAAAGAACAAACAGACTTAAAATACGCCCGGGAAAACAAAGGGATTAAATCGGTAATCGGTAAGTGAAATATCGAAGTTTTGTGCGTACATCGCGAGCGAGCAACCTCGAAAGTCCCGAAAAAACGCCCGGAAAAACCAAGGAATAAAGTAGCTGATCGGTAAGTGAATAATCGAGATTCCGTAGTACCCTATGTTTTGCGCAAGGATGTAAAGAGTAACTGTGCAAAAGAAGCAACCAGGGACATTTCTAAAAAAAATTAAAAATTTTTTAAAAAAAGAACCTTTTTACCGATTATCGCCAAATTCAATATCAACCTTTCTTAAATGATACTTTATTGATTAAAAAAAAATCGGCCCGATATCTCAATATTTGCTGAAGTTAATGCAACCACAAACATTTCTAAAAAAACTCAAATTTTTTTTTAAAAAGAACCCCTTTACCGATCATCGCCAAATTTAATACCAACCTTTCTTGAATGATACTCTATCGATTAAAAAAAAAAAACAACCCAATATCTCAATATTTGCGGAAGTTAAAGCAACCACGGACATTTCTAAAAAAATTCAAAAATTTTTTTAAAAAGAACCCCTTTACCGATTATCGCCAAATTCAATACCAATCTTCCTTGAATGATACTCTATCGATTAAAAAAAAAAAACAACCGATATCTCAATATTTGCGGAAATTAAAGCAACCACGGACATTTCTAAAAAAATTTAAAAATTCTTTTAAAAAGAACCCCTTTACCGATCATCGCCAAATTCAATACCAACCTTCCTTGAATGATGCTCTATCGATTAAAAAAAAAAACAGCCCGATATCTCAATATTTGCGGAAATTAGAGCAACCACAGACATTTGTAAAAAAATTTAAAATTTTTTAAAAAAAGAACCCCTTTACCGATCATCGCCAAATTCAATACCAACCTTCCTTGAATGATGCTCTATCGATTAAAAAAAAAAACAGCCCGATATCTCAATATTTGCGGAAGTTAGAGCAACCACAACAAATCTGCACATACACACACACATACGGACATTTTTTTTAAAGGCAATTTTTCGACGTTTTAGAACATTCTGAACACATTAGCATCAAAAACTAAAAAACAATTTTTTCTTTGGTCTTTTCTACCCCTATTTCATATATTTTTCTTTAATATTTGGTTGATTAGACCTAGCTTTATATACAATCAAAGGTCCATATACGAAGTTTATGAAAACAAAGCTTCCTCTATGAGGATGCAATATCAAAAAATGCTTTCTATCGGAGATAGATAAACCGTGTAAATCGAGATCCGTGTAAAGTGTTGTACAACTTGTACAAGTGTTGCTGTGTAGATGCTGTGACATTTTTAGCAGAATTAAATAAAGAACTTCATGACCCGAAATAAATAAGAGGAGACAACTTTTACATAAACATTTATATTACATTAACCTCCTTTGCTTGAATACCCATTCTGGATGTTACACAAAGGGTGGATATCAATAAGTTCTTTTTATAGAAGTATTTCTAACATATATTGGCGATTTCTAAAATATTTTCACAAGTGAAAATACTATTATAGCAAGTCCTTTCAAAAGCACCTATTGTAAAAAAAAAAAGAAAAACAGATCGCGATTTGTTGCTCCAATGTGCATTAAGAAAAACGAACGATTCTACGACCTGCGATGATCCCGCAGATGAGACGTGCTAAGGATCTTTCATGCGGCGATCTCGATCGCGAGGAAGGAAAAAAAGAGAGAGAAACGAGACGGAAAGAGAGAGAAGAAGAAAGACCGATGGAAGTAGCCGTGGTAACGCCGGAAAAACTCAATCTAGGCATAAATCATAGGATATCGATTCCACTGCCAACTTTCCTCGCAGCGTCGGCCCGACGCGGACGTATCGGAGATTCATCCTGTGACGCGGCAATAACATCTCTCGCCGGCATAAAAATTCAACTATACATCAAACTGTCATATATAGCACCGTATTTGTACCTATCTCGCTGATATTTCCTCCGTTTCCTACCAAACCCCCGCGGCCCCGCGCGCAACGCTCTCGCCCCCTTACTCTCTGTCATCCTCGTGACGCCACGCGCTGCTACGGTCACCACGCGGTACATATACACGGGGTGTTCCGGAAGCCAGCGTCGTGTTAACAACCGCTGACGATTTCATTGCTCTCGTCTCCGTCGTGACTCGTGACTATTTGTCTTTACACCAATCTGCCATTAAAATTAAGTCTGTGAGCTGCGGAACACCAACTGTACATTGTACCAACATGCAGTGTTATTCTCCATCTCCTTTTGCAAATATTATCAATATTTTTTAAATAAAATTGTGACAGTATTTTAATACTATAAATTTTATTATACATGTTATTCGATTATTTATATGAATTCACGTTCATTTTGCGATATTAATTACACAAGAGTTAACGATTTTCTTAACTTATAGAAAAAGAAAAGCATTTATTTATATCATGCGTTATATTATCATGTAATATATAATGTAAAAGCTTATTTATTCTTTCGTCTTTTGTGGTTGCTATTTTTCTCATTTTTCTCAATTTTTTCGAAGCTCTCAACAGAACGAAACATTTTTCGCGTCAACGTTTTTCTTCGCAGCACCGCCGATGCGATACGCGAGTATCTTCCCTGTGCCGTCCGTCGTCGGGACACCCAGTAGCACGAAGGCAGGAAGCGAAAAGGAAGAACTCCGTCGCTTTTACCTCCCCATCGTTCGCTACAATTTTTCTCCGATCGTCCGCTCCTCCACCCTTCCCAGCCACCCCCTTCGCGCCGCTATTCCGCCTCCTCACGCAGCACCTTCTCTCAGCAGCGATTTTCCGCATTCGATATTTGCGATCTCAACTTCAGATATCGAGAATTCCCAGAGCGGAAGTGCCGCTTGATCGTACTCTCAGTGACACTACTCGGTCCCTCTTTCTCATCGACCCCTCCCAAGCCGAACTCTTCTCTCTCTCCTTCTCGTTCCTCCACAGCCTCCACTCTCTGGTCTCCCTCGACTGCCGGCGCGGCGGTACGGCCGAACCTCTCGGCGGGATTCCGCGCGCGAATGCGAGGACTCGTGTGAGCCCAAAGTGGATCGATTCGTCGATTTGCACGGTGAGGGATTACGACGCGGCGGACGGGCGGGCACGCCTCGGCGTGTTGTTTTGCATGCGAGCTCGTGTTGCTCGTTTGTTGCGCTTTGATTCGACAAGCGGGCGAACGGGCGCGGATTGGCGCGGTGCTCCGTCTCGATTTTGCTTTGTCCGAGCGCGCGCCGCTTGCATTGAGATTTTCCCATGAACGTGACTCGATGATAAGTGAATTTCGCTTCGATTCGAGTCGCATTGAGATTTGGATACTGAGGAACGTGATAAGGCCATATCGTCCTCCGTAGAGAATCGCGACGCGTTTTCACCGATATTCCCGGGGAAAAACTCGCCGAAATAAAATCAAGCGAACGATGTTTTGTCCTCTGCATTGAAACGTAGTGCATCATGAAGAATTGTACTGAATGTAATATAACTTTGTAAAGTTTTAGATATTTTACGCTTGAGCCTCAGGGCATTTTGGTCTGTGGAATCGCTATAGAAGTTTGAAATACTAAAGACTGATACAGATATCACAGGCTAATTATTAATAATTGTGTTTTGAAAAAAATTCGGTTTATTAATGTTACAGTATTTTCGCGTTTACATTTTTCCAGAAATTTCAAAATTAAAACAAAAAATTTTTTACTACTTTTTTATGAGCAAGAGAAAACTAATATTTAGTTAGCTTACGCTAGCCTAGAAGATAAAAAAATCATGTTACGTCCCCTGAGAGTAATAATTATTTAATAACTTTTTGTCGAGCTTTTTGTTGATTAAATATAACTTTCAGGTCACATGTTAGATTTTTATATATTTTTTTTCTCCATTTATTCATCATGTTAATTTTGAGCTTATAAAACATTTTTTCATGTAATGGGTATTTTTTAAACTGCTAAAAATACTTTAAACACAAAGTAAGCTTATTGTTATTTTTGTAAACGTATTAACTATACATGTATAAAGCGTTAATAAAGATCGAATATTTAATTCATGTTATAAATAATTAAACAATTAAAGAATTAAGTTAATAATTTTGCAAATATAATTTAAATCAATACTGACAAAATTCTACATTTATTTATGCACATTAATATTTTATAATCCGATTAATATTTCAATTTTGTTAGTTAAAATTAAATGTTGTTAATGCCAGTTTTATGATTTTTATACCTTAAATTTTAACCCTGGAATGGCACCCATATGGGTCGTTTTCGTCCGCGGCATTTACGGTGCGTTGCCTCAATTGCTTTTTTCAAAGATTAAATTAACAATTTCAAAATTAAGATTATAATGTTTTTATTGTTTTAATTTATAGTTACGACCTCAAAGAACATCTATGAATTTTTTCAGAACTTTTTGTAAAATTTTAGATTGTTTAATATGTCGCGAACGAAAACGACCCATGGGTGCCATTAGAATGTGCCAAAAAACAGTGCGCCATTCCAGAATTAAAAAGATTCTTTTCAGACACATTCAAGAATAGGTACATCTCCGTTATATCCTCTATTTATTCTCTCTCTCTCTCTCTCTCTCTCTCTCTCTTTCTCTTCTTTAGATTCTGTGCAATGTATAAAATATATACACTGGTTTTGCAGCTATGCGCGTCTATCAACCCCTTCCCCTCAGCAGTTTCGCGTATCTCTAATAGTTTGTGGGACGCGCAAGTTGGATCGGTTTCGCGAGTCACGCCGTATATCTTTGACGGTCGAACGCGGGCAAATCACGTTGTCGATGCGAACACTCCTTTTACTACAAGCACGTTGTTGCCAGTACGAACCCATAAAAGTAGTTGGCCTACGTCCAGGCGCGTTCCGGTGGTGCGAACTTATTGTCGACGGCGACAAACGAAGGCGGGAACGACGGTTCGGTTGCCTTTGTCGGAAGTTGACCATCCCGAAATCCGCACTGTCGTACTAGGGGGTTGGAAGGGAGAGGGAAGGGCTCCCCACGCGAACATAATTCATGCCCGCGTTAAGAAACATTCGAAATTGGGTCGAGTTAAAAATTGCGCGACAAGCGAGTCGACCATCATGCCGTTTTTCAAATATCTTTCAAGAAATTAATAACGATGTTCCCTTATATTTTTCTTTTGCACGCGTTTTGTTTCATTTAATTTTTAAATCAGTAAGAGATTACACACCGCATTTGTAAGAATGTCAATCTTTCGTCAAAGAATCTCGTCAAGAAATCTTGCTAAGAAAAGAGGTACCTACTTGAAATATTCCGCATGACAAAGAACATGGGGTCTCTGGAAGAATATTTTTAAGATGTACTAATGTGATAAAACCACCCTTCTACCATCGTAATATATTTACCATCAGTATCTGTTTTAAATAAAATTACTCGGCAATAAAATAAATAAATTTATTCTCAAAAAGATCTAAATTTTATTCAATCTTTAACTTTATTTTATATGTCATGTATCAAATGCTATTTATTTTATTTATTAAATGTGGTGTAATTGTTTGGCTATTTTTTGTTTTTTTTTTTTATTTATGATGTATAAATATCTATCTAGGCATCTACCTACATAAAGCGTCCTTGCAAAAATGCGCTTACGAGATACATCCGGTAAACGTCAGGGCATTTATAATGCTTAATGCATGTAGCGCTTCTCAAACGCGAGTCGCGACTGCCGCCGTGTTACGTCGCCGATAAACTCGCATTAGTCGACGCCGCCTAATCCGTCGCATCCGCGTTGATTACGTTAGTGTAACAGGATTACGAATGCGCAACGTTCATCACCGCGTATTATATTAATTGCGAGGAATCTAACGACGTCGCGTCGATACGTCGCACGCTCCCCGTGTCGATTACATGTAATTTGATGCAATTCGAGCTTCATTAACGCGCGCGAGCAATCGCGAACGTTGATCGGCATTGTGATGCTCGTTAATAAAAGCGATCTGACGAATGATGCTGCGACACGGTGACGCGCGCCCGTCACTCTGTATCGATCAGCAATTTCGCTTTTTCACCGCCACTCGTCGCGGGTCGCGACATTGTGAACTACCTATCACGTTGCGCGCAGCTTCGTGCAACAACATCCGGTCAAAGGGATCTCGTTTTAATACATCGGGCGTGAACAAATTTATCTTACGCCTGCAGACGTTGTCTTTCCATCGTCATCCTGTTATTCGAGTAAAGATACACGCACGTCGCTACATTCGAGCAAAGATACACGCGTGTGCGCATCTTTACTTTGATCCGCAGGATCAATATCTTCGATATGTGCCGGAGAGTATATCCGATAAGAAGAAAGTCAATTCGATCGCAGCAACCATTACTGTCTTCGTTAATCTTTTTTAAATACATTCTCCCACGAGATCGTTTTTATATTAAAAAATTCCATTTCTCTCTGTAGACTTTTAACATATCTTTAAATAAGAATTGACTTTAAGATCTGAACTGTTGTTGGTCATTGACTAAATGACTGGATAAATGACTTAGATTTTATACTTGTCTCGCGACCTCTTTTAACTTATCTCCATTACTTCGCTTAAAACTGATATAAGTAATATTAGAATCAATTCATAAATCGATGCATCGATGACAATTCATGCATCGATAAATCGTGCGAAAAGGTAAACTTTTCCCTGATCAGACGTTGATACGAGAACTTAAAAACCATTGTTACGTGCTACGTTAGTTGATCAATGTAATTTGCGAGAGCATAATGGGAACGTTAATAATTTATGCAGCAAGGTTACTTGCCGATACTCACGGTAATTATGTTTGCCGGATTTTACTATGACGGTAAGTCAGTAGAAGGGCCACGGCGAATTATCGTGGGCCAATTAAGTTCGAGACGCTTCAAGGGAGAATGGAGAAGAACATTCACACAGGACTGGGCGGCGGGGCGAGGGGACAAGAAGCCATGGCAGGAAGACGAGTACGTACGAATTAAATTACATCCGGCAGAGTTGGCGCCCGATTACTTATTCAGCCCGCGTCACCCGCGACTCTAATCCAGATTAAACGATCGATCCCCGTGGATTAGCGCATAAAAAGCGGGTCGTCACGAGGTAGGTCGGTTACGTGGGTTTTACGCGCGTGTGTATGCATGTGCGCGTGTGTTCTTGCGTGTGTCGTGTCTACCTACGTGGAATATACGCGAGTAGCATTGGACATTGCGGGCACACACAGGAATAATTTTATTAATAACTATACCCGTCTATAACATTTCGTTGTTGCTATCAATTGCCACAGAGTAATACATTAATTCTCTACCTCGATTTAAAAACAACATTCAAGAATGCATGATAATTCGAGAATAAACGTTTAAACGTTTCACCATCAGAGGATTGCACGGCGTTAATTTATTTGTAAGAGATATTAAGCTGTATCAATGCAAATTTGCCGTCGGCAAATATCATACGCGGAAACAAATTGTTTATAATCTCTAATATTGGGTGTAAAGTATTACACCAGTATAAATTGAGATTTCAAGTGTAAATATAGAAAATATGGAAATAATGTTTAATTGTAAGCCAAATCAGAAACTTTTACTTCGCCAGTAAATAATTAACAATAAAGATTTTTTTATTCTACCCAACTGGCCATCTTTATTAATTATAATCGTCACGTTTCGACCATTAGTTATAGTTCTTCTCATATCGATGTAACTTTCGAGCTAGTAAGCATTATTTTTAAAATCACTGTAAATAATTTATTGCGAAAAATATCATCTCAATCAGGGTTCGAATCCGGACCTTCCTAATACAATCGGTGACGGGTGTTTTTATCAATTCGACCACTGAGGCATAACATTTAAAATAATGTGTCTTAGCCGTATCAAGCACAAAATTTTGCTTATGCAAAACCTTAAAAAATAAAAGAAGTCCAACGGTATAGATTTCTTTATTGCGTAATTTCGAATTTGTTTATTATATAATTTTGATTCATTATATCTCGTATGATTAATTTCTTTGGAATCTGTGTTATACATGTACCGATAATAAGCGTCGTAAATTTATGACGGCGTGTAATTCGCCGCTAAGATATCGCCACTTTTGACACGCTCTTTCTCATCGCGCGTCTCGCCAGTTAATATTAAAATTGGCAACGACTGGCTGAGGGCAATCAGATCCAGGTCGTAAATTTATTAAGACATGACGGCGCATAATACGATCCGATAGTGGCGGAGAGACGATGGAGCGACGGCCGTACAAAAAGTGCTCGTAGGTCTGAAGGAAAGAAGAGAATGGAGAGGGATTCTAAAGCAAAGGGAGAGAATGTCTTAAACGTTTATCGGGCATGCATAGCATACATACCTAGCCTGCGGCCGTTTCAGGAATGTTTAGACCAGATAAGGGGGCAACACCCTCCCCCTCTGACTCCCTCGTCTCACCATTCATCCTCGAGCAAGTTAGAAAAACGTGGAGTTTATTAATTGAAAAGATCAAATCGTTATGCCGCCGTTGTCTTAATTGCGCCGTGACAAATGGCGGATACCGAGACGCTATAATTTTCGGGAGGATACCGCGCGCCGATTTGCGCGCACGATCGGATCGGGTCGATCGTAAATCATACGGCCACTTATAGGCGCCTGTTATTCACGGTGGATTAAAATCGAGAACAATGCCTCGGACGAGACGATAACTCCCGGCGGGATATGCGCCGGATGCGTATACGTTTCAATTAAATTTACATTTCAAACTGCGCTTATATATATACAGATGTCTCTTATTGTTGGAGGCGGACGATGTATAAGTGCATGTGCGTCACATAAGAGAAATATATTCAGAATCAGCGGAAAGTATATATCAAGTCAAATTCTTTATCAAACTTGAAGTTGACTTGATCATTGATGGCTTTTAATTCATAAAATCAAAGATAAATTAATATCAGCAATTATTGCGTAATTACAAACTAAAGTAGTATCTCCATTTTGATTTGGAAAATTATACCATAAATTGTTTAATTAAATGTCCAGCGATACAACGCATTTAGTAAATTTTACTCACACCGACGTGATTAAAATTGGAGCGCCAAAGTTACCTAACTGGTCACGTATGTATTACTTTTTGAATTGAATGTGACTTCAGTTAAAGCAATTAACAAAATTACCGCTTTCGTTTGAGATAAAATGTAACAGATAATTATAATTAAAACAGAATGTGATTCCACCCATGCAAGACATTCATTCATTCTGGCTTATAATAAAATTAAAAATATTGTTCTACGACTTGTAGTCTAAAATTTATTATTAAACTATCGATGCTAGACTCTGAATTATATTGCAGTTCTCGATCAAAATATTTTACTTTAAATGGGAATTAATAAGAGTTGATAGGATAGTTAATATGTAAAAAAAGTCAATCAGATTTTATACAAAGAAAGTTACTCTGACAAAAATACGTGTGTAAGTTTTTTTGTTCACTAATCTAGTTATGCTTTGTATAACTTTGTATATCTATAATGCTTTTATTAATATTGTATTCATCAGATACTGTTGCAATATTAATGTTCACGCGGATGCAGTAAATATTCCGCATATTTTACACAATATATATGTATATATACTTTATACTACATATATATACAGGGTGTTTGAAACAAAAGTACCCAGCCAAAAAATGGGGGTAGATTGGGTAAAACCGAGACAAAAAGTCATGTACCATTTTGCAAGATTCGCAATAGTTAACGAATTATTAATTATACATATATCTTACACATTTTTTTTTTAATCAAATGCTTAAGTAAAAATTGTTGCAATTTGAATGCAAACTAAAATCGATGAATTTTATTGTATATAATTAAATTTATATTTATAATATTTCATATAGTTCTCATATAAAACAAAATTCGTTCAAAAAAATATATTTCGCGTTTCATCTTTAACATGACATCGTTTTTATATTTAGATTTAGAAGTATTTAAAATACGCACGCACAATAAAGAGTCCCTACATCGGTTTAAGGTAGGTAAAAGACATTCGAGGAATATATTGTATATATACATATATATAATATATTCGAACCTGCTTGTATACCGAGCCTTTGCTAATTAATCATTCGTATCATTCGCAAGCACTCACCCGTACGCGCATACATCCAGAAGCATATAATCTCATTGCGAACCGCGTCGGTTTAATCCCGCCCATTGACAAAGTGGATTGTCAAAGCGGCGGCGTAACCGATGCCATAACTTCGCAAATTCGCTCCATGTCTTAGCGGGGGTTAAATCCCGGCCGCAGCCTGCGGTGCCGCTAATGTGGGCGCACATTAAAGTCATAATTAGTGACTAATCCGCGGATCAACGGTACATCGTGTACCACGAATGCACAGGCGGTCTCCGTGATAAGCACGGCTTTAAAGAACCTGCCGCAAAGTACTTTCTATTGACGGTATTCGCGTGCCACCGTGCTATCCTATCGTTACGAAGTTATTTCTTAATAATATTATTATAAAATTATCATCGAAAGTGCATTCCACCGAGTTACGCGCCAACACTTTCAACTGGCCAAAGCATTATTCTGTCTACTCTAATATAGCAATTTTTAATTTCTCGATTTGAACAAAAGAGAATTTATTGTCGATACAACTGCGAAAAAGCTATAATTCTATGTAAGAAAATAAGAATGTTGAATAAAAGTCTTTAAAAAATTATAAAAAATTTAAACAAAGATTTCGAACAAACCGGATTAATGTGCATTTCTTGATTGATAGCGAAATTAACTTTATGAGATGTATATATATGTATATACGATACAACATACAAATAAAATTTCTTAATTACATTATAATATTGACAAGGTTCTTTAACATGTATTTAATTAAAATTTTATTGACCGATCATGTTACTGATAACACGATATTGTTGTACTCGTATTTGTTATATCATAATTAGTATTGCATTGAAATAAAGTTTATCTATATTGATCTCAATTACAATTGATTGCTAATTCGTTACAGCAACTTTAGCTAGGATTCCGTAATAATTAAAGTTATTCAATATTTACGCACTGAATAGAATTTATAATCTTACGGAGATTATAATCACGTAGCGCTCTCGTGTATCAGCCACGCCGCCGCGTGCTAATCTTAAAAACTTATCGCTATATTATTGTTAGCGCAACGGCATCGCTATCGCGGGCATATTTCTCTCTGAGAAACAATAGCCGGGGGTAAGCTAGTGGATTAAAGAACCTGCCGCGAAGTAGGTACTTCCCATCGACGTGTTCTCGCTTCCCTCGCGTCGTTATGGATGCGACCGACATTCTCTCAATCTCTATTAGAATCCCGCTTCATCTTTGGACATCTGCCAAGTTGAATTTCGGCCAATGCGTGTGCGGTGCAGTGGATTCGCACGCCCGTTTTCGAAATTTGACAACTTATCACTTGAATATCAATGATAATATCAATGACAATAATTTTTCAATTAATTACGGCAGAAATAAAATTCGGATCATCTAAGGATGGATGTGTCGCAACAAGAATGTGTGCGGTGCCCGTCATTAATTCGCTGGGCGAAGCCGAGGGCTACTGCACTACTGCACGACCCAGCGAATTAATGACGGGCAGTGTACTTTCTTTTAACTGAAGCCTGCATCTTTCCGCATCGTCAGACTAATGGTGAAATTCGTGTGTCATTGCCGTTTGTAATTGACGTTGTACAAATTAATATTGCATGTCGAACGTTCAGAAGCACATCAACGTTACGCGGGGATGTCGTTCGTCGTTTAGCGACGTCAAAGTTTATATTGCATAAATGTTTATTCATACGTATCAGTTACATGCCGGCGCGCGCAAGTCGATATTGCAGAAAAGTTCACATTCCTCAATTTTGTTCGATATCCAAGTATGAAATAAATTAATCCGTTCTTAATATATATTAATTAAATAATAATAATCTCTCTTTCTTCAAATTATGATATTATTAAATTTATATTACAATTTTGAATACAAAGTATGCATTATGTGAAATATATAAAAAAAGAAATACATTTAGTCAGTGTTCATAAAAACAAAGAAAAAAGTCGATGGGAAGTACCTACTTCGCGGCAGGTTTTTCTATTACGCGTTCTGTAATTTTCTCTCAGTAACTAACAACAATGCTCTCTTTTTCCTCAAAGATAAATGCTATATAAGTTAATTTACCTGTTTCATTCTATTCTATTACTATATCTTGTTGAAAATATTGTTCTTGTTTTTTATTACCTTCTCGTCTTCCTCTCCATATTTTTCTGAGAGAAATCTACGTACCTAAAAGAAAAGAATAAATATGTGAGTTGCCTTTATGAGTAATAAAAATTATCTGAGTCTGGTTTATGTTAAATTAAACAATTTTTAATTAATTTTATGCAATTATATTCTTTTCATTTAGATATTGTGAGTATTCTAGGACTCATTTGAGATATAAAGCTGCATTATTCTTTCAAGAGAATTCAATATAATTCTTCGCAGGTTCGATTAGTTTTTAAAATAGTATCTGTTATTTGCGTTTCTAAGGTCCGTAAAACTTTTCTACAAATAGTTTGACTACGGTAAGATTAAAGACATTCTGTACTTGGTTAACAGAGTCGTAATCAAAGCTTCGTAGTTCCTTGTCTGCGTATATTGCTTAAAACAATTTTCAACAACATCCTTAAACGATCTCCACGCCAAACAAACTTATCACTTTATTCAGCGAGGTTCCGCAAAGTTTAAGATTACACAACAGAAGCCGAATCTAAAATTCAATAAAAATTCTCTCTTCCAGTTTTGCATCAGTGAACACAAAAGAGAATAACTTTATCGAAAAGAAATAGTCTTTACATTATTTTATATCTCTACATATTTTACAGTATGTATATACATAGAGTATATACAGTAAACGATGTTACGTGTAAACCATTTACAAGGCGTACTTGTTTTCTAACGCGTGGTGTTTATACGATACGAGCATCGAACGCACAACGTAACGCAACGCAACATACTAGCAATATCTGCAATAGATGGTTGTTATAGTTCTGTTCTAATCTTATCAATCCATTAATTCGTACAAAAATTGATTCAATTTTTAATACAAGAATTTCGGTGCTCGGAATAGTAGATACTATTAAATTATTCAAAAACCGATAAATAATTAATAATAATTTTAAATGTTGCAATATTACGGATAATGCGGATAATTTCGGTCATTTTGTCAATTTAAATCGAAGTTCATTTTATACGATCATTACATTGATCGAATCTCACGGATATAGAATTCTATTTATGATTTTATATGTTGAATAATAAATGTATGCACACGTAATTATACATAAGCACAGGGTATATATAGTATTGTAATATTTGATAATATTAATAATATCCAAAATTCGGACTATAAACGGCGCAGCGTGTTAAACTGTTGGGCATAATAAGTGCGGCAATTAATCGCCGTTTCGTGTGTACTAGAACGTGATAAAACGTTGGTGCTTATGGCGAGAGTGAGAGAGGATCCGCGTTTATTTAAAATTCATTTAGCGCAACGGTAAACTCGACTTACTTCTCGCGCTAGACCATTTATTAATAGACTCAGCAGAGAGGATTGCGAAGAGAGGAAGTGCGCTATAGGTACGACGACGAATTTCCACTTTCCGCGAAGTTTCCAACCACGAAATTCGGACGTAATATCCCATCCAGCGCCATCAAAATCTCTTTAAACAGTGCAAGGTGGCTGCCACCGCAAAGTGGCAATGGCTCAAAGGAACGGGCGACAAAGCAGCAGGAGGAAGAGATGAGAGATGTGCACATGGCACACACACACGACATGCATAAAACACGCGTCGGTATACAACGCGTACCGGTACGCACACCAGTTTACGTGAACAATGTAAAAAACGCCGCGAGAGCGTACGTGATCAGCACGTACAAAGGTGCGTGGAGGAATAATAAATCTTCCCTCTCTCCTTCTCGGAAAAAAAAGGGAACAACACGAAGGATCGGAGTTGCATTCAACGAATGAATGGTGCGCATTGTTATCCTCCTGATCCAGCCAAGTGATCCGGCATCGGAGATTCAAACATGCAATCCTTAAGCATCGCGATACACCACGATATTTCTATTAAGATATATTTAAAAAGGAAATATATTGATAACAATGTTATAATGACTCGTGTACTTAATTTGACACAAATTTGAAAAAAAATATTAAGTTTAAAATGTATTTTAGTTTTATTATAATCCCAATATTTTCTTAAAATATTTAACAATCTTGATGATTGATTCTGAGAAATTTATATAATTTATATACAGACTTAAGAATTTAGTGCATCATTCAAGAAGTACATATTTTTATTAAAATCTTTTAGAAAGAAAAACTTTCAGCAATATGAAAAGGCTCTTAATATTAAGTTGAAGGAGAAGCACGTGTAATACTAATATAATGATAAACTATGCGATGCTAATTAGAGTAAATTATAAATTCTTCTTAATTAGTAAACAGTAGATAAGATTTAAGTAATAAAAAATAAGAGATATTAATATAAAAATATAATAATCTCAAATTATATTTCTATATTTTTAAAAAATCTATTACATTCGCTTTTTTCATTCTCTTTTGATGAGAAATCATCGATCATGCAGTAGATTATCCTTCCCGTATACATATTTATGTTTATAAATTCGCGTTGTTATCTGTGCAGCTTTTTTCAAAATTACATCAATCTTTCTCCGAACTTTCGAAAGACTTTTCGTACCGATACTATCGATGATATCCAGATGAAGACGCGCTGACTTCTGATTTAATTTATAGATTCGTGATTTGCTTTTATATTAAATTAATGAATTCTTGGATATCAATGCGCGCCGAGATATCAACAAAACTTCATTTAACAATCACATTTCCATCAGTGAACCACTCTGGGTGTTTCACTGAAACAAAAAAACTCAATTCGATCGGAATATTCATTCGTATCTGCCGTTGTCTGAGAAACTTCTTTCCGGCCGGAGCTCTTTGGCTTCCGGTACCACGAAACTCGCGAAAGCTCCACCATCGACTTCGTGAGCTAACTCGAAAGATAAAATCAAAGAGACAGGAAGTAAGGGGAAGAAAGGATCGGCGGAGAGGGACAAGACGGAGAGATGGCTCAAGCGCGTTTCTTGGTAGAGGAGATTCTCTCTCCTGCCGCTTGCCTGTAATCCGCAGGACGAAGACGTCTTAATTGGGGATTAAGGGTGAAAGAAAGCGCGGGTCACTCTCTGTTACGATAGCCGCCGGTGCAGCTTCCCAGTGACCCTTCCGGATTAATGCCCCGTATTTGTCCCGCACCTAACGATGCACTCTCTCGTTCCACTCAATCGAGGAAGTTCGAGTGTATCTTTGAGCATTAGCGAGCGAAAAGATACGTCGCGTTACCGGGCAAACGTCGGGTGAACGTCAATTTACAAATCGCAAAATTAGATAAATGTTAGGTTATTGCGAACAAAATATCGCATTTCAAAAGTTTCACTTTTATAGAATAAGTCTACAAATGAAATATATCACGTTGTGAGGAGTGATATGAGTCTTTTACAAAAATACGCTTCAGTTTTCGCAAAACATTTGCGGTTCTCTGAACTCTTGGAGAAATGTAGAAAATTAGAGAATTCGTCTAACATTATTCTATGACTTCAGAGTTAAGGAACTTAATTTTCTGATCCACAGGGAATGAATCGGAATATTGTGCATTTCTGCAACGTTGATGAGCACGCAACATTCGTTGCACATCTTGCGATCTGCAACTTGATCGTTGATCTTTAATGCGTACGACCAAGGCGTGATTATTAATGTAACTTTTGCCCGTGTACGTCAGGTGCTTTCCGCATAAACTCGCATGTTTATTACTTCGGGTAAAGTTATATTAGAGTTCAGATGCATGTGGATTAAAGCTCGACTCGTCGCGGAACGAGCGCTGGTGGCACGAGCGGCGGTCTATTTCTCGAATTCGATATCGGAAGCGCTTTTAGCGAGAATTTCTCGCCGCCTGCTACCGTCGGCAATCGAGGGAAAATTCGGACCGGAAGGCAACAAATTCCTAAGACAAGATTCGCAGATAGATGAATATTCCGAAAGCTTCAATGAGTTCTCTCGCCGCTCGGTCGGAGAATTCTTGAGAAAACGCGGTGCGGTCGAGAGAATGCAAACATAATTATTAAATAAAATCACGAGAAAGTTTTGCGGTTTACCCGATCGAGTGCGCGAAAACTTGCTTCTGTATCTTTTCCGTTACGAAGATAAACTTCAGAAAATTTAATATTGTTGTAAAAGATATTATAATAATCGTACACAATACACAAATTACAGATATATATTTATTTATAAAATATTATTTGAAAATTTGAAATCATAAATTATTAGGTATGTATTATTTTTTTATTACAGTCAGTAACTTTGAAGGAAATTGTGTTACAAATAAAAAAAAATATTAAGCGTGTTTTTCTTTAATCTAATCGATACCCATAATTCGCTAATATTTAAAAAAAAATTAGGTTTTGTACTGTGTAATACAATATTGCAGAGAAAGTGTAGGTAAGTGATTAAATTATTTTTCAGAACCATGTTATGAAAAAGTGAATTAGCAGACATAATGAATATAAATGCAAAAAGATTGCGTTTTGTCTGATTATGAGAGAAAGTTAACGCGAATTAACGCATGGGATAAAATGAGATTAAAAAAGGGACGTGAGAAAGAAAGATAGAGAGAAAAAATATCGCGAGAACAGTAAAGTATACTTGGTTTCCGACACACGTTTAAATATTCATCGAGATCCGTCCGCGGATTTGTTTTCCTTTAAACTTTTGTTAGCCTAGTTCCCGCTCCGGAAAATATCCGACGATTGAATCGATCAAACTGCCGATCCATTTTTCACGGGTCAATAGAGGAAAAATAAAGTCCGAGCCAATACCCAAGAAAAAGAAAACTTTCACATCGAAGGCATTTGCGCACGCAAACGCTCTATTTGCTTCGCTCCGCTCCGTGTATTAACAAACTTTGGGATCTGGTTGGCGTCGAGCAGAGAATGAGAGAAATTTTCGCAATTTTTCAGGACTGGCGAACCGGAGCGGCGTATCGGGGCTCGTAAACAACTAATAGCCATAACTGGATCTAACTGGTATAGTCATCGCTGAGAGGGAAAAAAAAGAGAAGAAACGCTCGCTCGCTTCACTAATTGGCTCTCCGATCGCGCCAACGGCGACGGTGAACTTTCGCTCGCTCGGCTCGAGATCTATCGAGGGTGCGTCCGGTGCGTTTTAAGCGCGGGGATGGTTTAATCTTCGCGGGATGTACACCCTTCTGGCTGTATTCCCCGGAGTATTCGTGATCTCTCACGAGCGGACGAGCGCTGTGCGGGGACAATTCGACGAAGTGTTAACGTTGCGGCTCGCAAGTGCAACTTGCGTTAACCGCGCTTAATTGCGCGCAATTACCCGAAATGGCGAAGTAACGACCGGGTGTACTCGCCATACTGTGTCCGGCGACATGCCACTCGCTTTTTCTCAAACTCGTGGAACGTATCTCTTCAAGACACCTTCTCCCACAATGCTTTCGGCAAGATTGGTCGAGCGAAATTGCAGCTAATTTGCATTAATTCGGAAAAAAAGAGTTATGTCATAGTCGAGTAACATTTAATCCAATATATTTCTTCCGCATTAAATGAATTCCTGGGAACTTTTATGAGAAAATGTGCCGTTCTTTTTTTAATTTAACGCTAAACAATTAATCATTTAGTTAATCAAAAGATGGAACGCTGCACAACACGTCAAATATAATAGGCGTATACACATATAAAAAATAAATGATAATATATATTTATATTATTACCTATTTTTAAATAAAACAGCGTATATCATTAATATTTAAAAAAATTCATAAATATAAAATAATTGATAACACAAAATCAATTAAATAATTCTCTGTCAATAATTATATCAAATTCAATTATTTAGAAAAGAGAAAAAATTAATGATTTATTAAGAGTTCTACAATTATGTAATTTTAGTAATATCGATTATATACAAAGCGTCTGTAATATTAATATAATGCACATATTTACCATTAAATTACGTTCGGAAAAAATTCGCGTAGCTATTATTTTTCGATCCAGCACTTTTTTTTAGGATGTGTTGTACAATGCCAACTCCAGAAGTACTTACGGTAAATAAGGATCTTGTTTCCGCTCAATTACGCTGCAGTCTTGCAATTAATGATCTCTCGTAATCGTTCTGGATTTGTCGCCTTCGTCCAAGGATGAAAAACCGCGAGACATTTCACGACATAAGTGCACTTGTTATTTCGCCATTCCTGGTAATTGCACGCAATTAAGCCGGGCAGTCAAGGGACACGCAGCCAAGGCTATATGTGTATGAATATGACTAACACTCTCAGCTTTCAAAAGACCGATACTCTCGTAAAAATATTTTCATTCATGTAGCTTTAGATTTAATTTCCATTGAATTCTCGTCGACACCACGCATTTTTCTTTCCACCATGCGATTTTCGCCCTTTGTCATTTTTACTCTCAAAAAGAATACTGGATACAAAACAAACCTCGACCTGTTCTTCTTTTGCAGAAATACGTATAATTAAATTATTTCTGCTGATTGGATCGTAATCCGCTCATTGTATATATATAGTTTTTACGATTCTCCGAATAATGATATTTCAAGAATTAGACAGAATAAAAAGATTTAAGTTTTTTCCCGCGTCTTTTAAATAAAATTAATACTTCTTCACGCAAACGTTCAGGTGATTTTGTTAACACTATTCTAATTTTACTTAATTTGTACAATCTCGAGTATTCTTACCACTGAAAATAAACGCGATGCAGCGTATCATTTTACGTTAGCAAAATGAAGATAAGGAAAATCGAGACGAGAAAGATGTCCACGTTGACAAAAGGATTGCAATAAGATTCAGATGATGTTCTTTTATCTCATATTGTATTGGGATTTCCGCGAATACGAACGTACCTCGCATTCCTGCATGCGCCTTGCCCTCCGCACGGTCACCGCGAGGGTCAAACGACGTTAACACTTCACCGAATTGCTTGGTCGACTGCCCCGCAATTCGCAGGCCGATCTAAAATTGAGATCAAGGATCGACGCGTCTATCGATTCAGACTTGTACCCCGTGATCGAACTCGCCTTTATTCCAATTGGGCTCGTTTAGCGCCCGCGTACGGTCGTGCCGAATGCATTTGCATTCGAACTTGTACGTTGCGACTTTCGGGATTATACTGTCGCCGTCGTGGCTACCACTTTACGGCCTTTTCCGTTTCTTGATCGAGAAACGCGGCACTTGAAGTAAAATTTATTTACGTCTTTGACAGCGAATAAAATTCAATGTGACGGATACTCTTTTCTACATTTTATGTGACGTGCTTATTGATTTAATCTTTTATATAATATTCTGTGACTCATTTTTTAATGAGCTTTTATAATAATGCTGTTAAAAATTGAATAAATATAATACCGAATTAATAATATTTAAGCAAAAGATCGGATAATGATAGACAATTTTTATTACTCGTATTATGATAGATCGAATACATGCAGATATAAAAACATGGGCAGCAGCTGTAATTTTGATGATACTTGACCGAGAATCGCGCGGGATCAAGTTTTTCTAAAGCTCGCGCGAGTTTTTCGTCGAAGACGACAAATCCAGAGCAATTAGAGATGGCCGTTAGTTACGAGGCCGTTTTCGCTGAATGGAACACGAAAGAGCTGCTTTAAGCAGCAGTTCATTGAAATCTAGGTTAACACTGGTAAATTTATCTTGCCAACTACTCGTTTTGTTAAATTACTCTGCACTCTCGCTACTGTCCGATACAAGGAACGAATTTTTATTCTGATCTTTTCAGTGGGTATCACTCACACTTGGCGCGATTTTTTACCACGATGAAAAGGCATGATTGTCTCACGGCGAGCAAACGTATAAAAAAATGCGAGAGATAAATATTGATGGAAAACAATGTTTGTTTAGATAAAATATATATCTCTTACATATATTTCATAATCTCAATTGGTTTCTTACAATGACACTCATACTCTATATTCTATGAAAATTCTCGTATAGTGAAAAATTTACATTTTTTTCGACTGATAATTAAAACGTAACTACGACGAATGTAATAATTAAATGAAATCATATATTGGATTGTATTATTTGTAGTGATAATTTAATATTTCACGACAGACATAAAATTACTTTAATTAATGATACTTTAATTAAAATGATAGCCGGAAAAGCGATGACACGAGGGCGTTCCATATTATATACTGCAATATATCGCAGCATAATAAACTACGAAATAATATAACCAAACGAGATTATAAAGTGAATTGGGCGGGTAAAAGTACTATCGTGGCTATCACCCTGCAGAAATTTCATTCATTATTATGCCCTGCGTTTTATCACTTACGTACAATAAAATACTTCAGTTCTGATGAGACCTATTGAGGTTCATCAAGCAATAGGTTGCTAGGTTGCTTACTGGCAATCTTAATTTTAATAACGTATTTCTCAGGATGACTCCAACTCGAGTTTTCTTCATTGAAAAAAGTCACTATTAACAACATGCAGTTATACAAGATGTTCCGTAAAAAATGTCCACAATCGTATAACATTTAACGTTTTGCAAATTAATTGAAGTTGAAGATTCTAATATACGAAATCTATCTCGAGATCGCAACAGTTCCCGAGTTATAAACGATCAAAGTTGGCGTATGTATTGCGATAGAGTTTGCACACTCAAAATCAGACCCATAACTATACCATGTATACGTCGCTATTGTCTGTTATCGATTTTGAGTGAATTACTGTGCAACAATCACTTATGTATAATCCTTCATAATACATTTTGAAATCTGTATGTCGTATTCTACTCGAAAACAACATATTTTTACTATGAATATAAAAACTGTATTTACGTAAACTTTGCGTAAAAATTGATTTCTTTTGTCACACCTATTTGCCATTTTATCTGCATTAGGTATATTAATAATGCTCCATCTTTCTTTGTATATACACATTGTATATACATTATTGCGCCAACGCGACGTATATCCAGCCAGACTATTTTAAAACAATGAAACGTTTATTTAAAAAAAATTTTAATCTTTTATTTTCTGACATTCAATAGATCGATTTTACACATGTAATACACACACAATTTTCGAAAATCCATTACCTCAAATTTAAAAGCAGATAATTTACTCACGGATACGATGCATCCTCACCTTCAATGCTTCCCAGGCTTTCTCCTTTTCCTATCTTGTTCTTTCGTTTCTGGTTCTTCATGACACTCACAAATATTCACTCGCAAAAACACCATTAATTATGAACGTGCGGCTCTTCGTGGCACTCGATATTAATCACGATATATATTTTATTTTATTATGCTGGAAGAATAAAGTGAAAAAATGAACGCGGAAGTTACGATTTACTCGACACCAGGGACAGATATTTTTCGCAAATTAGCGTTACGGACGAATTTTGAATTTTTGGGGAAAGTTTTAACTGCGAAGAAATCATGGATATAAGAATGCTAAAAGTTTATGCTAAAGAATTATATACATATTAAAACATGGGCTCAGTTATGACTGTATTTACTATTTAAACGTATTGGGACATCACTTGATTTGGAGTCGATATGTTTCGTATACGCAACGTTCCGTTAAAAAATTTGAGAACAATGTCTCGTTAGTTTTAATTTCACTATACGATACGATTAATGAAATCGTGTTAATGATTATAGAAGACATAAATTATTCGAAAATGTATTATTTATCAAAATTTAATATTACGCGTTTAGTTTTGATTAGAACGTGTAGGTAAATCTCACGAAATACACGCACTATTAATAAAAGAACGATATCACACCTTTTGTCGTTAATTAAATTTAGCAATCAGCGTGTTTCTTCGCGCTCTCCATCCAAAAATAATAAATAAAAAAATTACAGTTAAATTGGCGATAAATTGAAAATACCCACCGCGAGATATATTCGAACGTTGTTAAAGAAATAAGTGTCCATAAAAATATCACGGTAGAATAATTACGAAAATCGTTTATTATTTCCAATCCCTGTCGTTGCAATCCCAATTCGAAGTGAATAAGTTGTGTATAGGATATATCTCTTCTTGAAATAGCGTGTGTCTTGAGTCGTTAATTGCGGGAGGTAATCAGTCGTATACGCGACACTGATAATCGCTCGATCGTGCTTAGGGAATATCGCGTTCGGTGTCTCTTGATACCTGCCGCAACCACGTTCCGAGAGAGAATAACGCTACGGACATACGCATCGGCACGCGCCGTTACCTGCTCGCTCGAGCTTCGCCATGCGAATGACAACACGGTGCGCACTGCGCAACGGCCTTGCGTACGATAGCACGCGGCGTACGTTATCAAAACAAACACGAAGGCCGTCCTAACCAGCTAACCCTCGTTACCACGAAATATTTGCGTACTACAAAATAACTGCACGTTGAATATTCTGCCCTGCAGGTATCGATCTCGAACGTGCTACATTATCATACATATATTTTCTCTTCATGGATTGCCGTAGGATTATTTTAAGATCACGATTAATTATTATAGTTTTGCTCGACTGAAAACGTTTTGTCAAAGTATAATACAATATCATTTAAACTCTAAAAATTCTTTTATTAATTATTTCTCAAATAGTTATGTAATATTTATAGAGGGAGAATAAAATTAATTCCTATTTTGAAAAAAAAGATTCAGGTAAATTTATCTATTATTACACTTTCTTAAATTCTAAAATTTGTATGTTCTGAGAAAAATAAGATTATATGATTTCAACAAATCAGTAATATAAGATTAAATTCCTGCAAAAATGTAAATTAATCTCATTTCTTTAGTTTATACTATACGTTATTGTTAAAATTGTATTATGTAATGGTTGGCAAGATATCCTGTATATCTCTTTGCCGCTAATTGTAAGTTTCAATCTAAAATTGTATTACAATAAAAAGGAAGTTAATGGAATCTATTACGCTGAGGTATATGATGTCAATAAGACATGAAAGTGATATCACACGATATACGGATTAAACAACTTTAATCCAAAGAAGCGGCGACCTCGCAACGCGAGCTTAATTACACTTAATCAGCCGAAATGACGGAATAACGAGTTCATTCGGGGTTCATTCTGCGGCTAAATGCGGTCGTACGCGGTTTTTCATCCTCAAACGGCGACGCTATAATTCAATGTAATTGCCGGAGCTAGTATTCAAGGCACTTCCTTCCTGAATGCTGCGCGAAATAACCGTAAGAAAAATTTATTCGAGTGCAGTAAAGTCGAACTCACCGAGTCCACGTTCCACGAAAATAAAACTCATCCGACTAAATCAGAGGCAGGTAATTTTGAAAATGTCTTGCCCTTTGTATCCCTTATTTTGTAACGCAATTTTGTAATGTATTTTGCAAAATAAAGCTTATATTATTTATTTTCAAAAGCTTTTGTCTTTTGTCTTATGATAGCTTTGTGCGAAAATACATTACTTATTTTTCTCCAACCTAATGAGATTTTAAAATAATGCAAAGCATGATCCAAGATTCTCATAAAAACACTTAGAAAAATGTAAAAAAATATTGTTGCATTACAAAACTACATATTTGTCAATTTATCTATGATATTATTCTGTGCAACGATTCACATATCTTTAGATTTAATTAATATACTTTGCATGCATATATAGAAGAAAAATCACATTCCGAATCTTCCTTTTATTTAGCGGTAAATCTAGAGTCCTACAAGTTATCGAACATAAGTTCTAATCACAGCACGGGCGATAAGATCAGCTCTTAAGTATCCTTAAGAACCACCGGTACGCGGCATGGAATCGAGCGAGCTTAATAACGGATGACGTGGAGTCGGTCGGTTTACCTGGGGAAAAAAAAAAGACCGGGATCCGGGAACTGCCGCTCCCATGGGCGACCACGTCGTCGTTGTCGGAAATCCGAGCAATTAGACGTGCCACGGTGCAAACGTCAGTTACGAAGCCCCGGTCGCACGTTGAATCGAGGGGTATGCGGAGGGGATGGGAGGAAGAGCGGGAAATGTTTTAAAGCGAGCTTTATTGAAATCTGGGTTAACACTCGACTAGCTCGACTGTCGGTCGAGTTGTGCAGACGTTTCGAACCACCGTCGCTGCGCTATCATCGGTCCCTGCCACCTCTCCGATTCCCGAGGGAATAAAAGCCGGTTGCGGGGGCTCGACAAATGCCCCACGACTCCCACTCACGCGAGAATGGCGTAATTACCGATGTTGGCAATTAAGCAGCGCACTTTACGTTTCGCGCCTTCGTCGTCAATTAAGCGACCCGGCGCGGCGCGGCGGGCCACGAACCTCATTCGTCGAGGAACACTCATTCGCGAGGACACGTTAACGTTTTCGATATATCCCGAGTTCGATAACTCCTTCGGTATTGACTTCTTACGAGTCCTCAAGGGCTGAGATCTATATCGACGGCTCTTTATACGTTTGCTAAATCGTGCGAATGAATGAGAATGAACAAATTTAAGCGGAAAATATTGTTACGAGGAGCGTAAAGATAATCGTGATATTTTAATAGGCACACACACGTAACATAATATTAATTTAAATTATTATTGTATACGATGCCGATGAAAACCATAGGTAAAACAAGAGAATCAATCTTTTCATTCAATTTTTAATTTCATTGAAATTGGAAACACATAACATTGATTAATAATATATTTAAAATTTTTTGAATTTTGTTAATAAAATTTTAGTAATAAAATGTATTTTATGTACATAAAATATTTTTGCGATAAATATTACCACATGCCCCGGTAGTCGAATTGGTTAAGACACCCGAACGGAATGCAGGAGATTCCAGGTTCGAAAACCCTGGCTGGGGTAATATTTTTCGCAATAAGTTCTTTTACAGTGATTTTAATATTAAGTCGATATCGATTTAATTAGGGAAGGGACAGGGAATTTTTAATGTTCCAATGATAGCTGTGTTTAAAGTCCGACAAATAATCGGCGCGCAGTTAATATGTTGGAAACTTACGGAATATAATTTAATCAGTTTGATTAAAATACGCACTAAGTACCGCGTTTGACTCTCCTGGCCAATTATATTGTATTTAAAATATTTTTGAATAGTATATTATATAGCTCAAAACTTGTTTTTATATAAAAACGTGTTACTTAATTATTTGTTGATTCATACACTACAATATTATTTCTATTACGCTAGTAAATTTTTGGTTTTTCCGTATTCCTATACGATGTAAAAAATATAAGTATCATATTGTAATATACCACATATTTGGTTTTATTGATTAAATATAAATTACGAAATCGCTCTTATTCGTATATCTGACATTTGACCAGCTAGATAATACAAAACATAGATTTCGTTAAATGAATGACACATTAATAAAAGTGACGACAAACTGTCTAAGTCTCCATAGGTTGCCAAAGTTTTCACGAAAATCCCAACAATACCGTCTCGGGTCACGAACCAGGGCCGCTTCATCAGTGCGGGGAAGTCGATTAATTCAATTAATTCAATCTGGTAATTGCTTCCCATCGATCTTGGCCCTACGAAGCCGGGTTACCTGGCGGTATATACCTGTATATACCACCCATCCGCTTTTTCTCGATTTTCTCACCCATCCTTTCCTTTCCGTCCTTAGCCAAGTGACAGTCGCTTAAGGCTTTACGGCACCAGTTTCAAGAAATGCGCAAGAAAAGAAATAAATCCGATTTTCTTCTTATTCTGCGTCACATTCGCTCGTGGAGAGTTTAATCAAAATACAATACGATTTTTAAAGGGTCGGGATTAATTCCAATCAAATTTAAATCGCGGTAACGTAATGACAAAGTAATTGAACTTTTTCCTTCACGCAGCGACCCAAGTCATTTGTAAATCGGTAAAGTTGATATATTTATATCCAAGTAAATCTCTTAAAGGTCACACGTGTTGATTTAATTATATTAGAAAATGTAAATCGATATTTAAAAAGATTATTGAAACATTGAATTTTTCTAAAATAAATTAAAAGACTTGCTTGACACAAGTTTTTGTCCGGGACACAATAAAAAGTTCAGGATTTTTATAAAATAAATAATGGTGAAAAATCATAATAATATAATAGTAACATTATTGTCAAATTTAATGTCTGGAAGCCTACAATATAATCTAAAGTGGTCTAATATGACGCAGCAGTATGTTATACGTACGTGTTGTCGAATTTTCCACACAAGCAGGTGTCACGTAATTTCGTAGTCAGACTTTTAGAATGCACCGTGTTTGCATTGCGTTAACTTGCAAATAGCTCTGGAGACATTCATCGAATTGTTACGGCGCGGCGCCGCGAGCTTCTAATTGCTCATAACGGATCTTGTTTTGCAGCCTGCATTGCTATCGCCAAAGCATTGAAACGAGCAAGAGGAAACTTCGGCGAAAACGCGGAGTCAATACGGGCGAGCGAATTTCCTGTTTATGCGAGCTAATCTACCCGAAGTATTATTTTGCGCACGCGCGAACTTTGTCCCGGCAGTTGTCGTACGAGGGACTCGCAAAGTTGGCAAATATTGAAAGCTATACCTACTTTTTTAAGGCCGCCATCCTTCGCAGGCATCGTTCCGCACAGATGCCGTTTTGTGAGACGCCATTCTTCGCAGATAAGCAGATTTACCATTGTTCTTTCGGTTTAATATCGTTTAAATTCATTTAACAAAGTTTATATTGCTAAGAGATTGGAATCAACTTATACGTTACACGAACTTGTACGTTATATTAACTTGTATCGTAAATTGACTTTAGTAACATAGATCGCGCATGCAACTTTGTTTATCAGCATATATGTGCTCAGTAAAGTGCTATAGCACTTAATTAGATTACCTTTTCAAACCTCTGCTATAAGAAATTAAAATATTTTCACAATATGTATATAGGTAACTTATTTTATAACTGGATTCCCAAACTCTTTTTTTACTTCTCTTCTGCTCAATACTGACGTAACACGTGATATGTCACATATCCAAAGTTCAACAATTTTTGAGCATTCCCTGTACAAATAATCCAAATATTATCTATTTCGTAAAAAATTCTTTGGAGGTAAGGACGTTCTTTTTATAGATATAAATAAATAGATCTTTGCTACGCTGGAAAAATATAAAAAAAAAGAAATTGCCGAAGAAAGATTTTTAACAGAACTTTCGCACATTGGCAGCTGATTTTTTCAGAATTGTGGCATCGCCGCCATCGTCGTAGTTATGAAGTTCGCGCTCTGAAACGTCGAATGCAAGCGACGGCAAGAGAGTTCCTCAGATTATGCTAATAGGACTCTCTCGTCGTGCTCGATAACTAACTGGATCAAAGTTTTCAATTAATAACTTGTCACCGGCGGCGATACCTTACCTTACTCGGAAACTTCGCGCATTACTCCGCGCGTCAAATCGGCCCTCGTTACAGTATTTTCGACAGGAAAGGTTCTCGTAGGTATATGATCACGCTGCTAATTGGCAGTTCCGCCCATCTCGCTATCGCCCGTTCGCAAGTTCGTGTTGATATTATAGTTATTACCCGCTTATACTGATTATGCCGAATACTTGCAAAACTATCGTCTATAAGACAAATATGTGCAAAAACGATCATTTATTATCGTCATTATGTTATTTATGGTCGCATTAATTTACTTACTCTCTGAATATTATTAGTATCTCCGTAAATTATCCGTGTTTTGGAGTATGTTAAATGTTAATCACGATCTCAAAATTTTATGTTTGATAGTAATTTATTATACAATCTATTTTTTATCACGTAGATAGACTAGATATTTTTTGATTAGTCAAATGTTTTTCTTTTATTTTATCACAAGTCATAGTTTTAAAGGAAATGTGCTTCATCTCATTCAAAATATTTCACAGCTTTTTACAACAATGCACACGTGAGAATTTAATCCAATTTTTTCACAGTAAATAAAGCCACAGTATAAAAATATTAAGTTTCACGCGCAATAAAAACATCTTCAAAATTTCGCGAGCTTTTTAAAAAAATCTGTATCGATTATCCGATTTTGATCTCTGTGTATTTTTATCGAGAGAAAAGCTAGCGTTCAACTTCCGATTTCGATCTCTCTCGACTTTTCTTCAACAATTTAATTTAGTCGGTTGCTTACCAATGTATTTCGAGTATGCATTCTGTGCGCGTAACCAACGCTCTCAAGACACTGATTACGAAATCGTTTGCTAAAAATTGCGGTATGAGATCGGGCGGCGATGTTGTGCATTCGACACACGTAATCGACGCGGACGGTAGATGCACGGTAAACATGGAACGCGATTCGTTCCAGAGAATTGAGATATGGAAAAAAATCTACAAAAAGGTCGGTGCGCGACAGAAAATAGTGTCGCGATCTGCGAGATAATAATCTCTCTCCGCAAGTCGGTGAAAATGGCACAAAAAAATATGATCAAAATATCATTTCTCGGCAGCGTACGATTCCAATACTCGAAGACGGACTCGAGGACATCTTCTTCGGAGTGTTTGCAGAGGCATTGAGAATCCCCGCGAGACGCTGTAGATCTTAACAATGGCATGAAAGTTTGGAGAATCATTTATATCTACTAACACTCGACCATCGCGCAATTGTACCTAAATTTGAATTGTCTCGCAACTCGGTAAATAGCACTCGATGTCGTAAAGCTATACGACATTTGTACAAAAAAGGAAAACTCTCAACTCGTGAACATTTCGATTCATAAACTTTTTGATCAGTGACTTTTTTCATCTGTTAACTTCTACGATCTATGTTTTCTAAAGCAATTTAAGAATAATTTAAAATTTTTCCAACAACTTTTAACTTCGCCGTGTCGCTCTATATGAGTTTCAAAGTTATAATTTTATTTTCGATTTTGCACAAAGAATCAAATGGAATAATTGGGATTTACGAATGAGAACACAACGAATTTCTAATGTTAAAACTAGTCGCGATGAATAAATATGTAGAAATATTCATTATTTTATAATAATTATGCGCAAGAAGTATTAATATTTTATTATTAGGAAATACTAATACGCTGTCCCATTTATTCAACGGTTTTAATTATCATCCTGGACGTCATATATTATAATTATTCTTTCACTAGGCACAGAATTCGATAAATTAAGCGCGATATCTAGAAAACCCGTTTGAATGCGTTAACGAGAGGACGTTTTGATTTCAACGTCGATGGGAGAAGGTAAAAAATTGGAAAAAACTTTCTTCTAGTGAGAATATCGTGCGAGCAAAAATATCGCGTGATTCCATGCGTAATTATTGCACGGTTTTTATAGCGAAATTTGATTTCTTTGTGAATACTTTTTACCTCGTGCTCGAACGCGCGCGGCACGATATCGGTAGTGATCATTGTTCAACATTGTTCAGGGTTTGATTTCGATATTTGAGTGATGTGCATACAAGTAGTGCATAAAAACGTGTACTCCAATGTTTTATAAATAATTATTGTAAAAGGTGTTATTGTAATAACTTGCATAAAATTAAACTTATTTAAGTATTTTTATATAACCGTAGACTATACATGAAAAATTTCTAATTGCAAACACTAAGCATTCAGTAGTGTATCATCTTATTATTTTATCACTTATTATCTTATTAATTTTATTATTAATCTATCGATCTCTTATAATAATCATTATTTAAGATCATATAATTTAATACAAAGAAGTAAGTTTACACGCCGTTTATGATTTACGCCCGACGATATTAATTGTCTGTAAAGAAAGGGTTTAAGGTGATTCGCGATAATTAAACGGTTCTGGGCGCCGCGCGCCGTGCCGTTCGCGGAACGATGACGAAGACGAAGCAAGTAGCTGGAGACGCGGCAATGTAATCCACGAAAATCCGATTTTCCTCAGCAAGAAGAATGATTTACATAAACCTTTTACCGGAAACGGAGAAACGGAGTTAAAACGAGTTAAGGGAACGCAAACGAGAAGTTCACACTGCTGTCATGGGGGGCGAAAGTTGTTATACAAAAATATAGGGGGGAGGGGGAAGAAAAGAGACACACACGTAACGTCGGGTTGCCGTTGTCGGGTCGCGCATTCGGAAAATAAAATCGCGGCCGCAAGTGTGACGGACGCCGGGGGAAATTTCATTTTGGACCGACGTTCGCGAGCGTAAACGGATTAATACGAGACAAGTGCTTTTATTACTCGGACGCCGGTTTCGTCGAGCGGCCCGTCCCTCAACCCCTCGCGAACGGGATTAATTTCTCTTGTTGTTCTTCTTGATTACGCCACGACGAACGAGTAAATGTTACATTCGCGAAACAAGCTCCTCGGATTTGCGACAATGGCAACAACACGCGTAATCGATGTAGTATAATACACGACGGTAAATTTGATGACGTAGAATTAGCATTGGAACCGAATTGACGTCAATAATTCTAAATCGTGTAACACTTTTAATACTTACTTTTATTTATACTTTTGACGTAAATTAATTTGTGACCTTTTGCTATTATATTTAAGACGTTACTATACTTATTATATATATATATAAAATATTAATTTCATACAAACATTTAAGAAAACTCAAACTTTGAAAATTTAATAGATTTATAATGCGTGAAGAACTAATATATTGTCGTTGATTTTGTATATTATTAAGTTACATTTATTATCGTAATTATTATTATTACATTATTATCACGCTTTGTATGTTTCGATTTATATATCCCGTTCGTTTCCGTATGCATGCATTTCCCGATGTTTTTTAAGCTAAATCTGCATCGCTTTTATATATCTCGTATAAAACGTATTTCCTACGCTTTTTATATAGCTCTCGCATCTCTGATTTTCCCTGAAATTTTTCTTAATTCAACGCACATCGTGGGATCCTTGCAACAAAGCTTGCTATCCATCTACCTATTAACCGACTCATAAAAACCGCATTTACATTTTTACGAAAAATTGGAAAAAATGAAAAAAAAAAGCGAAAACCGCCGCGGCAGATCCAATGCGGGATGCGGGTATATATTCCGCAGAAAAAAGCTGTAAAGGCCCGACGTCTTCGTCGGTGAGGTTCGTGACGCAAGCAAACCGCACGCCGGGCATGAATTTTACTTGCGTATACGGCGCACGCCTTTTGCACGACGATGAAGAGAATAAACGTGTGGTTTACAGTCAGCCTCTCTCTCTCTCTCTCTTCCTCTCGCGGGAGACGAAGGGACTCGGATAAGATTCTTCGCTTAGAAATGAGATAGCAACGATGAAAGGCGAAAAAGGCGTTTGATTCCTCCCACGTGTATATCGACTGGGAAGAAGCGAACTCTCGAACCAGAAGTCTTCCGTACTTACTTCTGCACGGGTGGAAAAATCATTTCCCGGAGTCGCTCGAGGAAAGGATATCGTGGACCTTCTTTGCCAGCGATATCGAGTATCTTCGAATATTCTAAACGCATACGTTTTCTCAAAATTTACGCAACGAGTAAAAAAAACTTACTGTACAGTCTTTACCTCTATTTCCCTTCCCCCCCCCCCCCCCCCGGCCTCTTCACTAGTTGTACCGTACATTTACTGGCCCTATACCCTGTCGCTGTAAATCTCACTCAGAGAGACCGACTGTGAATTAACGCTTTTGGACGTGAGAGAGAATCACGTGAGTTCCTTTCAAAACGGCCGCGCTGTCCCCAATTTTGCTGGTTTGAAAATTTTTTCCATTTTTTACATCGTTAGAAAGTGCATTATTCCGCGCGCCACTGGATGCGCGCGTGCGTTTGACGCATAGATAAACGGGTATCAGGGCGGTCGGTGAAACGCCGTTAATCCTTTGTTTCTCTTTTTTCTTCTCCCTTTCTCTCTCTCTCTCTCTCTCTCTCTCTCTCTCTCTCTTCTCTCCTCTCTCTTTTTGTTCCCTGCAGGTCGATGAAGCGTCGACGAAACACGACGGAGGCGGCGCGGATTATTTTTCCCGATCGGGACCGCGAACTTCGAGAGGTCGGACTGCCGGCCGGGGTTGAAATCGAATTATCGAAACGAAAATACATTCGTAACCGAGAAATCGCTGCACACCATCGTCCACCGGCAGTTCGTCGTCCCTTGACGCACATAACTCGCGTCGTCGAGGCGCGAATCGGATCGTTGCTCATGGAACGGCCATCTACCTCTGGCCGAGAGAGCTCGTAATTTTTTTTTTAAAGCCCGCCATCAACCGATGGCGGCAGTGGCGGTGCCCATTCGCTCAATGTATGGGATACGCAGAGGAGGTAAGAAGTAGAAGAGAATTTATTTACCTCAGCATGCGCGCCATTTGGACGCCACGGTACCATCGGGCTAGCTTTATAAGTTGTTGCGCGTAACTTGAAACGCACAACTTCCCGAGGTAAAACCTGGAATAATTCCAGACATTCTGACATTTAGGCGCATCCCGGTGTCACATTCGTGGAAAGAATGGATCTCGAATTTTTTCTGATTTGCTGAGTTCTGAGAGACGTGCACCCGGTGCGTTTATAAAAGTTCAATCATACGTCAAACCACACCATACAAAAGAGCCATGCCATTTTAACGTGATGTGTAATAAATAAATGAAAATATTATATTTAATTGTCAAGAGATAACTTTTAAAAGTTTATTTTTGAACGGATTATTTTATAAAAGGATTCTATAAAACTGAAACTTCAGAAATCCGATATTTCACGTGCACAATGGTCTAATATATACTCAAGCTAAAGGGGAGTATGGTATACTATATGACAACTTTAATAAACAAGGTATTTAGTAGTTATAGAGTGTACCGAGTACTATATATAGCATGTCGGTTAATACGGGAATATAGAATGTACATATATACACAAAGTGGGGAAAGCAATACAGGTTTACATACAACGTCAGAGTTAAGCTTTGAGTACGCCTGGAATTCTATAGTGTGCTGTGTGCAGCTGCATTGTGGACGTAGCCACAAAAGTACAGCGCATTTTTGTCATTCACTTCTCCATGAGCGATAAAGTGAGATCTCTAGTGAAATATAGTAAGATACATGATAAAATTTCGCGGTGCCTTGGAGAATTTCTTGACTTCTCCGTGACATTCCGAAGGGATGGACATGGACTTTCCGGGCTCCCGTATTCGCGCGAACTTTCAACTATTTTATAAATCCAATTTGAAAATGTTTCGTGCATTAGGACTTCTCATCCTCTCCGGTCAAACTAACATATATGTGTGCGACGTACGATATGTGGCTTCAATCGTCATTCTCGATTTTTTAACATTAATGCTTTTTCACTTTGTCGATTTCTCTCTATAATTCAAATATCGCAATGTTTTTCAAATAGAACAAGAAATATTGTTCATTTTATGAATTATCGATTTGTTTCAATTCATCCCGTTGAGCAAAATAAATTTCTTTTAAACTTTACGGTACCTTTGTACATGCAGTCGTGCATCTACAACACGTGTGACATATTAGTATAAGAATGCAGAAATCGACTTAAATTAAACCTCTTATTTCTTCTAAAAACGTATAAAAAGTGCACTGCCGAGAAATAAAAAAATGTAAATACAACAATTACTCAAGTAAAAAAAAATCAATATAACTATATGTTATATCATATTCAATATCACAGGAAATTAAAATTCTATCAATTAATTACTTCCATTTATATTTTTACTTTGTATTTCATTTGTTTTTGTATTTATATTTGTATTTTACTTGTTTTTAGTATTTTTCATATAGGTATATAGAAAAATAATCCAATCTATTCATGTATGCAATAAAATAGATAATTTCTCTAAAGATATCCAACACTGCAAGCAGACGCAAAGTTTTGCGAGAACTGCCCTTCCGATAGTTACACACACGAACGGTTTCCATTATTCCACTAGAGTAAAATCGTGTCCTACGTATCGCATTGTTCCCATCGGCGTTCTACATTTATCGAAATGGATATTGCGGCGTAAATTGCGCATAACGTATCAAAGAATTTTTTGTTTCAATAATAAAGTATAGTTACTAATAAAAAATTGCATAACGTTCTTTTCTTTAAATATCGCAATGTTTATTTATTCTTTTTTTAAAATAATTCAGATATTCTCTTGTCTTTCTGTCCTACTATAACATAGTATTAAAATCAATATTTAATATTTTTCTAGTAGTATATGCATGTATATTGTAATATTCGTAGTATTCGTAATAAATATAGCAAATATATAGTTATTGTTGTTTGGAAAATAAACAAATAATGTACAATCATAATTCTTACAAAGTACTAAAAAAAAACATTTTTCCTACAGCTCGTCATTAACGGCAGATCGTCTTTTCTGAAATCGAAACGGCAGATCTCGTGCAAGATGAGATAAAGTCGAGGCAATTAATTTCTTCTGCCGAGGTAAAGAAGACGGCCCTCGTTATAGTACACGATATCTCCTAATTAGTCTAAACGATCCTGCGCTCGAATCGGCATTGGGCGGAAGGATATACCATATACCTCGCAAGGAAGTATCGAATCCGATTTTGAGACATGTCTAACGAGCATCATAACTCGGAGCATACCGGGAACGTCTTCAAACGCGTAAGAAGACTCTCGAATGCAATTATAGCGGCATGTCAATTCAGTATAATGATGAATATCAATACGCGCGAATAGATGCGTATCTGATTTATTTAATATAAATATGAAATGCTTTCTATAAAAATATAGCATTTTCTTTCTCTCGTATCGCATTATACTTTAATAACAAATTTTCAGAAAAGGTAGGAAAACATATGTATCTGTTATTATTATCAACATGTAAGCTCGTTTAAATAAATAACAAAGTAATAATTGTACGTTGTTTTATCTTTTTACATGGATTGCAACTTTTGTAAATGTATAAATGTTTTACTGTGCCGCGCTCCTCCATTTCCTTGAATACTTATAACGTACGATATGTGGTCAGGAGTTAAATATGGAAATACTAACTCTCTAAGTTTTACGCGTATGTTTGATGTTGCCTCATGTACACATAACTCCAGTGTTTTTTTTAAGTTCCATCATAAATAAGCTCTTGGAACTTTTTAAATGCAATTTATTAAGTTTCCTTATAAATGTCAAATCTCAAGTTTTATGTAATTCAAAAACAACGTATAAATAAATTACGTAGTCCCCTCTTTTACGTAGAGAGAAATGATAAAATATATAAAAACTGACAAACAAAAAACTTTAGACACAATTAAAGTGTGATAAACCTTTTAACGTTTTAAACGGTTAAAACTAAAGTTCACCAACACGTCACGTGAGTATCTTAAACTAAAGTAACTAAACTATCGTTCAAAATCACGATCCCATCGACCAAGCGTTTCTTACGCGAATCCCAGTAGTTTTACTACATTTTAGTTCTAAGTGAGAGTTTATTTGGTTTAATTTTAGAATGTCCACCATTTTAACAGTCGGACGAATCCTGCAGGATGTTTCTTTGCGCTTCACTAAGCGCCTTAAAACAACGTAATTCGCGTTAGCACAAATTACGTTGACGACCCTGCAGGAGACTTAATTACCCGCCACGCCAAATAAAACGCGGTCGCAGTTTCGAAAACGGCAACGACGCTCGCTTTAATCTATCTGGATGAGTGCAAATGCCCAGGATATCTTCTGAGTTTATCAAACGACCTAAAATAACAAACTTGCCGGGTAATGCAAGCTACCACCGGTCGCGGCAATTATAACTTGCGATACACTTCGCGCTGAATAATATCGCTCAAGGTAAGAAATAATAAACATTCGCCATCGCGTTCAAAAAGTCGGATAATGAGCAACGAGATGTATCAGCGAGGGAAGATGCGGTGGAATACAGCGCGATGCAATTTCCATGAACTTCGCATTTTATTATCGCAATGCGATATACAGAATCGTCTGCTGCAGGGAAAGAAACTCGTCTCAGTTTCCATATAGACCACTTAAATGAGAAACGAATCGAAGTATTTATTATTTGATATACAAGTACAAGAAATAAACTTTAAAAGTAGTACATTTTAAGAAATGTAAATAAAAAGAATATTTTAAATAATAAATTACTTGGATTTGTAATGTGATGCGTATGTATACTCTTCTTTCCGTCCAAAAAGTAATTTTGATAATATATGATATTGACCAATAATATGAAAAAAATAATATGGAGATTTCATACGATTAAAAAAATTCTACGATTGACTTCTTAATATCACGATTTTCATGAAAGTTTCCTATACTACAGCGTAAAAAAAATTAAGAACGAGCTAACGCCGTCGCCAGAGGCCAAGAGTTCGTGGACCACGGGAAATTGCGTTAGATATGCGGAACAAGTTGCAATTGGAAAAGTTTTGCGGACTCGCAAATCTTCCAAAAACAGCGCGGCAGCCGGTGATGATGAGCGGAAGGCGTGGTAATACGCAAATTGTTAATTTGTGCAGTTGCCGGAGTCATCAGCGAGGGGACTCGACATAAAATGTAGAAAATAAAAAAGTATTTGATAAATAACTTAACATGACAAATTATGTATCAAGCGCCCTTTCTTCCTCTTCTGCTACAAAAATCTAAAAAAAGACTAATGAAAGAGCAGTACAAATCTATTTTATGTAGGCAAGATATATACATTTTCTTTCGCAAAAACGTTCGCGTTCGTAAAAATACTTTTAAGTATAAAATAGTTGTATTAAATAAGAATGCCTGTTTGTTAAAATATTTTAAAGGCATGATAAAATATATTACAATATTGGAGATTCGCATGTTTATTCATTCAGTATTTCGCGAAATTAAAAAAATACTTTAATTTTGTTCATACTCTTTTAATACTAATTAGAAATTAATTTAGAAGTTTTCATTAAAAAAAGTATTTTCAAATTTAAATTTAAAAAAATCATAAACGTCTAAGTAATAATCTAATATTATGTACAGTATATATGTGAGTGCGCGGCCAATATGTGACACTTTACCAAATAAAAGCCATTTAATGCAAAGGGAGGAAGTGCTTCCAGCGCTGATTTTCTCCCAAGAGGATGTGCGTGTATCTAAAAGGCGCTCTTCGCGAAAATTTCACGGTATCTGGGCTCTTTCCTCTTACAAGGAAAAGTTACTGGCTGAGAAATTGATGGTACAGTTGCAGCGTGAAAATAAGAAGATGTCGATCGTCTTCGAAAAATCTAGCGGAAATCTCGGAGGAGCTACCTTCTATCTTGGCCAACCATGATGCAGACTTTTCAAACTAGCCAATTCCGATAATTATATTAATCGTTCGAGAAATCAGCGAAGTGATTATCTGAAAACTAGGAAATTGTGCGAAATTCAGCAAAAGGTTTATGTATCTCATATATCTCATCGAAGCGTAAAAACGAAATACCGTCAAACTCAGTTCTGCTACACAATACAGAACAACTTGAAACGACTGTGATATTCAGATTGTGCTCAGAAGTTAAATAACAGCTCTGCTATATTGTAATAAAACAAAAACAACAATGTAGTACTGTATTTCTGTTGAAGTGCAATTAAAAATTCGAAGCATCTCTGATGTACCGATGTACTTTACATTCATATCTCACTGCTATTTTCTTTTTGTTGTAAATAATGTAAATAATAAAATCAATAAAACAGATGGTGTAAAGGTTATACAAATCATAGCGTGTTGTGATAACATTTGAGAAAAGAAAAGAAATTTCGAAATTACTGCGTCAAAGTAAAGAAAACGTATATGTCGAGTCACGTCAAGCGCTGTCAAGCGCTGTCAAGCGCCCGTGCTGAAAGCAATATATTTTATTATCGTGTATACGACATGGAACATTATTAGAATACAAATGTTGACATTTTGTCTATTTGACAAGATAATGAGGAAAAATAGAAGCGAACATAAGCATATTAACAAATGTAATAGACAAGCGATTTCAAGATACTGATATTAGAATTCTTTGTTAAAAATAAATCAATAATTAACGTCTTATAATTGACGTTTCTATGTAATAAATTACTCTGATCTTTATCAGATTATTAAAAATGGTGTTGGAGATTATTGTAAATCGTCATTGCCATATATGGATCAATACAAATCGATTAATTGATTCAAACCGAATAAAACTAAAATAAAAGAATCAGACTCGTATGTATCAAAAAATGCAGTAAAAAATAAAACTAATATTGCAAAAATTTTAGTATTTGATGGGTTAACTTCCATATCTCATTTGCGACGATTTTTGTTTGAGATTTTATTTCAATTTCATAAAGAATTAAAAGTACAAGCATATGACGAAATGAATATGACGAGGTATAAAGCTCTAGTGGTACCTACTATTTAAAACTGGTACATCGTACGCTGCTCTATGAATTTTATAGTCACCGGACGCTCAGTGGACATGTAAAAAAAATCACAGGCAGGATGTCGGAGCCACCGGTGTGCTTTGGGAATTGTTACGTCAGATCTAGGCCGGAAGTTCGTGAAATATTGCGTGAGGATAAACGCTCTTTTAGCGTGCAGCGTTAACTCTCGGATAAAATATTAACTTGTTGGAAAAACGTGACGTAAACACTGCTACGAGTGAACGAGAACGAAACAGTATAACGATTTGATCGAAAAAAAAAGACAAGCGAAGAGATATTTATTTATAACGGCGATATTTTATTGTGCGAAGTTCCAGCCTCCCGATTTGTACTTCACAGATCATTGTGTAGCTCTGGCTACATATCTTCTTGAAGTACAAATCTTTGCACTTGTAAAACAAATTGGATTGTCTATACAGGGTGTCCCGTAAAGCCCGGATCAATGCTTAAGGGTAGATTCTTGAGATCATTTGGAGACAAAAATTCTAATGCCAAAATGTCGAGTCTGCCAAATTGTCATCCCGATATTCGTCGGTTTTGCGAACAGTATACAAAGAAATAAAGTGAATAATAATTTCAAATATTTCTGTCGAGTTGAGTAAAGTGTGGAAAAGCTGTTTTGACATGCAACGTCCCTGAGTGCGTAAAATTTTGACAAGCACACTAGTAAACTTTAAACCTTTCCCGTTTAAACACTGTAGCAGCCTCGACATTTCGGCATTAGGATTTTTGTCTCCAAATGATCTCAGGAATCTACCCTTAAGCATTGATCCGGGCTTTACGGGACACCCTGTATAATAATATGATATATTGTATACATATATATAATAATAATACAATTAGATCGTCTAGATATAATATGCCATAATACACAATATCTCAGATCATTTTATGTATGGATTCTTTAAAATTGGAGTTAATTTTAGATTAACTTATTAAAGAAAAAAGTTTTTTTAATTATAAAAAACACGCGTTTGTTTAAAATGTTAATTCACCGATATGAATCTATGACACTTCGAGCTTCAAAACGAATCGATACACGGAGAGAACGGTTTTGCTGAATTATCCAAAATTTTAGCTCGATATAGATCTGAAAATAATTTGTTGGACCATCAAAATAATTTATGTAGAAGACTCAAACTGTTTGCTAGAGTGTCAAAAATTTGGTAATCCTACATAAATTATTTTGATGGTCCAACAAAATTATTTTCAGATCTGTATCTAGCTAAAATTTTGGATAATTCAGCAAAACCGTTCTCTCCGTGTACGTTCATTCGATTTCGTATGAAACCAGAACTCCGCAGGCTGTCTGATTCATACGTTCTTGCATCGTAGATCCTTTGATTCCACGTCTTTCATCCCATATCTTTCGGAATCTATTCCCGAATTCACTTCGTAGTCTGTGCGGGATTTGTAGGAATACGATAGAACTTTCTGCACCCGATTCCTACGTCGGCAGCGAGACGTTCGTGAGGCGGATTGTCGACGAGAATGCGATCCTTGAGGGATGTCGGCGCGTGTCGTGAAAAAATAATTTCTCGAATAACGGAGCCACGACCCACGACAGGTGTTCGTACAACGAACAGTTACGAACGTAAACGCTCCGTGCGCCGTAAAAAAACGCGCTATCGACTCTCGCGCCTGTCCCGATTTGGTATTCATGGGAAGGAACATTAAATGTGAGATTTCCAACGTCAACCCGCGCAAGTTTGTAGCCATGAAATAACAGACGGGCAACGAGAAACGAGGCGAGGTAAGAAACGAGAACGAAACTGTTGCGCCACGCGAAAGCAAGGCAGGAACAAACGCGAAGTTCAATACAACTCTCTTCTTTTTTCCCCCCCTCTCTCTCTCTCTCTATCTTTCGCATTACCTTCTTCTCCTTCTTTTCTTTTCTGCTCGTACTTTTCGCGCTCGAACTAGCTTTTCTCTCGAACCCTCGCCGTAACGCTCTGTGAGCGTTGATTCGACGACGGTAACGACCGGGTACACACATTACATCCAATCAACCTGATCGAGCCACCGCGATAACTACTGCGTACACACGTTAGTTCCAATTTAATTCTGCCAATGCGCACATCAGCCCCGATATTGTGGCACAATTATGCGTCGATTGACGGGTAAGAAGCGAGGCGCGGGCTGCCGCGATCTTCGTGTAATTAACCGACGTAATTAGGTCGGCGATTAGCGGGACCATGGAGATTTTCGGCCGCACAATCGTTTGCAAGCTGCGACCACCATTTTCCAGCAAATGTGTAATGTGGCAGCCGATATGGTATTGCCACACCGCAAATCTTCTGATGGAAATCAGCTTGGTTCGCGAAACCGCCTATTCGTTTGATTCACGACAACTTGTTCGGTAAATGCCTTGAATTCTAATGATACCTACCTGCTTTGACTTCTGATAGCGTCACGCGTTATATACGATTGTGGTTTCTACACATATTACATGACAAATCAGAGCAGAGAGAATTTTCCCGAATATTAAAATTAAACATGTTTTAAATAAACAGAGTGATCACATTGTTACTGTTCTCACATAGCCTCGTTTACTGTTTCATTTTCAAACTAAAGTCACTTCTAATCTTAGAAATTGAATAAATATATATATAAACCCAATATATACTATTATTTCACCCTAGAGATAATATCTACAGATCTCCTTCATATCCGAAGTTTTCAATTTTTCGTGAAATGTTTATAAAATATAAATAGATATGGGAAAAGGGGGTGAGGTTTTGTGGCTGTCAATACATCAAGATACAATATATATGAGTTTACAGTACTATTGTCATTCCTTTCATCTGTGGATCTTCTAACGAAATTGGAATCGATTTTCTTTAAAAAAGATGTCACGTACTCAATAACTCTTGAATTCTACTAATAAAAATAAAATAACTGTAAACATATACTATCAAGATCATAATAAACGATCTTATTCCTCAGTTAATCTCAAACATCTTTATCTCAATATAATATTAAAAGTTAATTAGAAGTTTAACATGGGATATTTAATATTTAATATTAAAAATTCATGGAAAAATGTGTATTGTGTGGAGGAAATAATAGCATCCAGAAATAATAGAAATTTAAGCATTGTTGAATAAAAATAATTACGTACCAACCATTTATGACAAACTGATCAAACTTATTTGCTGGACTCGACACAAATGCGGTAATGATAATTTTACGACTATACCGTTAAATTGCGTGCACAATACAGAAGAAATTGGTGCTTCATGTTACTAGCAAGCATCGTAATATTATCCTTTCGTAATATTATCCTGTAAATGTAGGGTAGACGTACCAAAGAAGGTCGCCGTCGTTTCGTGACGACGACAATCGTCAATTTACGACGAGTTGTTAACGACGAGCGTACGTGCCTTGCTGCAGCTGTGTGTATACTGCACCTCGGGAAGCACCTCCCGATTGTTTACAATTAATTTGGCTCGTGTCATTCTCATTGCATGTCTACAGTCACGCACGTGAGCAAATGGTATTTTAGTACCTACTGATACCAGCTATTACCTCGCAACACATATATCCTTATCCTTAATTTGTTTACTATACATATATCCACTAGGTACTTGTTATTTGTATCATTTTTATCATCTATTTAACCATAAAAACGAAGTTGTTGTCACGCATATATCAACAAGCATATTATGTGAAATGTCAATTGGCTTAATTATTCGTCTCAAGTGTTTCGAAAGCAGATCAGCGAAACGGCGAAAACGATAACCGTAAGATTTCACGGCAATCAGAAGACCTGACGGGTAACAGAAGCTGCGGGATCAAGTCAAAGTGATTTCACGAGAAGCTAAAAGGGAGATGCTGGCAGAAAAGGCGGCAGGCGTGTGGGAGGGAAATGGGGAACACTTACCGCGATCGGATCGAAGGAATCTTTTCAAGCGGTTCGAGTCGGCAGACCTAACCCGACTCTGGAGGATTTACGCGAGATCCGTCGATGAGAAGGTAAAAGACTGGCAAGGTGAGCATCGCGCGAACGTAGGTGAAAAGGAATCGAGAAATGGAGAAAGGTGAAGAGAAACGAAGAAAGAAAGAGCGACAAGAACATGATTGGAAGCAAAGACGCAAAGACGGAAGGAGGAAAAGGTAGAAGAGAGAAGAAGAGAGCGGAAAAAAGAAAAGGGGAATGAAAGGATGGGAGCAAGTGTAGCAGGATAAGAAAGACTGACTGGTTCTCAGTTTGCGCTATTTTCTTGTCGTCGGTCCCTGGGAGAGAATAAAAGTTAAGAGAGGCGCGGAACCAATTTCCCAAAGGTACGACGGATCCGAAAAGCAAGTCTTCTCACGGACGCACGCGTCTACGCAGCTCGATTTTCAGCACAGCTTCTAAACAGCTTTTCACATAATGGAATTTGTCGATAAACGTATGGCTCTTGTTTCATAAATGTTGTGAAATTTATTGCAAGCCTGTAAGTGTAAGGTATAATCAGACAGTGCTATCGCATACCCTAGTAGAAATTTAATACTGTAAAAAGTGATTATTTGGCTAGTGATTAATTACTTATTTTGAGTATAATTACCTAAAAGCATTAACAGTGTATTAATAGTGTTTCAAAATAAGTAATTAATTACTAGCCAAATAATCACTGACAGTATTAAATTTCTGTAAGAGTATAACTCTACAATGAGATATAAAGAGCCAATCAACGAAGATACTGAAACTATTATAATGTTTATCATTCCTATATTTTGTTGATATAAAAGACTGACAGATTTATTGATTTTATCTTACGTCTATTTTGTATTTTACGTTTTGCGAAATACAATTGCACGCTCAAAACAGCTGGCAAATGTTTCAAAAATATTCGTAAATATTCGTAATCTCGAAAAACTTTTTCAGGGTAATTTTATGTTTTAGGGTCTAAGCGAAGTGATGTCCGGAAATTGTACGAGACTGCGCGTTCTTCCAAAATCGATAAAATCTTGAGACTTGCTCCGATTTCCCACGATCTGCCACGACGCAAACGGAAAAAAAAAAAACGAAATCAAGGAGGCAGCCGACGGATGCAGAAAGCGATCTCTAGGAAAGGGAAAATGGAGAGACGGAGACGACACGGTCTGACAGCGCTGGGTGGATGAAAGCCAGTATTAAGTTAATAAGACTCCGCGACGCCCATCGAGAAGGATGAGTTCTAATTAGATAATTTAATAACACAAAACGAATCGATCGGGTGCGGCAAAGCCCGGGAAAAATAAGGAAGAAGAAGGAAATGCTCCGAGGCATTGCACCAGCAGCTCTCAATCAATTGGAATTTGTCACGTCTTGGTAAACAATTATTGGAAATAGTTGGAAAATTTTGCGCTTATCAAAATATACCGTTTTTTCTTGTTCTTTTCACACTGTTAAATTCATTGACTCAATATTAGGTCGCCACTGCTCCTACTCAATATGTCGTTACTTTTAACTAATATTTCATTGTTTTAACTGCATTTTGTGTAATTTCGACACGCATGGTAGTTAAAAATAACCCAAATTGAGTAAAATTTGACACTATGAATTTAACAGTGCATTATCTCGATGTTTATAATATCTATTAATTTTCAAATATAAAAATATAATAATAATCAAAGAGTAGAGAACCATATAAGGCATTTTATATTATATTAAAACATAAGGGTATTTTATATTATATTAAAACTGAAACGGTAATGAGCACGTAAATTATAAGTAAAAATCTTGCTTTCAAGTTTATATTATTCTTTAATGTGCAAAGTAAAAGCCAATTACAATCCTATGTACAACTTGCAGTGCCTTTTTTCTTTCACAAGTATACTATAAATAAAAATAAAAGCTTTAAATGCGCGCACGTATTAGTTCTCAAAATTTTATTTTACATGTCTTCCCGTCATTGCCTAATATAACACTTTAAATAATATATAATTAAAGATTTTGTTTTTATAGAGTAAGAAAAATATGTTATTAGATAATTTAAAAAATAGAATACATTTATATAAAGAAATTTTGTTGGAGTTAAATATGATAGTACAAAAGTTTTGTACAAAACTTTATTTCTATATCATGCTTGAGTTGTTACAAAATGTTCCGTTTCACAATTGTACCATACTTTCACAGCGTTATTTCAATCTTAAGGTAGTAGAAAGGACTTTCCTTAATCGAATCGACGCGGTACGACCGTAATCGCGTCACAGTCACAATGGACGTCATCATTTAAGAGCGACTCGCGGAAAACTCGTTTTGCCAAGAAACCGCGGACTTTCTACGAACAAATAATGCGATCTGTTCCCTAACTCGCGGAGCACTTTCCCCGATCATCGTCGCGCGAATACTCAAAAGTTGGATCAGAATTGATCCGATCGCAGGTAAGTGTTCTCCGCTGCCGAAATCACTCGTTCCTAGCTTCTATGGAAATTTCCCGATTACCGTGGAGAATTTCGCGCGACAGTCTTTCCCCTCCGCCCCTTTCATCGAAAGCTTCTTCCTTCGCAGCTCCATCGTCTCTCGGTTTTATCGACAGACTTTGTGTAATTCCACCGAACGATCGCTTTGACGCGAAGCTTTAATGCAGACTTGACGAGGCGGACCTCGCCGGAAAAAAATACGTTCTTAAAGAGCCATGAGAGAGGTTTTTTCCTCGTATAGCCAAGAAAAATGTTGAAATTCAATAAAAACGCGAATTTATAATAGAAAGTAGAATAAATATCATTTGTCACCAAGAATAAATATCATTTAAGTCTAAAAAAATTAATTTTTCGCGGATAATATAAAAATTTATTTGAAAGAGATTGTAAGCAAAGAAATTTAATGGGAAATTAAAACATATTACGAAAATGTAATTTTATCGTGCAATATGTTTCGTGTGTTGTTTGCTTCAAGTAAAAATATATTAGACTATTAACCAGTTAAACTTTTATGGAAAGCTTACAATTTTAAATCGTAGAAAAAATTAAAACACGTACATTAAGCACAAAAATATACCAAACAATCAAATTGTATGTGAAAACATTAAATATAAAAATATACAGAAATGAATTACCTATCAATGCAATTATAAATCGTATGATTTAAATATTATTTTATCTACTACGGAATATTATTATTACAAAAGCCAAGGATTGAATTAATTTTCGTAATAGTTCTTGCAAAAACGCCGTAAATTAGTTAGATTTTAAAACTGCAAACAACGTGATGTAACTACACGCTCCTATCATCGTTAACTGTAAAACCTGATAACAATTATTCTTGGATAGATGAAAATTAATCATCTTTGTAATATAGATGAATATGCACACGTTGCACATACCCCAATTCACTACTTCCATCAGCAAAAATGGAACTAACCGGTCCGACCGAATTGCGAAGTTGTGTGTTAGTGCGACTCGTTGTGCTGTGATTAAAACCGGAAGAGAGATTTAATTCGCTCGAAATTCACCGCAAAATCTCTCTCACACTTCACCGACGACTCGCGTACCGATCTACGGCAAAACCGCAAAAACGTCGACGATTGTGGTGTACGAAACTTCGTAATGAACGTGAGCCAGATGTTCCCGGAACGAGTCGGAATTATCCCCGGACTTTTCTGGATGACCTTCGAGAGAAAGAGGCAGAGAAAGGGAGTGCTCAATCAGAATTCTTGTATGTGTACCTACCTTTTACACCGTACGTGTCACAAAACCTATCAAATGCAGGAAGAGAGAAATCAAGGCTAAATTTACAAACAAAATTGTCACACACGGAAATGGTTCACTGAAAAATTTTCACAAAAGCAAATTAAATAGCAGCAACTGAGAGAACAGAATGCAGAATATCTAATTTTACTTTTATTTCCTCAGTTTTGTAATCTCTGGAAAAGTCAACCCTCGATCCAATAAATTTATCTCTTCAAAATTGTATATGTGAAAACTTATTCTAAGTTATAACGCTAGATAAACTATCCTACTAACTATATTCATGTACCCGTAATTTACATTTATAATAAATATATACAACCGTAATGCATACAGTGCTGAGTAGCCCAGGTGGACTCGGAAAAAAAAAAATGTTAAACGGCAACGTAAAACTTTCGAGGTAACAAAATGTCAGGGCAAGCAGGCGAAAAACCATGATTTACGAAAGAACGTATTTTTATTCTGGAAACACACATACGAATCGCGCGCGCGTTCTAGGTCCAAGGCGTAGACCACTTTGTTACCCCCTAGCTCAGTAAAGCAGGCTTTTAAACATTGAAATGCTGCGTTTGCAAACGCTCACGTAGTTATACATGGAATTTTTTAATGAAACTTCGTTTATTTTATTTCAGCAGAGCAAAATCGTTCACTGCAATTTATATACGAACGTTCGCGAGTGGCCTTTCAAAAAAACGTGCTGTGACCCGCGAATAATTATTGAATTGAATAACTATCTATTTACTATCTACTTACTATTAAATAACAATTTAATTGTCTATAATTCAATAATCTGCTACAGAAAGTTCAATGTTTGTGAAATGATGTTTGTTATTGACATTCCGTATATTGAATATCGAAATAATTAATTTATAATTAGTTATAAAATTAATGTAAAACTAAAAGTTCTAATAAATATAAGAAAAGTCATGAGATTGCATTAAAAGATTTAATGATAAACATATTGCGTACCCTACTGCTTGACTTTTGTTCCTTTACGCGACTGATAAACTTCAAGTAAATTACTGCGATACATAAAGCAATTGCCGCGATGGCAGCACAATAGACGGTAATTTATCTCGACACATTTACTCGTGTTGTTCATAATTATATCGCCAGCCGCTCGTTATACGACGCGCACACAATACGCGAGAGGACATTAACCACCGAACACCCACTTAGAACGTTCGTTTCAGGTCTTTTGATATTTATAGGGCACTCAGATTCTGCGCCCCAATTAAGGAACCTGCACTTTTATTATAAATAAAACATATAGCAAATGTTTCAGAATAAATTAGCGAAAATTATTGGTACAATCAAATAATATAATTATTCTTCGAAATGTTAGATTCTGCTTTTTGTTAGTTTTATTTGACATTTCTATAATTTTCCAAAATTAAAAACAGTCGGTATGTGAACATGTAAAAACTAAGCAAAAATTTGTTAAGTACTTTTAAAAATCGATATATTTGAAAATCGCCTTTGTCTAGAAATAGAAATGCAATTCGATTTAATACGGATTTTTTTCATGCAGCATATGCTACAATAATTAATTTTACAAAATAACACAATTTAATCTTTCCTTTAATATAATTAATTATATATAATTTGTATATTTTATAAGATAATAATAAAAAATTTACAAAGTTATTGTCTGCAAAAATTGTGCAATAAAACCAAACAATAAAACTTTTCTTGCGTTAATCACGAAATTATGTAATTTTCCGTTTTAATATATTCTTGAATAGCGCATTAAGGAAATATACTCTGCAATATCCATAAAATAAATTACTCGCAAATATTCTAAAGCATGTAACGTTAGAAGATATTTCAGGACTTATTTGGAGTCGCAATCTAGTTTTTCCTGCTTCCAGTACTTATCCTAATGCCCGTACTGTCATTAGTTGTTTCATGCAAAAACCCATACGACTTCACGAAGCGCTCCAGACTCGATATTTTCGTTTTAATGGCCATACCAACTTCGACGGCCATTTCAGAATTATTTTGCATGCGCTCGGCCGCCACCCCGTGAATATCCCCGGGATCATGGTCGGATAATGGTCGGTGATATGCAACTACGTTACACAAAGAATTCCTGCCAGAACAAGCGAGTTTTTGTCCGGGAATCGACGTGTAATGGAGGAAATGCAAATTTAATGGATGACTTTCAATCGGCGCGCATAAATCGCACAAGATCTCTCGTAAACGAAGAGCTTCATTTCCTCAGGCATCCGTAAAATTTGAAGATTCATAAATGGCTAGCATGGCCATACCATCTTAATTAGCAAACCTTGCGATACCAAAATATAAAATGAGAGAAAGAAAATTTACGTTTAATTTAACATTTATCACGCGCTGCAATTAGATGATTTGCGAGTTTAAGTTACACTACCATTTGCGAGTTCAGACATTTGGTTCTTCGGCGTACCGACTCCTACTTATTCTATTGCATATACTGATTTTAGGTAGGAACAATCTGCATGGTTCTGTTATCTTTAACTTGTTTTTTTTCTCAGCTAATTATACATCTTTCTTCGAAGCTATAATTCTCTCACATAAATATGCCAACTAACTTTTTTTATAGAGAATCTTTCTACATGCGATATCGGCGATACAGCCAATGAGAATTTATGACCGTCTATATAATCCCGACACTATTGTAATCGTTAATAGCGAAATCTTGTCATGTTACTCGCTATTGCCGCACTGTTATCAAAATGCAATCTATAAAATTAAATGCTACTGCCGTTGTCAAAGGTTATAATAGTTCTTTTAATATTATAATTATAAATATAAGTAAAGTATTATAAAATTTAAAATAAAAAAATATTATTTGCATCCAATAAATATAACGTAGTGCTAAAATAAAATCATGTAAATTAACAAGAAAAGAATTTAAAGAATATTGTGATTTGCATATCAAAGAAGTAAAATAATATCGTGTAGAAATATTTATATTGCAAATTATATAATAACAAAAATGTTAATTTATCATACTTGGATAATAGCTGGATTTAAAAATTAAAATGTTTAAATAACACAATTGTAATTATTAACAGTTTTTTTTCAGCACATCTAAAAAATTACTAGCAACAATTTAATTTATATTGACAAACTAGCAAAAAATTATTCTGCACAATTATTTAATCGAGAACATTAGCCTTTGCCGTAGGTATAGCTACTATCTAGTTTACAAATTTCTTTTCACAAATGGAATTATTATCCAATAACAATTGCCGACTAATGAATAAAATAGCTCTAGTAATTTTGTCATTACACGTATTTTTTGTTCCCTCGTCAACGTATTCGATTTGAAAATTACTTTGCCTCATGACGTCGATTATTCGAAATATAAAAAAAAAGAAAGAAAAGAAAGGAATCGCATCCAATTACTCAAACTGCAACGATTGTCGGTTGGTGAGACAACTCAAGCGAGAACCTCGAGGACGCAAGGGCTCTCTCTATTTCCTCCCTTCCCCCCCCCCTCTCTCTCTATCTTGACTGTTACCTAGCTGTAGATGACAGTTTCCTCGGGAGACCTCGCCCCAATATATCACGTCGTCCTTTAACCTCGAATAATTGTACGACTCCCGCATTCCCTCCTGCCCTCCTCGTAGTCGCTTTCGAAATACCTGCAGGTATCCTGAGACGTAAAATAATTCATTTGCGAGCGTGTGCGACACGCTCGAGTAGACGGTTCTGATACCGTTACGCAGTCGGAAAACACATTCGAAACGTTGCCAAAGCAAGTCTGTTTACCCACGGAATAATCTTGGAAATTCTACTGACTTGATACCACCGACGCTTACAAATTGTAGCGATAATGGAAAATCATAATAATTACATATCTTATCTATGACGGTAATGAGCTTGGATGATACTTATATTCTTTATACGCTAACATTGTGAACGTTAATTGTAAATAATAACTTTTATCGCCGTTTGCAAGTACGTGCATAACTTTTTTTATGCATGCTTCGTGGTATTATCACCTGAAAATGCAATTTCTTTGCAAATAATAAATAAATACTTTGCTCTCCTCTAACATTAAGTTCCACCGGTATTAACATATTGCAAAATAAGCATTATACATATAAGCAATTATAAGCATTGCATAACAACCAAATAACCATTGATATTTCTACAAATAGAATTACAGAGAAAAAAGTAACCTCATAACTATGGAGTTACGGAGGAAAGAAATTTCATGCATATACAAATGCTGCAAAATGTTAACGTTCCTTTTAATTAAGACCTGCTTACTGTTGGACGGCTCGCAGTGAGCAACTCGAGCATCTTTTCTAAAAAAAAAGTAAGTCATACAAACGTATACTCAAACGTAAATGCATATGGCATACACTTACAAACAGAATATAAATTCGACCAAGCGACTTTCATGTGGTACACTTTGAGTTAAAGCTAATGCCAGCGGTGAAATAGAAAATTAGAAACTTTGACTGCAATTTCAGCTTTTTAAAATTTAGAGAAAAAATTGTAATATTATACTGTGTTAATTTTAGTTGCACAGGTATATAAAAGTTAAATTTCAAAGATGATTATTATTACTTTAAAATGTTTAATTAAGAATTTTGTTTCTCGAAAAATGAAGTAGACGATTTAGTAGAACGGAAAGAATTGTTATAAGAAACATTTCAAGGAACATTTTTTTTTATACGATCAATGCTCGTGATGCTCGTGGACACTATTGCTACTTTGAGACTTTTTCGCTATCTTATAACGATCCATGTGTTATTTTATCTGTAACAAATGCTGACACTGAATTATGTAGATACTCAAAGGCGGCCGATAATCCAGAAGCGGTGGCGAATGCCAAAGGGTGCCATTAAGCAGCGCACGAAACTTTTCGCAAGATGAAAAGGCATGTTGAATCGACGTTCGCCCTTCCGAAACTCGATTCAAAGTTGCTTAACGCGGTTTATAGGCAAAGTCTACCAGTTACCAAAGCACTGCTATATTCTACGAATAATAAATAAAGCATTAATATTGTCGATATTTTTTATATGATAATTCCCATTCTCGGATATAACGCGTTGTTCGAAATTCATTTAACATTCGAATTATGATTTAGCAAGAATCTATAGACTCGTAGTCAAATTAATTCTCAGAGGCATATAGCTATTTCCGCAAATTATATATACATTTAATGTATGTACTTTGAATTATCGAGTTTCTAAATTTGTGTGCGTAAACGCAGATTAAATTCATTTTATATATTATTATTTCTATAAATCCTTCGTATTGAGTCACTTCGCTGATTAATATAAAATTGAAAACGTTGTAATAAATATAAAAACGCGTATCATCTTTATACAAAGATAATATTTCCGATAAAAATAATTAAAGTATTCCTTTTAATAATAATATTATAGATATTTTGATAATTTTACAGTTTTGGTAACATTTCTAAGTTTAATGTACCTATTTTATTTTATTCTAGACTATAAGACTATATTTATTTTGCATAATAATCAATGACTTTCTTTCATTTTCATACTTTTAAAAACTAATTTAAAATTTGAAAATATGCCACTTAAACCTTGGTGCTACACTTGCTATCATTTTTATTCTTATTTGTAGTACTGTATAAGCTTATTTTCTCTTTAGAATTTAATAAACGTGATGACTCGTGGCCGAAGAATTGCGGCACAAAAAAGAGGACAAACTTTGTTATCTGTCAACCAGTTTCTTCCAGTTCTGGCTTACGCCCCTCTCCATTTTGGCCGTCGCCGATTTTTCGGCGTCGCCTTTTTATGTGTTTTTCCGCAACGGCCGGCGTCTCGTCAACGTCGCGAACTTCCGATGCGGCGGTGGGCGAGCCTCCGCATCCTTTCCTTTCTCTTCTCCGCTTCGACCCTTTTGTCGCAAACTTTCGAGAGTCACCCGAAGGGAGGTGCGTATGCGCGAATCAAGTGTCAAATATTTTGGAAGTGTAAACAGGTGGAAAGTCCATCCGCGTTCCCGTTTCGGGGCACGAATCTGCCATTTTCTCTCCGTTTTTCTGATGCGAGTCGAAAGTTCCGCGGTCTTAATCGCGAAACGCCTTGACCCGGCAGTATGAAAAGGACGAGAGCTAAGTTGACACTCAGCAATGAGTAAAATTTCTCTTTGCACTATCCGAGCGACAAATCCGTGCCATCTGGATTTTCACGGAAATGCCCCGAAACTCCCGAGTTTAAACACACTGACAGATTTTTCTATAATGGCGACATTTATCACTTTGTTCTAACACATAAAAGTGTTAAACGAGATAAGTGAATAGAATAGAATAGATAATATTAGATATAATAAATAAGATAGTAGTATAATCACAATTACGTTATAATAATAGGTATGTTAATTCCAATTAAAAGTTAAAACTAATTTTTATAATTTTAATAATAGATAATAATTTTAATTTTAATAATAATCGATGTCTATTATTTTGTTTAAAACATAACCCATGAATATTACATGTCAAAATAATATGTAAGGCTTTATAAGAATAATTGCCAATTAGTGTTCCTTACGTATGACAATTAACATTTTGATTTATGAATAGTATTGTAATAGATTGTACATTCAATTGATTATGCAATTGGTGATACTGATCTGCGCAAAGAATGCAAACAAAAGTTAAAATTATATCGGCCATATTGACGTAATTAGCAGGGATTCATGTTTCGCAAGCTGTAATAAGTGAATTATGTAAATTAAGTAATTAAGTGAGCCGCAGCACGCACCTCGTGCTCTGAAAATGGCCGCGTGAAATAAGCGATTATTCAGGAATTACCCCGATAATTTATGACCGCGCAATGAACATACATGTCGAATATGTGATGGACGTTCAATAGCTCCACAGAAATGCCTCTTGTCCGCTTTCTGTTCGACGTTCTGAAGATAGGTGTTTGGACCCTTATATAAAAGTAGCGCGATTGGAAAAACCTTTTTATTTGAGTCTTGTCATTGCCATGACTTTATTTTGTCGACTCTTATTTGGCCAAAAACATCAGTTAATTACAATGTTAAATCATATAAAAATGATTAATATATGTTAAGACCGTTAAGATATAAATCAATACGGTCCAAGCTTGGATCTTAGGCAGCTTAATATTATTTTCTATATGTATCTAAATACGCGTATTTATCGTTGATACATATAGAAAATAATATTAAGCTTATGCACTTGATAAGGACCGGATTCTCGGTTGAAACGCGTTGTGCTTTTTAAATAAAGACTGCCAGTTCGGTCGAAGTTAATGATTTTGTTTATTTTATTACTCACTGGCGAAGAAAAAGGATTTATCAATATTAAGCTGCCTAAGATCCAAGATTGGACCGTATGGCTATTTTCTTTGTATTGATTTATATCTTAACGGTCTTAACACATATTAATTGTTTAATCACGTCACCTGAGAAAGACGTTCAAATTATTGTTATCCGGTTATTGCGATAAATATTACCACATGTCACGGTAGTCGAATTGGTAAAACGCCCGAACGGAATGCGGGAGATTCCAGGTTCGAACCCTGGCTGGGGTAATATTTTTCGCAATAAGTTCTTTACAGTGATTTTAATCGATATCGATTTAATTAGGGAAGGGAGAGGGAATTTTGAATGTTCCAACAATAGCTCTGTTGTAAGTCCAAGTAATCGGCGCGCAGTTTAATATGTTGGAAAATACGCGTATTTATAGATACATATAGAAAATAATATTAAGCTGCCTAAGATCCAAACTTGGACCGTATGGCTATTTCCTTTGTATTGATTCATATAAAAATATATTAAATATGCGTTATATCTTACACATTTTTATATTATTATGTAAAATACGTTTATTTCATTTCACAACATAACACTTAATTTAATTTTTCTTTTTTAAGTTATGTGTTTTTTCGGTCACTTTGGTTAAGCATCGACGTCTTTGTTTAAAAAAGTCAAACGTTGAGATTTCTATAAAGACACTGTAACGTTACATCTGTTTTCGTAGAATTTCATCTAATTAATAGCTCTTCAATATGCAATCCAGCATTCTGTAAAGAGCTCATCAAACCTAAAATCGCGACACTATCAAATTTGAGGCAAATCACCGTTACTATTACGTACGTCAGTTACGACGCAGCAACGACGGCGTCATATAACGCACGAGAGCGACTAAAGATAGCGGCGTTTCCGACACACCGAGCGTTTGCCTGTTGGAGCTTTCTCGCGAATTCTGCGCGTCGATAATTGAAGGTGAAGTCTAAGCGCATCACATGATCGCACCAGCAACCTATACATATATCCTATATACCCTAGGTGGCAATTAACACCACGTCGAAGCAAACGTGTCCGTTGAACATTTCTGTAGCCAGCTTCGAATGGATATACCAGGACACGCATCCACCATGAAATGCGCATTTTACAGCTCGTGAGAGCGCTAATAAATTGACCACGCAATGTGTACGTCGTAAGGGCTAATTTCGAATTGTTCTACCATTTGATTTAACATTCCTCGTGCATTAACCTTTGACATGGCCCTTCGTATCCAATGATAAAGCCGAACACGCGTACAGAGTTAGTATTAAAAAAGCATTTAAATACGTGCAAATATTTATCAATTTATAAGTCATGTATCTCCTTTGTGATAATTATTTTAAACATATTTTTCCATAATTTATATATCTAGATATTATTGGTCTTGAAATAATCATAATTCCATTGCTGTAAAACTGGATCCTTTTAATCATGATAAGTATTTGACAAATTATTTTCTAAAATTGTGTAAATATACATATATCATTAATTTACTATATAGACGCATTTAGGAATTCATAACGCAATCGACGTCCTTCAAAATATTCTGTTTATGTTTCGTGAATAAAAATTTAATAGACATCCACCGTTTATCTTGAAATTCAAAACTTATCCAATAATAGCATGACCGAAAGTGCATCCAGATTTGACTAAAGTATAAGAAAACACAAGGCTACGGGGCTATTAACGCACCATTTTGCATTATACGACGTCGTGGCTGCGACGGAGGTAATTTGGTACAAGAAAATATTTATCGGCTAACAAGTTTACCTGGAATAAATCCAGAGGAAGCCCGCTGCTGGCGAACGGCGGGGAGAAGCAGCGTGATGCGAAAAGGGCGAGGAGGATTAAGTTTTCCCGGTGCCTAAGTTCACGAGCCGAGCCAACATAAAGAAAGCGAAGGAGAAAGAGAAAGAGAGAAAGAGAGAGAGAGAGGAGAGGAGAGAAGGGAGGTAGAGAGAGAAAGGGAGAACAAGAGGCGTTCGTGCGGGACAGCAAAAAAAACGAGCAGCCCAAGAGGTAAACGGTGCAAATTAAGCGCGGCGCGCGGGAATGCAGTTTTCCTTTCCCGGCACGGCCGGCGCCGGCATTAGCGCCGCCTCCGAGCTTAACGATCGCCCCGACCGAAAGAAAATGCCGAAAACTTCCGCTCTTCTTTTCGGTACGATCTCTTGCCTTTTTACGGGCGGCAGCTGTCGTAAATCGATTTCGCGGCTCGGTCGCGGCTAAGCTTGTCCCGACATGCTATAAAGGTGGCGATATGTCGCGCTATTAACGCGGTCGAAAAAGTTGTGTGGAGAAGAATATTTAGTCGCGCACGGCAGATACTCTTCCCTACTAAGAGCGAATTTAATTATTTTCTTTCACGGAAGCATGATATAATCGTTGAGCATCTCGTATTACGAATGATGAATGATCGCTACAAGAACAGTTACATATAGCCGTTTTTATAGAAATTATTACTGCGTAGTAAGAATATAGATGGTACCCCAGAGTATTTTTTTACTTCTTAGTAATTTTTGATATTTATTTTAAAAAATGAATTCATTTTGCTTTCTACTGCAAATATCGTCAAAAAATGGATGATGTAACGGACGAAACGAATGTATTTTATTAAAAGTAAAACATGATTGAACGCATGTTCCGTAAAACAGGAATATCGCAGGACATAAAACGAATTTTCATCGACGTTTACCCGAAATCGAGTTTCGAAATCCGCGTGTCTAACAGAATAATTAAAAAAACGGACTAGAGCGAACGACGACTAAAGCGACGTTGATGCCTCGCGGCGAGTTAAATGTTCTGTCGCACTATTACGAGATTACGCAAGATGCGAAACATCAATTTAATTGATTGCGACATAAATTCGTCAAAACGCGCGTGCATGCTCACGCCAGAATGCAGCAACGTCGCCTCCTCTCTCGCTTAAAATGTTTCGTGTTCTCCGTTACATATCGAAAACATTTCGACGTCGATTTATTCGTTGTCAACCTGCCAGCACAATTGTCCCGTATCGTAATGCCTAAAAGTATCGTTCCGTTTTTAGCAGTCTCGAAAACGGCGCATGGAAAATTTGCGAGGCTATTTCGCGCACAAATTTTATTACAAAACGGGCAAACAATTTGCTCGTTTAAAACGTCAAGCTGCCTATCACGACTGGTGGCAGATAATGGTTAATGTTGTCCTATCAAATCCCGCGACGCTATATGTTTTACCGCATAAGCGTGAAGAAGAAAGATAATCGTTACAATCCTGAGAAAATATGTAATATTCTTGCAATAGTTATACGTAGGACAAAATAGTTATATATAAAAATGCGCCATTTTAAATTTATATACAAACATACGGTTTGTTTACTTGGATCGGTATCAAATTACTTCTTAATCTATATTTTATAATTATTGCGAGTTAATAAAAAAGAAGAAATATGAATTGAGATTTGTCTGAAAAAGACTGCGATATCATAATCGCGAAATCGCGTTAATTTCACATTTGTCGTTCGATTACGCTAAAAGCATTTTATTTACATCAATTTTTGATAATCTCAAATTGGACATATTTTTATGAAAATATACCGTTGTGCTAAATTTCTATTTTAGTACGTAGCACCGAAAAGGTACATAATGCATGAAAGTTGCAAATATTTCGTGTGTTGTAGCTTTAAAAATACATGGCAAGAATGAAAACTCGAGTAGTTGAGTCGAGCTTTTACGTGCTCTTGCCTTAACTTAGCGGAAACCTGAAGTTAGTTAGAATTCTTAACTTAGCAAAATGAAGAACGTCGTTACTACGTGTCTTCAGAAAGGAGGATTGTCGTTAAACATGTATAGGCTATAATGTAGATTATTTTTGCAGTGAAAAGAGCAATTGTGTGTGTATTTCTTTTAAATTATAGAATAACTATAATTAAATCCTTTCAACATGCACGATCATTGTATAAACAATTACATATATACGTTTATTGAAATATTTATTAATAATCAGAGATTTAATTGTTAATATTAATGTTATAATCAGAGGTTTAATTATTAGTAAGATTAGGCGTTTAACATTTTTTCCTCTTAATATTTTTTACTGACAATTATTATCAAATTCCAATTTGTACGTGTAGATTTATTGTTAGCCTGACATCCCTTAAATACAATATTTCAGTAAAATCGATACGTCAAATTCGTTTCCGAGATAATTATCACGAATGTGTACAAAGCAAATCTGTCGCTCAGACCACATTAGAGCCGCTGAATTCTTAAACCATTCGATCCGCTTAACATCACGCGCATTGGTTTAGTACTCTCCAGAGATACGTGCCCCAGAATACATAACAAATTCATGTCCATTTCTCGCCCTTGGCACAAGGTTTGACCATAAAAACACTCTCAAAAGGCCCCGAGAGCCGTTTTGTCGCGCTTGTCACAGACAAGAGCTGTCGGCGTACGTATTTGCGAGCATTTGTCGACGTATTATGCCCGCGCATGCCGACATATATCGCACCCATATTGACGCATATTCGCGCATACCGACGGACGCATGCCGCGAAATATTTCCCTTCACGAAGTCATCGATCGCACATACGCGGCCATACAATCGTCCATATATGCGTGTATGTATTGCGAGCGCGTGGGCGTTGATCGCGCTGATCTGTAATAGACATCTAATTGCAGTAATGCGCTAATGAGGCTGCGCTGCTCCGGATATCGCATTCCGCGCCGTAATTCCATGCGTTGTTTAACTTCCGAAAACGCTCATACGGGATACTCGTGGATTCCACTCTTAGAGTATGTTATTTATACCCCTGCCACACGTGTATCGAAATTTTCGTCCTCACATTGGTGAATGCATCGGCACGAATTGGTTGCGCTCAACAATCCAGTTTTGACGTTGCAACATCTTTTTCCTGGCTAATATAATGTCATTTCGCACAAATCTTATGTAAAAAAGAAAACTTATTTTAGGAGCCATAATTTAATTTTTTGTATTGCTTTCTATCCTTTCGACATTGCAGCTTCGAAAAACGAACAGCAAATATTTTTAGAGAATTTTAATGTTTGAAATATTTTAGATCACATTTAAAAACTGAAATTTTCGGACTAAAAAGATAGGTACATGAAAAGAGAGAGATATATAATGTTCTATTTTATATAAATGCTTTTATGGCCTTTATTGCTACCATTTTATTGCCTATTTAAAGAATTATTATTACTTAATATTACTACTTTGAAATCTGTTATATAAATTCTTTGTTCAAAATTAAAATTTCCGTTAAATAATAAAAAATTGATTTTGTTTTAAATATTTTTATGCCAAGAGACAGAAAACAAAACATTAAATGGCAACGCTTAAAATAACCGCGAGGTCGAGAGAAATGGGATCGTCGGAGCTCCATAAAATCTAACGAAGACAGTCTTGTCCATTTCTCGAGCTGTGCAAACAGCATCGGCGAGGCGCGAGTGAGAACCGAAAAACACAATAAGTGCTCGCAAATGTAGTTACCATGCGATTTAGTTGCGGTCTCTCACCGCAAAAGTGCCGTAAGGTTACATCTTCTAACCGCGTTTAATCTTCTCGCGCGTGAGCTTCCATTAGTTGAAAAGGACAGAAGAGAGAGGAGACAAATATACCATATAGGTGAGCGGAAAGACAAAGAAGGAGCGGGTGAAAGATAGGATGAAACATAGAAACAAAAATGGATACAGAAGCAGAGATATAGCGAATAGCGAAAATGCGAAAAGGGAAAAGAGAATGCGCGTAACAAAAAAAGAAAGAGACAAAGACAGGAAGATGGACCACGCAATGGTAGAGTCATTTCTCAAACTGCAGCGACTCTGCGTCCTTCTTTCTCTTTCTCTCTGCCGCTTTGGAGCCGTAAGACCTTTCACCCACTTACCAGCACTTCGCGCTAATTGATTTCAAGTGTAACGAATTGTTTCGGCCACGTCGAGCGAACGTCGGCACGATATAAATGGCTTACGCGGTATGTAGCGACAGAAAAGGCCGTGATGTTTGTACAGAATCAAGATGCGTGGATTCCAAGCTGTATAATTCTCAATTTTTTTAATTTGGCTGGTATTTATGCGATCGATTCTACCGCGATTTCTGCATAAAATCACAGAAATTTAATTTAACAACAAATTACCTATATCCCACATTACATACGTCATAAAAAAATATATTCTTGATAACAATGTTATGATTAAGATAAATTTTGATAAATTTTATCGGCTTGTTAAAACTAATTTTTTCAAACAATAGAAATAATCGCTGTTATAAGCAAGATATAAATATTACAAATAATAAAAAAATATATATATATTGTATATACACACAGTAGTTTGTATATTACTTAAGCAGTTGTTATTATAGTAATTTACAGAACGATCGAGTATGCAACTGCAATTGGTTATAGAAAGGAAGCGCGCGCAGTCGGTTTAATGGAGCGAATTTCTAATGAAACCCAACGGGCGGTAACGCTTGTTCCCGTAATTAAAATAAAAAATTGCGCTTCGTAACTCGGTGGATAACGCGCGCGAGCGCCCGCGCACGATATCTCCCGGAATATTTATTATTATCACTCTGCGCCATTGTTACGGCAGCGCAATAGGATTCCCGCTAGCATCTCCGCTCAGGTGTGATTAAAGAGCAGCACGTAGAAGAATCTTGACAATTTGAGACGCGACTGTCGCGACGCGGTCTTAATTTCAGGAAAATTATGAATGCAAGAGCAGAATTTCCTACCTCTATCCCTCTTTCCGCCGTTTTCTTACCTTCTTGCGCACGCGAATATTTAGGTACTGGCGCATTTCCGCGAGAATATTCGGGCGGGATAAATCCGATCTTCGACTACCAGAATATTTAACGGGCAAACGGCTTGAAAAATATTTGTCATGCAAAACATGATTTCAATCGATCTTTCCAGTAATAAAGTTATTATGTGAACATTCACGCGATAAAGCAGCATCGAGTAATCCCGGGTTTCCTATTTTCCCTCCATTTTGCAATTCCTACAACACATCGAAATTTTCCGTATTTTCAATAGAAATATTTTGTTGGCCGTTTCTCGCTTTCTTCGTAAACCTACAGCTCGAGTATTTAAAAAGCCGATGAGATCCGACCCCTGAAACAAGAATATACCTACATAAAAAAAGATTCGAATATCGATCTCTATCTCTCGCAGTAGAAAAAACATAAAATCGTAGCGCAGCTCGGAAATTTTTTACGAGTTTATTGTAAAATGTTGCAACAGCAACGCGCAATCCGCTTTTAAAGAATCGTTTTTTTTTTTGCAACGTGTCATGTAAAAACCGAAGTGCGTTTTTGGCGCGTTCCGATAATAGAACCTTTTTATTTTTGGATTAATCTTAACATTTTCAATAAAAATCTATATTTTCCCGTTATGCTAAACATAGATTCAAAAAAATTTATTGAAAATTTATTGTGTAACATTCGGCAACTGCTGCAATTGACGAAAGCAGTACCAAAATGTTCAGGTCTCGTTCAATCAACGATGCTTTTATCACTGTCATTGTACAAGTTGTTTAAAGAGCAGGATTGATTTTTTTAAATAGATACAAAAGGACAAAATGTTTGATAATTGGAAAAGTTGAAAAAAAATGTATTAAAGTATTCATTTTTAATGCTGAAAATTTTACTTATTTAATTCTTTTGTATTATGAAGTGGCGTTATGGATATCTGTTCATATTAGATCAGTTTGATCCAATGTTATATATGTATTAAGCATAATGTTATATCAATATTTTATCATTCATTTTCATTCTCGAGAAAGGGAATTATATAGTAATTTTTACAATATTATATTATACATATATATTGTGTCACAGTCAATTTATATATACAATAGACGAGTTTACTACACACGTCTTATATAACGGATTCCTCGTCGGATTTTATCATTGAATTCTTTTTACCGAAATACAAGAGTTCATTAGCATATACCAATGCGATTAGACGTCCATTATGGGTTTCGATGCAGTTCCGCGGTCGATGTTACAACACTATATCACCGCTTACAACGGCCTCGATATCGACGTTACAGGCGCCAATGCATCTCCTCGGCCATCCATGTCCAATCCAGAATGCGATTTATAATGGCAACAGACGGTTTTTCAAGTTACAAATGATTAAGCGCTACACACTGGTAAACTAAAATATGAAATTAATCGAGAGAACGAGCGGCACAAAACCTGTCATATTCCAAATTATATTTCTCTTTAAAAATGAGAAAGAAAGAGAGATTTATAATTTTTTATAATTTTAATTCTACGCTTGTAACTTTTATGTTATTAAATTATTAACATACTTACGTAGTTTTGAATATACAAGTATGAAGATACAAACTGTATTGAAATTCGTTATTAATTGTTCTTATTGCAATTTTCTTTCTTTACTTTTACTTTGTCGGATAAATATTGGCAAGCAAGAAAATCAGTACTTATATTAGATTGTTTCATACGAAATATCGTATTCAGAAAGTTTCTGTTTTATGGAGCAATTCATAAGTAGATGTTTCTTGATAGTTAAATATTATACGTTACGTTTGAAACAACAAGATTCCTTTATGTAAAAGTATACTTTAAGTTTTATGAAATATAATTACAACTTTTCAAATTATAGTAATTTTGTAAAAACATAAAAACTTCTGAAATTCTTATAACAACACGATTTCAAAGTCTGATATAATGTTAAAGGAACGGTTCATGTGTGTGTGTGTGTATGAAATAAATTCCATTAACGTTATACAACGAGCATTTGCAACATATTATAAACTTTATTTACTATCTGTAATGATTACGAGTTAATCTACTGATAAATCGCGCAATGCAGGGGAATCATCGAGGGTTTCTTGAACTTAAATACTTATTTGCCCTCTCTTTTTTTCCTTTGTTTCGATTTCGTCAATGCGGTCATTGATCGGTATGTATACTAAGATCGATGAGGACCTGATGAAGCCGCTCAACTGGTTCTATTCGCCAATAACTTCTCATCGTGTGTCTTTTTTACTTGCAATTCGCTCTCTCGCATCATGATTCTCTGTAGCTGCCAGCTCGGATCATCATAACAATAGTCGAAACTGCATGGCAAACTACGTACCGCGAAACTCTCGGAATTCTTGATTGTTGCGCGAACAAATTACGCCCGCTAACGAACGAAAAATTGTGTTGCTTTAAAAATAACATTTATAATACATGGAAATACTTGTTTGTTCGATCTGATTCTGGAATGTTGTTTCTCGTATTGAACATTTTTTAGATGGTTTGTAAACACTGGTTAGTCACACGTATACATGTGACAGAACAACAAAAACTTATTTCAAATAATATTCTTTGCGCCAATAACATTTAAAGAATATAAGAAACGATATTCCGATTAATCCTAGTTAATAGGAATCCTAGTTAATACCTAATCATATCATAAAATAAAGACTATCGAATTACTTGTTAAAATATATGAAACATTTTACTACAAAAGTTCAAGAAATAGTAACATTTTCTATAATAATTGTTTTGTTACCTTATAATTTTATAAAATTTTAATTTTATTCTGTTTTTTATAGTTAGTTATCACTCACTCACTCTCTCTCTCTCTCTCTCTCTCTCTCTTTCTTTCATTTATTCTTTCTCTAGATACTAACCCAAATGTCGACTTTGTTTCTGATATAAATAACTGCTAAATTGCGATTTAACATGTTTCCATGCTGTTTTCTAATTTGTTATACAACTTTCAGTAATCCTGATAAACATGTAGACTCAATAAAATATTACTTCTATCATAATTCTTTCATATTTCTTGTTCCAAGCTTGCTAGAGAATAATGACACTAAGGATCGACAAAGCGGTGCTGTTAGCCAGCATTATCTTGATTCTTCCTTTTTATTCCTCGACATCTGACATTTCCAATTGTTTCTAAATCGATGTCACCTTCTTACAGTAGAGACAATTATATCACGTCATAAAGCAGGAGAACAATTTATCGTCCGTCCTTCACGTTTGAATCATCTTGTCATTTTGAACAAAGCAAAGTTAAAAAAAAAACTATCGATTTCACTCGTTAAAGAATGAAGTATTATATAAAGTCACTGTGTTTTCTATAATTAATATATAAAATTAATAATTTATATAAAAAATGAAAGACATAATACTTTACCCAGTACCTTTTTCTATTACTACTACTACTACTATACAACTATACTAAGATGGCAGAGAGCACACACATTATTATTGATGATACTCAATATAATTAAAAATTCATATGCCAATCTGGTAGAAACTTGTAAAATGAATAAGGCTGAGCTCTGAGAGCGTTCCTTCATATCCCGAGTTCGTGATTTCGCCGCGTTCATTGACGCGCTTCTCGTTTCGAATACACAACAAACTAATAGAAATTAATTTATTGCCGCAATTAACACGCGTTTCGCGACGTAGAGAAACTCTCGCTTGAAAATCGACACTGCGTCCAGAATTAATTGGCTTTATATGTAATGCTTTGCCCAATTAAATGCTTTCAGCATAATGACAACTTTGTAATCGATTTTCCAGTTACTCAAGTCCATACATGATTTTTGCATTATATTTTTAAGCCACGGGTCCTTATGATTTAAAGATCGTATCATTTTTGTAGATGTAGAAGTAATAAAATTTTTTAAATGTAATTTTTTATGTAACAAAAATTTTTTTATGTAAAAGTATCATATACAAAACGTAATAGAACTTTATCCAACTACTATTTTTTTCCTTCTCTCACGAATTTGTAAATGAGCGTATACTAATGGCCGACAATAACCCATTTCTTAAATCCCGATTAGTGTTAATCGTTTTTGTGCAACTGCATTTTCTAATTAAACAATATGTTTGTATCGACTTTACCGCTTCGTTAGTTGGACGTAGTTTGCGATAAAAGATTTCTCGATAATCTCACCAAACACTTAACAAAACTTTACGTGGATGTAATCCTGGCTTTGCGGTTTGCTGAGGCAACTCATTTTCATTATACCGACTTCAATTCTACGTATAGGATTTCGATATAGGATCTATTTCTCCTTGCCAATTGCTAATAAGCGTTTCGAAGATTCTTCGCTTACATTGCGCGAATCCACACATGCAAAGCGTCAGGCAAAATCCTAATATATTCCTATTTCTCAAATAATTATTTGTCTTACATTTCTGCACATTTGTGTAACATGAAATAGTTATATAATAATTTTCAATTTGCGACATTCAATCTAAAATGATAGGGATGTATCGCGTGTCGGATTTTCAGTCTTGGCTTCCCCGACACGTCTATTCGCAAGGGACATAGATGCGACTGTCAAGGAGGCGACCGAAAGAAAGATAACTCTCGTAGCTGATCGCGAAACGAGAGAGGAAGCTGCGCGATTCCAGGACGTGCGGTTTAATACCACCGGTAGAATCGAGGTTCGGCTGCCGCGGAGGCGCTTGAAGGATAAAGTTCGCCCGAAGGCCTCCCCCTGGAAATCTTTAGGCGGTGGAAGTTTTCGGCTTACTCGCGCCACATACCGTCACGGAGACGCCGTGCCGCGATGCATCGCGCGTTGCATGCATAGCAGCGGTGCATCGCGAGCGCGCAGCTAGCGGCGCGCGGGCGCGGGCGGTAGCGCACGGTAAACTATCGCGAAAGTGTATTTAACTCGTTGTCGAAACTTGCCGTACAGGGACGTCGAATTCCAACTTCCCCGTTACTACCTGGTCGCGCTCGCGTTTACTGTCGAAAAATGTCTGTTTGCCCAACGTCGATACCTCGCCAACCGCGCGGCGATCGCTGGAAATTACTTCAATCTATATTTAAATTAAATGTGGATTTATCGCGCGTCGAGTGTGACGCGTCTGCCAGTAGAACAAAAACAGCGACGTGTCGAACAAATAAACCTTCTTCCTTTTGTAGTTAAAAGCAATATTTCACAGTAATTAGTACCTACGCGCTTTAATGAATGCTCTCCTATTTCCGCGTAAGCTAGCGTTCTGTTATCAGTGAAAAATGTTCGACAATTTAATCTAATCGCATGATTTAATTAAAACGACACGAGCGATTTTGTTTCTTATTCCATCATCTTCAACTTTTATTTTTATAATTTCAGCTATCATATTTTATCGATTAAATTATATTTTCAATTATTCGATTATAATTGGATAATTGAATCAAAATAATACTATTTATATATCTACATTGCAGTCATATCTCGCTTTACCCCTTGGAACATTATCCCGCTATAACGTAATTGGTTTTGTCTTGAATATATACGTAGGAATGGGATTTACAGATTTTAAATTCAAAATTCACACCTCTGAAATTTATTCCTACTCTCTTCATGTTAAAATGTACCCCGTTTAACGTTAATTCATTTAAAGTAATGACTTCGCGGGACGCATACCTAACGTTAAGCGAGGTATGACTGTATGTATATTATTGGTCAAATTATGTATTAAATAATCTAAATTAATTATAATTGAGCAATTCAATTAAAAGCATACAATACTATTTCTCATTTTCTTTATTTTTATTTTAAAAACATTCCATTTTTGAACAACGATTTCTTTTCATATTTTAACACATGTTCTCAAAAATTGGGACGACGCCTGCACGGAATGCGGGAGGTTCCAGGTTCAAACCCCGATGGCTGAGGTAATATTTTTCGCAATAAATTCTAAATTTTAGATAACATCCTATTAATAAACATGGCCAGTTGGGTCGATCTGTAAAATTACTACGTTTTTAATTATTGACTGGCGACGAGAAGTTCTTAATTTCCAATATTTTGAGTTAAATAATATTTCGTTATTTTTAACTACCATGTGTGTGTCGAAATTTATCTTAACACAAAACAGTATTATTTTAACTACACTGGTTTAGTAAAATTAACATTGTTTTAGTTAAATTAACGACATATTGAGTAGGAGCAGTGGCGATCTGTATAGAAATGATTAAAAATAACTCAAATTGAATATAATTTGACATTACAAATTTAACAGTGTAGGTATATGATTTATACGAGCTGGCACGAATACTGTGAAGAAAGAATACTGCACGAAGACTCGAAGAGCTGAAATGAAGACACGATGGGAAAGATTGAAGGGCGGCCGGGGATAAGGTCAAATACGAAAAAGTACGGCGACAAAAGTTAGAAATGAAATCAACGTCGGATTCGCTGAGACTAACGACCACTATAATTAGAGAACCGCCGAATCCGCCAAAGTTCCGAACCGCATTGGTCGGCTGACTTTTCATTTTCGCGGAAGAAAGATCCGCAGTGCTCGGTGAAAGTTCGTGCTCGTTCAAATTAAATCCGGGATGTTGTTGCATTCATTTTCTGTAATAGCGGCCAAGCCATAAACGGTCGCTCGTTACACTGATATTCGCTGAACAAAAGAAATTTTTTTCGATAACATCCTCGATTCGTTCGGCCGTGAATAACAATTTTTTCATGTAATTGTTACATCCGTTTAACATTAAGAGTAAATTAAAAAATCTCTTTGATAGGCGAATGATATCAACGCTAGAATTTATTGATTTACTATTAAACCAATAAACAATAAATAAATAGTATTAATGTATAGTATTAAACCATTTAAAAAATTGTGCTAGTAATTTTTTCGTAATAGAAATCGGAAAAGTTTATTTCATATGTTGTAATTTCTAGTAAATTAAAATTATGATTTTTAGCATATTAAAAAAATCAGATCCTTTACCTGATGAGGTACTTATGAAAATGACAGGTCAAAGTTTTTTAAATTAAACCGTCACCACCAATCTTCTTAATGTTAATCAATTTCCGCAGATAAATAACCAAGATTAATTAAAACTTTAGATATGAGAAACAGACAAGTTGAAGTTAATAAATTAAACATACATAACTTAATATTCACAGAATAATGTATATATAATGTCAGACGTTTAAATATCATATTCAATGAAAATAGGATAATGAATTTATCGCTTTAACTTTTGATTGCAAGAACCAGTCACGTAATAAGCATACCTAGTGTTTGCATGAGCTATATGATATAGTAGCTGCAACTATGTGAAAATGGAACAATAGTATCTTTTATTAATTATATGAGTACAATAAAATAATATAATAAATTCTCTAACAAAAATTATAATAAAAGAGCTATCAAAATGTCACTCTAAGATGAGTGTCAAAACATAAATAAACGACTACCCCATGCATATATGAAAGCAAAATATAAACGCGATACATCAAAAGTCTGATAATGGCATTCAAGAGATAGATAAATAAAAAAAGATAGAAATATAATAGGAATATTATAATACATTTTTAATACCAAACAGTACTTATATGGCTTTCATCCTCAAATCCGGAGATGTGAAACCATTTATTTGTTCAATAATTTTTTGTTTCACATTCGCTGTAGCTCCAGCGGATTGTTGCCGACAGCGGGAAAAAATGTCATTTACGATAAAATTTAATCTAGATCGTAATATCTCGATTCGCCAAACAGCAAGCTCACGTGCAGAGATAAGCACTATAAACAGTCACATAGCGTCAAATTATAAATCTTTTCATATTCGAACTATTAAACAAAAAACTATTAAACAAAAATCCACCGTTGACATTTAATAGCAAAACGAAAAATATATCGAAACATGAAATTTGAGTCCTTTTAACGTCATTTTGAGCGAAATTCGAAACACGCGTTAACTGAATACCCTTTACTTTTCCTTCATTTGTTACATCCAAATATACATACCTATAGCTTTTTAGAGAAATTCAATACTCTCGTTGTTCCAATTCATGGGCATGTTTCGATTCTCTCAACAAATAAAGAGTTGCAACAGTTAATTAAAGAATTAAACGCGTATACAAACGCGATCGACATCATTATCTGTGTTATTGCAGAATGTAGTCCATATGGCCATAAAAATTTTATTTCAGCGTACATGTCGGAGACTCGCGTTTGTCCGGCGTGTTGCAGCGGTTGCGATATGTATAATAATTATTTGCGCAGCGACGTTATACGACTGCGGACCGCACAAAGGACCGGCAACAAGCATGCATCCACAGAACACATTCAAATTTCAACTAACGAATCGATCTACCGTTTTATATCTCGTTGCCAGTTAGCAAAGTTATATCCGTGAACACCTACAATTCTGCGGGTAAACGATGTGAACGAAATGTTCTCTTGGAAATTATAAAGTCTTTTTAATCGCACAATAGTGTGTGTCAAGCTAGCGTATCATTTTATGGAAACTCAAACTATTGAGAGTTATGGCCTAATTTTTAATAGTTCTATAGTTCTCTACAAGTTAGACACAAATAGTTCTGGTCATTAAAGCACAAAAAATGCTTCAGGACAAACTGAGACGTCAGGCTCACGCAGCGTCTCACTTTATCCTACTGCAGAGTTTTCTTAACATTCGCACGTACTCTCCCGGGAATGGTAGTAGGTATGTAATATTACAGATCGTATCCTTATCTGTTGAAACGGCAAAACATGTAATAATGCATACGTTGATATCCAGTGTTTGAAAAAAAAACATAGATTTAGTTTTATGAATAAATAAACATATTAAAATTGTTAGTATCTTTTTTAGTTAATTTTACGTGACAAATTATTAAATAATATTATGATTTATAACTTGATTTAAGCAATAACATTTACTAAACTGTAAATAATAACGTTATATTCTTATTTTTAAATGTATACATAAATTCAAATTAAACGCACCGCAATTTAAATGAGATATAATCATGATAAAATAGCAGTTTGCTGTATATAAAGGAGAGATAAAGGGAAACAAAGTAAGAGAATTAAAAATTATTAAAAATATAATTCTAACAAATTCAGAACTCTATTAGTCTTTCATTTATAATTTCCATATCAGTGTTTCTTAATCGCTTGCAATTATAAACCCTACAGTAATTAGTCTGGTAGTAAATGTCTTTTTTAAAGAAAAAAAGGATCATTTTCTAACAATTTTAGGGCCGCTATTTTACTCTCAGAGTCGTTATCTCATCCAAGATCGCGATCGAGCGAGACATTTATGAACCCAGAGACTCACGAGGATATTAATCTTTGCAGAAAATGGCGCAATCAAAGGATGAGGGCGGAATAAAATTCTTGGGGTTCGCCGATTCGTCCCTATCTGCGAGGGTAACGTACCGCGAAAGGCCTTTCAGATTATTACACCTTAGCGCGCGTTATACAGGTCGAAGGGTAAAACGGGAGTCGCGGTTTGCAACAAGGGGTCAGCTCGCTCGTATGCGCAGCTCAGCGACTCCCTTCTCCAAGATACCGTGTATTATCATGCCTCCGCTCTTTATGTACTCCGCATCCTGCACCGGAAATGCGCTCACACGGTTACGGATACACGAACGCGCTCGTACGTACGTAACTCACATGTACGAACGTGTATACTCCTACCATCTCGCGCTTGTTAATACGCTAGAGCTAGACGATACTGCGGTTCCTAATTTACTAGCAAAACTTGATTTTCGGTTGAAACGATATTACTCTCTTACTTTAGATAAGTAACGGCAGCAAATTCGCGAATTCGGAGATATGCAAATCGTAAATATAATCTAATAAATAACAAGAAACTCTCGATAATGAAATTAACAAGTGACAAGTAAAAACGAGCTTTGTGTGATTGAAGTCATCGTTTGACAGCCGGACGAGACAGTTGTCATTTGGAATCAGGACTGTCTTTTAATAAGTGCATCATTGTCTCAAATGTAACGGCATCCTCTACTTATACAAGTTGTATTGCTTCTCGATATATTTTACGATGTTTTTTTCTCAATGTTTATTCAGGCTTCAATGCTTATTCTCGCGTTCTCTGAGCCGATGTAAGTAAGTGACTTCACTTCTCTTTTTGCTCAAGTTATATGATTTTCACTTTGGTTTCGATCATATAATAAACCATGATCATTAGCTAAATTTTACTTGGATTTTCTCGCCAAAAATTATGCTATTTTTAGGCCATCAAATTTTGAAATTACTCACTTATGTCTCGCCGGAGAACATGAGATTATTTTGACTTCATTATTAGCGCATCGCTAAAGATGACTCAAAGCGGAGCCAAAACGTTTGATTTATAATTATGTATACTATTAGTCATTAAAGATCAATATAATGTTAACTTATTTACCGTCAACCGCGTTGAACTCCAAAGTCCCTTTTTATTTGTCACTTGTTAATTAAATTTAGTCACCGCAACGACAAATAATAAGCAATTAATTCTAAAAAGTATATATTTTCACGCTACAACAAATTTCTTTTTTTTTACTTCAAATAATCCGTAGCTCAAATGTTCCACGAAATAGAAACAAATAGTTATAGGTAATTACGACTTGGCTTATTGTTAGACGCTATATATTGAAGTATATAGAAACGAGAATAGTCTTTAGAAAGTTTTCAAAACGATGTATTTTATGTTACTATATATAATATAACACTAATACTATTAGATATAAATTGCTATTATTTTTTATGCTATTCGTTAAATATAATTTTAGTAAGCATATATATAAACAGTTTAATTCTTCGCTGTATGTTATACACGAAATCACATCTATAATTCGCCACTTTTACTTTTTGTATTAATAACGCAAAAAAATAATATTTTTGAGTTAGATTAAATATAAAGCATAATGTGTAAAGAGATGATAATCTTCTTAAAAAATTCACTAGTCTTATTTCGCAATTTATTGACTTCCTAAGAGCGGAAGCGAGCTAAAGTTCGAAAATATACGATTCTATCCCGGCGGCTGTCTAGGAGCGTTACCTTCGGTTAATCCCGCAAACGAAACGACTGGTCAAGGTAGTACATTAAGAATCCTTATGCTCGATTTCACGCGTAACGAATGAAATCGGGGTGGATAAAGTCGGCGAGGGAGTGAACACAGAATTTATTCGCGAAAGAATTTATTTGTTGTTAGCAGCGCTATGCATTAATCACAGACTTTCACAATCGAGAAAAAGCAGAAATAAGAAATAAGACTATCAAGCTGAAAAATGTATATCGCCAATATAAAAATGCCGCAACATGAACAATGAAACTAAAATGCATTCAATTAATGCGAGTCATTCAGCTTAATCGAACTACGTGTGTTTCATGAAAAGGATGTTAACAATTATTACGCTTGTAAATATCGAATCTATAGAATTTATTAACTAAAGCTGCGAAATTTATAGAAATATGCGTCCAAGAATATCTTATGTTCAAGATAATTGAAACGAGGGAGACCAGAGAGGAAACAAAGAAAGAATACAAATTTTATATATAATATAATATATAAATTTATCCATTATAATGTAAATTATCAGTAAGTAGAACACGCTACTTTAAAAAATTGTAAAAGACAAAGTCAGAGAACGGATACTCGCTTCGTTGGATCGCGGCTGTATAATAAGCGTTGTACGTTAGATCGACTTGTAATAAGTTGTAACCCCATTCTCAACACGAAAAATCTCTCTGCTCCAGCTGAATCAAGTTGCGGCGCGGCGGTTCACGGTGCAGGGAGGAAGAGGAGGAAAAAAAGGAAACGCGACATTTTTATCGCCCCGACATATAAAATGGCTCACGATCAATTGCACCCGACGATATTGAGAGGGCAAAGGAGGAATGCGGTATATACGGGTGGTACAAAACGAACAAGGAAAAGCGATGCTCATCGAACCTTAAAATACGCCCTTATCATATTGCCCCGTCCTGTATTAATGCCTCATCCCCCCAACCGTTGTATCCTTGTTTTCCCCCTTGTCTTCGACTTACAACCTCCCCATTCACCTAACCCACGAATCTTTCACGCGGCGGTTCTACATGCAGAAACGAGACAAAAGAATGCAATTCCAACGCCGCGCCGGCGGTCGTACCATCCCGCGATTTTCCTCTTTTCGCGAAACGTACAGTGCCAAGAGCCGAGTGCTGTTTCTGAAATATTTCCAGTTCCACCGGAGGGGTGGGGGTTGTAGGGTAGCTGGCGGTGGTGGTGGCGCGCATGCTGGATCTCGGGGTTGGGCAAAGAGAGAGAAAGAGAGAGAAGGGAGGCGGAAGAGAGGGAAGGGGGGGGGGGGGAGAGAGAGAGAGAGAGATGAGGAACGGAAGCCCCAGAGAACTCTAACAAATTGTCATTTGCAGTGCAATACTCGTTCCGTCCGCACAATAATCCAGTGCGACGCTGGCTGGCATCGCGGGCGTCGGGAGAAAATCCTTATACAGAGCGGAAAATGCTGAGCCCCGACTAAATTAGACGCCCGTGAGATTCGGTTTCAGCAAGAGTCAGGCGTATGTCCTCACGGGAATGACCATCTTTGGCTTGCATCTCGTTAAAAAATAATTTTAAATCAACGATCGCGTTGTTATGTTTCTTTTCCGCTTGAATTTTGTACATATATTTGACAATTTAACTTCTGATTAATAATATTGTAATCTCTACAGTTAGTATATGTATGTCAGTATACATACAGTTAGTATGTATATCTTTTTTACAATTTTTCTGAACTGAGACATCGTTCCTTTTGACGTCTACACATTTAATTAGTTAATTAAACCCTTCTACCGTCGAATCGAACAATAAACCTTATCCTCTTCCCTCACCGTCCCTTCCACTTCGCAATAGTTCTTTCGATTCTTCGGAATGTTCGCAGGAAGGAAGCCGGGCTTGAAATCTTTTTGAGACCGAATGATTGCGCCCGAAAGGAATCCAATAAACGCACTCTATTGTTGCTGGGAACCGCGGCTAATTGCGAGGTTGGGCTTAAGACGAAGTAATATTTTTGAGAGCGAAGAATCCTCGGTGAAATATCGACGCTTCTCTATCGGAATTTTTCTTTGGTTTATAACAATTAGATCCATTCTTCTTGTATATATAGTCCGCATCGCATTTTACAAATAAAATATCTAAAATCAACGGGATAGTTCGTAAATTCAACAATAAAATGTTGGAACGCGCAATCATGCGATGCGCTATTGAAGAGAGAAGTTAAATAACAAAAACTGTTAAAAGTTACATCTGCAAAATGATTTTGTTAAAAAATGCAATGGTTTCCACACACAGAATGTTGAACACAAGAATAAATATCATAAATATATCCCATTTATAAAGAAAATATAATACAACAAATAATTGTATAGGTATGGATTAATTACAAATCATCCATTTAAAAAAATTCCGATAGACGATTTTAACGAGACGATTGTCCTCTATGTTTTTGCAATATATTTTCTACAAGACAAAAGATACTTTCCTCATTATTTATTAAAATATTATTTTAACGAAGTAACCATGTTCTTAGAATTTTTTTATCATTATAAGAGAATTTTCTTCTTAAGAAATTAAAATGTTATTTTTATACCTATATAATATCAAACATTAAAATATTATTTTTCAGTAAACAATTAAAAAAGAAGAATGATTGCGTGTTACTTATACGTTAGCTTCGTGCCAACACGTTTTGTTATGACAAGAAAATTCTAACTAGCAAGAAGATCAGGGGAATTCAATTACAAAACCGAAATGATAACTTGTCGGACATATTGGGTCGCATCTGACCCGTTTCTGCCATTTGCGAACTATGGCAAGTATGTCCGGCGTCCAAGGGTTAATGTAGAGGTCGAATTCGAAGAAAGGAGCCGTAAATTGCATTAAACGACATTGTCCGCATTCCGAAATACTCGGGTCCGAAATTATTCGTTATGGTTCTGCTATGATCGAAAAGATATTAATTATTAGCGTATTTTTTATTTTGTTGTCGCATGAAGATGTAAAATAACTTCTTGAAACTTATGCAATTAATAACTGCAAGTTGTAATAGACGAATGAAGCAAGTCTCTCTGTGATATAAAAAAAATATGCACGTATCATATAAACATTAATTTTAATATTTTATATTGATAGATATTAACTCGTATTATATATTTCCATACTAAAATTTTGCTATAGAAAAGTCGACTTGATATTCAAGTCATTAGTACCTGTCATTAACAGTTAATGAGGCGGAAAGTTTTAATTGTCAATCATCAACAATTTCACCTCGTATAGTATCATTTTGCGGCATGATGTATCGGGCTTTGACGTTGGCATTTGTACCATTAATGAAAATCAATTTCTCGCGAAACACCGCAAACATTATTGCGTCATGAAATAATACTCGCTGTAATTCTGGATAAATCCCAATTCCATTTCCGTGACTAGTACTTATCCTTTTCCACGCTACGCTCCAAAATTAATCTCTTCTATTAAAGAAGCGGAGGTAACTTCGAATTTTACCTTTGGAAATGCGTTCATCGTGTCGCAATTCGTCGTCGTATCGCTTTGCATATTATATTTAAAAAACAAAAACAAAATCAAAAATTTCGCATCTCGATTTTCAATCACGTGTGATTTAGTCGTTATCTCCGTGCGATGTTCAGTTTAAAATCTTTTTAATTATTGCAACAAGAGATTCCTTCACCCTTTAAAGCCATTCCATTGTTACTGCAAGTCTTTGCTAATTGCGAGAGAAAGAGAGAGAGAGAGAGAGAGAGGGGAGGGAGAAGGAGAGAGGGGGAGAACTGTCTTTAAAATCGATCGAATTTCAGTAGACCGCGAAACGAATGCCATAGTGGCTGCAACAAGGAGATACGAAAGATCAAAGGAAGTAGAACGCGAATGCACCTGCAATCACTTGACAAGACTCTCTTTTATGCGACGCATCTTCGAAGAGGGAAGACTCTTTTGTGGATGCGATGCGGGTAAGTCGTATTTAACGATATTTCCACCATTGCGATACGCTCAGAAAATCTTCAAACGAATAATACTTATGACAGCTCTGAAATAGACAATTCATCCATTGATTATCAAGCGCAGCTGATAAACAAGTTTGATTTATATATTCTCCGTTAAATAATATACTAGCAAAGAAATACTAATTATATTGTATTATATACAGTATATGTATAATAATAATATATCAAAAAAATTCAAGTATTTAAAAAATCAAAACATAAAAGAGTTTAAAAATCAAATGAAATGCAGGTAGTGCGAATAAATTACCTATAAATCCTGAAGAGTTTAAAAATCAAATTAAATGCAGTAGTACGAATAATTATAAATCCTAATAATTTTATTCGCGTATCCTAATAACTTTATCCTAATAGTTTTTATGGTTTGCTTTTAATTCGTGTTTATTTTCCAATTTTGTCATTTTTTAAATAATACCAAATATAATAGTATGTACACTGAGAGAAATGGAATTTCCAATTCAGAATGGAACTTTTGTATATTAAAAATGTTTCGTCAATTAATATTTAATAAAAATTCAATATCTAGGAAAAAATACAATATGACATTTGCGGAATTTTTAATATATACAATGTCAAATTTAAAAATCGAATAATATATATTTACTCCGCCAGTAATAATTAACAAATTAAGAACAAATTAAGAATAATACTTCTTTTAATCGACTTTAAATGGCAATCGTCATGACAATACGACCATTCATTTGGTTCGATTATCGTTAAGAAAATTCCGATCATAGATTTTGGTCCATTGATGTAATATAAATAATTTTTAATTTCAAACTGCTACCTAACTGACTATATTTCAATCGTCAATCACGATGTGACCCTTAGCTAGAAACACTGCGCGCCGACCAGATTTGTCAGACTTACTATGCGACTCTAACTAAATCGGTTAAATTATTTGTCAAAACAATCCTCAGAAGCATTTGAAAAAATTTAAATGTTTTAAAACTTTATTATATAAATAATTATATAATTATTTGGTTGCACAGTTATGTGATTATAAGATTGACGACATCGCATTACTCAGCTTTACTCAGAGACAAGCAACTCGAGTTTATGACGTTCCTTTGTGAAATGTTAAGCAATCTCACGCGCGGGCTCGGATACGCTTATGCGGAAAATTAGTGGCACTAAAAAGCTGCGACGTCGAATGAAGATTCCATTACAACTCGCGAGAGGGAGAACCCGTCGGTGTATGTATAGGTAGGTATGTGCGACACGAAATAATTTCCTCCCAGAATAGCCTGAAGTGCACATCTACGAAAAGAAAAAAGCTCTTTCGATGCGGCTCGGCATACCGCCGAGAGGAATTCGATAAACGCGGCGTATTGTTATTACGAATGTTGGCTAATTGTAATTGAGAGAACGTACATGACCCGCGAATTGAAATCTTTATGATCGATCGGAATGCGCGCGACGACAGCGGGCTTTAACGGTGATATGCGCGATGCAATGCTCGTTTTGTAGTAAAACTGCAACGCGAAATAATTGATCGGCGGCGCCGCCACCGCCGCCGCGCATTCGCGGTAATTAAAAACATTTTATTTGCATTCTAAATGTTACTTTTGGTTTTATTTTGTGGACTGCATGTTGCGCGACGGCGGCGGCCGGCAGCGACGGCGGCGGCGGTACGGTGCGGCGCCAAAATTCCCGTCGCTTGCTCGTGCGATTCGCGTAACCATTCAATTCTTTCTCGCTGTAAAAGCTAAATATAAGCCAACATTTTAAAGACTTCAGTGACATTTCCAAAATTCTGAAATGCTCTTGAACGTTTTTAAATGGAAATTATTACGCTTGTGAATTATTCAGCTCTTTGCAGTTGCGCGTGCATCGTGAATTTTTAGCCACTATTTTGCGAAACGTTAGATGTTATATATCTCACATGTTTCATTCTTTCTCCTCTGTAAAAAAATACACTAAAAGTTTTCAAATGCACTATTAATTTTCACATAAAAATGATGTAAAAATGTGTGTCAATGCATAAAGTTGCATCGCATTATTATCATTTTATTTGACAATTGCTGCATGGAAAAACTCATTAACTTGTTCAATGATTACTCACGGATACATCAATTAGACAAATTAGAGAATTTATAGTCGCACGAGATTTATCATGAGATATTACGAAGATCGAAATACCATAATTAGTCGCCACGCGACACCATTAATAAACTATATAATGCGATCAAACCAATTTATGCGTGTATTTTCGAATTATAATGGTATTAGGATTATTATCGCTCCTGAGTCTAAATTTTCTACTATATCCAGTATGTCAACAAATGAGGCCATATTGATTCTCTCATCAACGTATAAAAATAAGCAGACATGTCTTTAAAAAAGATTACATTTTTTTTGTTTTAATAAAATCAGAAACAAGTTTTCGGATTTTAGAAGCTATTCAGTTAATAAGATTAGAATATTCTCTCTCATCAATATATCATATCAATTTCAATGTAAGTTAAAAAAAATCGATATTTTTTAAATATACCGCTACTTTACAAGTTAAATATTGAAATATTTCAACTATTCTTTTATTTGTAATTTATAAATATACAACGAAGATAGATAGTGATTTACGATGTTGCTTTACAAAGAATTAAAAATCAGACGATTCGCGCAATCAAAGCGTTGTCGGATAGCGTGTTAGTCAGGTCGATCGGAAATGTCTTTCTATCAGGCGCCGGTTGGCAAGTAGTCAAGAGAAACGGTTTACGGGTTATAAAACTACGCCTTGTATAAACTGCAACCGTGATTGGTCGTCTCGCTTTTGTGATGTACCTATAGTCTACGACATTAACCACTCAAATGATACACTAAAACTAGGCGCATAGAGCCATATTCTCGTTTACGCCGCAAGTTCGGGCCTTATAACTTATCTCGTATCATCTTTTTTATTGACCTCACGATACGATCTCCCAAAATTTTATAAACCAATGACAATTTTGCTTTACTTTCATACGATTTGTATCAAAAAACAGAATTTCTAAGCATATTTTATAGTATCAAACAGAATTCGTAATTTAAATATTAGTCGCATAAGAATATATGTGTGGTTTTGGAAATTGAAAGTATAATACGACAACTTAATGATTTTTTTTCCAATATTTCCGTAAAAGAACAATTTTAAAACGATCAAAAAATTCGTACGTAAAAAGTAGTTCTCTTAGGGTACAAAATATTATAAAGTGGAATTATAAAAAGTTTATGTCTCATTGTCAGATTTATCTGTACAGATCGACTTACAGTGAAACTTAACTAGAAATAAATAACTGGCGAAATAAATAATTAATGTATTACTTGTTATTAACTAGAAATAAAGATTAGCCATATGAACCGCGATAATACACACTGGAAAAAGTAATCCACTAATTCCTTTCTCTTTGAAATTTAACGCAACACTCGACGCTCACACTCGGTACACCTAGCGAACGGCAAAAAGCTCGTTCTGTCGCGAAAGCTTCCGCGCGTAAACAAACGTTAGCCGCATCGAGCTGATGCTTCTATCCCAACTTTCCTCTCTGCTCTTTTCACCGACGTGTTGGCACTCCGTATACTTCGATTTTCTCGCGACTTTTCATCGCTCCCAACGGTCTCATCGGCGCGAATCAACGAACCGTGTACCAGCACAATTTTACTTATGTTACGTCGTGCAAATCAAGTCGTTCGCGAATGATTGATATCCGCGTAATCGCTATCTTTGATGACGCACGCGCATCAAATATCTTGTTATTCATACGATCCAGTTTTCTCCTCTTTCAGTGGAAAACGATCTCGACTGTTCTCCTCTCTGATTTTTATGGACTTCAAATATGTCGTGAATCAGCTCAAAATAGAAGAAAAAAATACACTTTTTTTAAAAAACGTTTTAACTTGGAATATTTGATTTCTTCTGATCAAATATCATCAAACCATGTAAAGCAAAAATGCTTCAAAAAATTTTTAACGTTGAAATAACACTGCAAGTATCTTTGTAATGATATATGAAACGGTTCTAACATTGTATAACTTTTATTCAAATTTTGATAAGTTTCGAAATAGCGTTTTACTCACTAAATCTGCAAATGAGCATATATAAAACGTAGCTCGTATACATATTTTCGTTTATCCTATAATATATTTGAAGCTCATAAGAAAATTAGAAGAGGACTGAGTTTTTACAGTTTCTTTTTCCTTATTATTTCCTTTTCGCATTTTTATATAAACATAACGTTCATTAAAATATTTCAATTAATGATCAATAAACTTACGATATACTTTGTGTATATGTAAAATTTTAATATGACAATAATTTATGTCGAAATGCATATTCTTCGCTGTACAGAGAAATTTTGCGCGTACTAATGGAAAATATGCAGTAGAGGTATATAATGCCAAATTGCGCGGTTGCCAAACAAGCAAAGTCGCATTCAAACAACGAGTTTTTGCCAACGTGAAACGCGACATGTATTTTACTTCCGCAAGCTGACCTACTAATCTAAGAATTAATTAAATCTGCTGTGCCGGCAAGATTTCATTTCATGTCTGTAATTCTTCGTGTACATTGCTCGTATAATTCACCTCACACATGATTATTTGGCAAAGACACGAAAATATGTAAAACGTTGCAGAATTTTAGAACTTTATTATCTGAGTTCGTTATTCGTTATTAATATGTTGTAATATTCAAATATATATTATTTACCTTTATAAATATAATATAAATTATACCTACATATTCTTATGTACAGATGTAAAGTTTATTTTATAGATACTAAGAAAATTAAGCTTTATAAATATTCGAATTCAATTCAATTTGCTATTTTTATGTTACATAGTTTATCTTAGACTTCTAAGCCTTGGATCTACCAACATTACTAATGGTAATGCGAATTTAAAATTCTAAATCTTCGAAAAAATGTCCTGCATTCGCTTCTAAAACTTCAGGATTTTAAATTTCTAAAAATCTTAGAGTTTCTTTATATGTTCCGTCTTTTACCTATTCACTTATCTCTCATTGGGAATCCTTTACTTAAATCCTATTCGAAATAATCCGTTCATACTACCACTAGGCTGCCCCGGTTCATGAAATATGTATTAAAAGTGCCGTGATGCCGGTATACAAATTAACTCAGCTGCCTCAATTTAAAAAGAAAAACGCGGGGACGACGTATCTCATTTGGTTGACGCGTCCTCGCATTCCCCACGGAAACGCCTCGCTCGAAAACTTTCCCGAAGAATCCGACGTAGCGACGTCTAATGCATCTTGACGCGCGTTTCACGAGGAAAATGCGGAAAAACTGCGCAAGCACTGAATGTCGACAAATTCAACCTTCAGGCGGCGAGATCGTGACAAAAAGTCAGATTGGCAAATAACAATGTCCTCATCGAGATTACACAAGAACAAATTTTTCAAGTTTCTTTTGTCATATTTTTTTTCAAGTCGTGAACTATTAATATCAGTTAAAACAATAGAAAAAATGTCCGAAAATATCTGAAATATTTTAATTTTTCAAATAAATAAATATTGTAATCAGAGAATGTTTCAATATTTTAAAGCGCGGAATAGTGATACTAAAATTGTTAAAATTTTATGTATAAAAGATTATTAATATTATAGTAATTGATAAATTTTATGTCCGTTAGGATGTTTTTAAACTTAAAAATACATAAAAATGTTTTGAAAAAAGTTTGAAAATATTCAAAAATCATAGATACTCTATATCACGCGAGATCACATTTAAATGCAATCAATATTTCACAGCATTTCAATCATTCAATTTAGAATATTTAGATTGATATCACACAGTTTTCGAGAGCTTTGTTTATATCGATGGTTTCAAATTTCACCGTCTATGAGCACCCTTTTTATCAACCTCTGCCTTTGTAAATGTGTATAAACTTTTGTCCCAAAATTAAAAGATTACCATCAGAAACGAAGCTGCTTTGCTGCCAATGTATTCGGCAGTCAAGTAATTTACGAACCAGAATGCTCCAAACATGAGGTAATACGCGTACGTAACAAAAGAGAAAACTTTGATGAAATGCGAAAAGACTTCGAGCAGTTTTAGAAACGTATGAATAAATCATTTCAAAGTCGCGACGAGAACTACAGCATGATACTTTGTGATCTTCCTTGCGAGTCCTTGTAAAAATCGGAATTAAAGCGACATAAAGATTAGAATTTATACTAATTTCGATGCTTTTCATATTAATAATAAATATATAACGTTGATAAAACGTCTAATTTAGATATATAAAAGTCTGTATAAAAGTCAGATTTCTTATCATCTGCCAAAAAACAGACTTTCCACGCTTTTCTCATTTCATTAATCCTTCCAAAAAGGGCAAAATCAATTATATTAACTTTTCGCGACAGAGAGTCAAGTCACATTTTCCAGTCACATTTTGCCCTGTTCTTCGCGATTTTAATCAATTATCGAAATGTTTGGAGCCAAGTGCATGGCTTACTCGTTTAATTAGCTGTCGGAGCAAACCCTCACGACGTTCTCTTACTTTACGCTTCGAGTATAACCGTAATTACTACCGTTTCGCGCTCAACATTAAATAAAACATACTTGCCGTCGTTTAAGAAGGTTGGCTAGGGTTCCGTTGAGCGGCAAGCGGCGCGGCAAGAGGGGAAAATTTAGAGGTGTGTTCGCATTGCTCGTACTTAAGCGTTGCTTGCACTTTTAATATTTTTGCTATGTATAAGTTAACTATGTTTCGCCCGATGTATAAGAATATAATTTCAATAATTAATAATTACTTGACAACCATGCAGACAATTATCTTCAAATGGTTGCTCAAATTGGCTAAAAAAAAATGATAAGAATTAGTTCAAATTTATGGAGGATATTCGTCTATGGGAATAAGTCGTCCATGCCAAGGTTGAAGACAATTGAAATTTATAACTTCAATAATTAATAACTCGACAACCATGCAGACAATTGTCTTCAACTTTGGCATGGATGACAGATTTCCATAGACGAATATCCTCTATAAATTTTAACTAATTCTTATCATTTTGATATACTCTTATACACGGGCGACATAGCAAAAATGAATAATTCAATAATTAATTACTCGACAACCATGTAGACAATTGTCTTCAATTTTGGTATGGACGACAGATTCCCATAGACTAATATCCTCCATAAATTTGAACTAATTCTTATCATTTTCATTTGAGCAACCACCCTCCTTAATAGCACAGCCAAGTACGAGTAAAATTACTTGACTACACTCCGATTTCGTCCAGGGTATTTTCTTGTTGATGCTGTTTTTGTTGTTGTTGCGAGGACTACTACTACACCTCTGATAGAGATTCCCGATCGGATGGTAAATATTTAAACGCGAAGCGAATCTGACTGCGCGTCCAAGTCGTTTGCTGACGTTGCAATCACGTTGAGCTTTAAATGCGAGGTCGTCTGAGAAATTAACTTGCGGTGATTTAGAGCAATTCAACTGTAGAACAGCATTAATTCATAAAATTGGTAATTTTATTACTGTGATAAATTACTAAACAAAATATTGAATATGCAGCAATTGTAAAGTAGCATAATATTGCGAAATTGATATCGTGAAATTCTAAAGTCCTCTTTTTATACAATTATATATTTAACTCTGAAGTTTTTTTTTAATACAGTGATATATTTAAAGTTAAGGGTATGTTTAAATTTTGAGGATATTGGTAATAAAGTTTTTCAAATAAAAGTTAGAAATTATTACTGTTACAAATTCTAAGATATCTGATTTTTTAGAATGCACATTCGCATCGTTTGTGTCAATTTTCAGTTAAGTCAGCAACCAAAATTAATTATAAATAATTAATTTTTTCTCGATTACATTAAAGATACAATCTATCTATAATAAGTCTAATCTATCAATCTATAATAATCCCAGTTTCGACAGTGATTTATTAGCAAGAAATACGGGGCTATGTCTCGAGGAGTGACGATGTAATTTCGCTGGAGAAAGAGGAGGACAGAGCAGTCCGTCGCGCATTTTCTTTTCGCATGCAGCGTGGCGCCCGGCCTTGATGGTCCACGAAATAACGGCGACATGGCGATCTCGTTAAAGCCGCGGTGTGTAAAATGGGTTAAAAACCCCTCATTTTCACGCCCGAGGGACGAAATTACGCGGCCGGAATACCCGGTGGCTTTTGTCACCGGGTGATTCAATTGCCACGTTACCAACAAAAGTATATACGTCGCTTTGTCCGCGTATACACAAAGCGACGTTGTCTCGCGAAAATTGGAATAATGTCCGACTCGCAAAGAGCCCGGGCACGTGCCTTCTCCATCTATGTAAAGAAACTAGGAATTATTATGAAATATGTATGTAGATACTTTTTAATAATCCCCTCTTCTAAGTTTTATTTCATTCCAATTTCCACGGTCGTACAGAGTAAAACCCATTACTTAACGACAAAAAAATGATATAAGGTTTCGTTGCTAGATGCGTTATATACAAATCCTACTATTTATAATAAGAAACATTTTTTAAATCTGTATCAATGCTTACGTTATATTCACTGTCTGATTGGAAATCTCTATCAAAGATTCTCGTAATAATCTTTGCAACGAGGACAGCAAGAAAATCACCTAGTTGAAATCAGAATGTAATCAAACAAAATAACAATGTATGATTTTATACATACTTGGCTGCACGACTAAATAACGTCGAGTGTATTAAGAAAAAATTTTCAAATTTTGCTATTATAAAACTCAAACATAAATTGATCTATTTTTATGACTTTGGTATATTTAATTAAATATGTAGATTTATATATCTTAACTATTTATACCGTCAAAAATATAAAAAGAAAAATGTGAATAATATATCATTTAAAATGTATGTATCTCGTCATATATTCACCAGATATTTAAATTGCGAATTAGTCTAATACTATCAAGAGAGTAGTAATACAAGTGTCGGAAACGATAGATAGATTAAGTTCTATAATACTGTTTTCGAACTCTGCGCGTAACAACCAGTGGAGTAATAATTCTCCATCAGTACTATCTATTAACAAGACTGATAGATTTACTCAATACACACGATACACAGCGAAACTCGATTGTGTTAAAACGATCACGTATTCAGCGATCGATACTTACTCCTTTAAAGTACGATGTATAGTAAACTTGTATAAATTCTATCTCGATACATACGCGAGTTACGCAATAGTACAGTGATACCGATTTACTTTTTACAGAAATTTATCTTGCGTGCGCGGTTATCGATTCACCGTGTATCTAGGTTTTTTTATAAACATATACATATACTAATATTATATCAGGATTATATGATTGCTGTCGCGTTTGGTAAATGCTATAACACTCCACAGACCTCACGAAAAGTGTCAATCAATAAAAATGTATATGAAACATAGACGGTATTCTCCGTTATTTAACTCTTCGGAAACGGGTATAACCATACCACAAATTCAATCTCGTGTCTGGCTGCGTCGATATGATGTAACAACCGATCGTATTTATATTAGGTACCGATCGTATTTATATATATTGGAAAAAAGTGTGTTCCGTGAACGCACGATATTCGTCTATTTCCCAAACTGTATGCCAAGCTTTTACCAAAAATTGTATTCTGTCGCGGATATGTTCGCGTTAACCGTACCATATCGATGTTAACGGAAAGTTATGTTCTCTGCTTTCCTCAAAAATAATCGATCAAACAACATGTTGAATATTTATTGGTCTCGGAAATGTTGAAATAGGTAACCAAGACAATATTGTTCGAAATTAAATCTATCAGTTGTAGAGAGCTTATATAGCATGACTCCGTTTTAGTGGAATTAGTTTAGCTTTATTTAGCAATTGCCACGAAGGGCTGACATCTCAATATCAATTAAGTACATTTGTTTTTTACGTTAAGCATATTTCTTTGTATTGTTGTTGTTGTTGCTAACTATTCGTATTTTCTATCTATCTAATATTAATACATTAATATAAAATAAATCTACGTTGTTTCAGTTAACACTCCACTTTCTAGGAAATTAGCATTTATTTCATGAATGCTAATCGAGATGTTTAATTGTATTACATTTTTTTATTTCGTCGTTACTGATACACATCGAATGTATTCAAATTTCTCTTTAAATATTTAATTATATTCTGTATTAAGATTTAATTTTCTGTTTTTTCTCTTACTGATACCAGTGTATGATATTTCGGCTTTTTTATTATACAAGAAATGTTTTTCCAACTTTAACGACCATTAAATGTCGTTCCATGCTCAATTAGAGCAAATCAGATTATTTAAACTAGCACTCACCGATTTCCTGATTGGTTATCCTGGCATAGCAGCTGCTGCAAGCATAGAGTAGAAGCGTGAGAAGTGACGCGAGAGATCCAAGGGGGGTGGCCATCTCATCTCGAAGCATCTCGACGCCCCGACGTCACGTCACGTCACGTCACGTCGCGTCGCGTCAACTCGTGTCAGCGACACACTTGCCCCGCTCTTCGCTTCCTTTTTACAACACCCGTCTTCTGCCCCCTCGTCGTCTACGAGAATCGTGAATCAGGACCCAGGCACTCTTGGAAGCACTTTTCGCGACTCAAATTCTCATCGTCGAACTTTTCCTCCACAAATTCTTCTCATTCGCCCGTTGATTTTTCCTCGTCAAACCTTTGAACACAACCATTAATACATTGAAATCGTCAATAAATCACAAGAACCATGATTACATGCGCCCAAACTTTCTTCTTACTTTATTTCTTACTTCAAGGCCATACTCTACGTGCCTACCCTTTTGTAGAGAAAATTGAGACGGAGAATACGGAGCACTCTTAACAGACTGAAGTTTTATTTTAAGTAAGAATGATCAAAAAAGCATGGTGCATGGAAAAATGTTATGGAGTCAACAGTTTTTAAATGGCAAATATAATAAATTTATATTGTGTTTATTATAATATAATGTGGTGGCGAATATAATATGAAAAATAAATTACGTATCTTTCCTTGGAGATTTGTTCAAAAACGTCAGTAAAGTAATCTGTTCTTATCATATTCTGCTCTTCTCTATTTACAGCGAACAAATACATCAGGTTAAAGGGAGACAACAAATCGTTAACTTGGGGGTAATCCAGACCTTGGATAATCCAGACTGTGCAATCTGGCTTTAACCGTATCCGGAATTAGATTGATCCCGAGATGCATTAGTTTGGTTTAGCGTAAAACAAATAAATAAAATTTTTTAATTTAGAAAGAAGGTAAATTTTCTTCGCTTTGTATCGTCGCTGTGTATCGCAATAAAAAATAAATTAACCTTTGCAGAAATTAAGTTTTTTTTTGTTTTGCAAAATATAAATATTGCACTTTCAGTATCAGGCAAAAATAATTTTTTTTGCGAAAGACAATTATCGTATTAATTGTTTGGTAAGCAATTAACCGAGCAATTAACGCTTAGACTGGACATTCAAATTTATCAACTGCCAAACATCGTTTACTTTCTAATCTAGAATTTGCTCGCGAGCAAAGCGTAACGCTTGACACCGCGATTTCGGAAAATTGCGACCCTTGCAAATGTAACGTGCGAGCTCGCGTTACCCATTTCGCGTGAACGCCCTTATGGCTCTCCCTCTCGAATTCTATTCTGCTGATTTTCCTTTCTCACCTGTGTAGCGAAACGCATGCAATTCCAATGGCAGTTGCTCCTGCCGCTCAAACTCTCTCGATAGCTGACAGTGGTACATTCAGCGTAATCACGCTGCTGTTTCCTTCCACCCTTTTTTTTTCAAAAAAAATACCCGCGCATCCGGAGAAAGCGTTGTCTCTGCTTCCACCGTTTTCGCGAAATATTTTTTTGCATCCGTTCCCACAGGAATAGAAGAGAGGGGAAGAGAGAGCGAGGTGGGAAAATATTTCATCCGGCGATTGCAATTGCTTCCGCCGCGGATAATTCGACCAGCAAAAATCCGGCGAGAAGAAAAAAAAAATATGCACAGTTCTAGCGCACGCTTGTATCCACCGTGGTGACAAGAGCGGTGCTTCTTGTCCGAGTTTTTGATGCACGCGCGACAGGCCTCGTCGATTGTGGCACAGAGCGCACCGGCGCGGCGCGGCGGCGCTTAAATATCGCGATTGTCGTTTAATCGAGTTACGTGCCCCAGTTATTATTTTATTTACCGATCGGCCGCGCAACAAGTTTATTTCCGGATACTTTGCCGTAGCTGTCGCTGTTATCACCCTTGTTATATCGTGACTCGTGCGTTTATATTGTGATATATCGCGTCGTCGATACCATTAATTTCGATATAAGAATGCGCTCTTCGATCGACACTCTATTAAGAAGAAGTACCAAAGCAATGTATCTACTATCTACAGCGTAAAACGTATACACTCTTCATTGTTTGTTTTTCTTAGAAAGAAAAATAACGTTTCTTGTTCAAAATAACAAATAAAAATATTTTTATAAGAAAAAAAAGTTAATTTGGATAAAGACTTTCCTCTCATGGCTCTCATATACTATTTCTGGTTTCAAAGATATTACGAAGAGCGCTAGAAGAAATCCTAACGCATTAAAACTTGCAAGTCTCAACGGTGTTCACAAAGGACTATCTTAAAAAGTAGTGAAAGTTTTTCAATACCAATTGAAGTAAATTATCGGGGGACACATTTCGCAGCACATTTCGCAGCATGGTCTACTATTATCTACACTCTACAGTACAGTTACTTGGGAAATTACAAACACTTTAAAAATGTAAAACCGCGCATAAACGTAAGACTGTTTTTAAATTGACGCATTTTGCAAATATACTTGTAGAAATCGTAATTGCACTTTACTTTTACAGTTGTTGTAAAACATGTTACGTTAGCGAGTTGACGAATATACGAAAGAAATACAAACCGAGAATAAGAAAATAAAGTCGAAAAAATTGCTCGTTTTCTAACAAACAGCAAATAACGGATTGTTATATTTTGCGATGCAAACTACTAACTACAAAAATTGGGAAATTAGATTGAAAAATACAGCAGATACGAATGATCCAGTTGCAATATTTTTCAAATGCAATGTTATCGGACTGTCATTTACTTAACCGAGCTTTTAAAACAAAAGTTCGCTGAAAAAACCAGAAATAATGTTTTATAATAATTATAAGCACACAATGCTATTTAAAATGCCATGGTGCACGTATACAAATAGCAAAAAGGAAAATTACAAATACTTTAAATCGAATGGCTTAATTCGATATCGCTCGATAAATAACTGCGCCTTTAATTACTTTTCGCGGGTGAGACTTGAAGAAATATAAATAATTAACAATTAATATATAAACTCCTAAGGACTCTCGAAAATTCAAATACAATATAAATTGGCCATGAGAGTTAAAACGCGGTACTTAGTGCGTGTTTAATCAAAACTGATTTATTTCGAGATACAAGATCCGATATTCCGTACGTTTTTAACATATGCCCTCTCCCTTCCCTAATTAAATCGATATCGATTTGATTAGGGAAGGGAGAGGGAATTTCTAATGTTCCAATGATAGCTGTGTTTTAAATCCGACAAATAATCGGCGCGCAGTTAATATGTTGGAAACGTACGGAATATCGGATCTTGTATCTCGAAATAAATCAGTTTTGATTAAACACGCACTAAGTACCGCGTTTTGACTCTCATGGCCAATTTATATTGTATATAAATAATTAATTTCTTTCATCGCCTCTCTCCGCTTGAGTATCTAACGAAGCAAAAAAATTGCATCAATTTTCAGAATGGATGAGCAAACAAACGAGCGAGCGAACGAGAGGAGCGCGTATCGAAGGATGTGCATCGTCCGAGAAATTGCAATGTAAAATTGTAAAATTGCAAGCGAGCAGTATCGGGCCGTTTAATTCGAGACTAATTAACGGTTCAATCACGTCCCACGCGCAGATATCGCGAGGGACCCGGTAAATTACGATTCATTATTCCACATCGTACATAGTCCATATAAAAGAAGTGCCCGGACAGTTCCATTCGGGAGTTAAACCGCTAACTGAAAATTTGTGCACACTAATTCCGCAATATCCGAACATTTCCACTAGTAGAGACGATGGACCAAAATAGAATCCCATTTTATCTTCAGTATTATATGAGGTTCCAATATGATAAATGTATGTATAACGATACATTAATTTTTAAAAAATTTAATGTAGCTCACTCAGATAAAATAAAGATAGACATAAGAATTTATATAAATCTATATAGAAATTTTATCTTAGCTAAAAGTTGTGAAAAGTAATAAGGTAAAAATATTATTGTAGTTTTATATATAGATATACTTAAAAATAATAAGAAGCTCTATATATATAACTACAATAAATATTTTTTTATTTTAAAGTTGGAATAGGTAATCATAATCGACAAAGCATACAGGTTAATATACGATAATCTATATCAAGAAAATTATTAAAAAAGAAATCCTTTTTTATTTTCTACTATATATGTAGCAGACAATTTATTTTATTTGTTGCCTTTATGCTAAAAAACTAACAAAACGGAACTAACGAAATGGAACACTAACAAAATTAGAACGCTAAAATCCCGCTAAAAAGTTTACGATATTTGTATATGAATAGAAAAATCAGTTTAAAAATGCTACTCACACAATGGTGTAGTAGTTGAACACAAAAATATAGAACTTGTAATATCTCTACCATAAATTAAAACATTTCATGTCATAATAATAAAACAATACTCCATTATTACGATATGAAATGTTTCCAGTTACATTTCCCTCCAGTTATATTTATTTCAATCAACTTTTTCTATATTTATAACAGACTATCATTTATATTGTGTGTGTATATTGCATACACATATATGTATATATACTATATTTTACTTAAACTCTTAATTTTACATTAAAATATCCAACGTTATATTTGTCTAATACGACAACGTACCGGAAAAAAACGCGTGAGTTAAATTTTCTCGGTGAGAGGACATTCATAATTAATGGCGTAATCGGTTCGTCGAAATCGTGGTATGAATTAGACACATCACGATGCAAAATAGCTGGGGTTCTTAGGACAGATCGCGACCAAAATCCCTCGATGAAACAGCATAATGTCAGGAATGTAATCGCCTATCCAGAGCCATCAGAGATTTCCATGTAAATGCATCGACGCACCTAGTAGAATTATTCGGTGGTCACCCGCCCGGAGGATCGAGGGTCGAGCCCTAACCATCTTCTCTGTGCTATATGATCTCTACAAGCTTATAAACGTACTGGATTGACGATAGGTGAATTTAATGACCGCGAGAATTTCGTTTTGCTGCGTATGCGATATATTATCTCGTAGATCTCGTACGTGATGTTATCATTACCTACGCGATTTCAGTCCCATATCAGATCAAACTATATTTGCCTTCTTCTCATTAGTATTCTAATTAAGTTGATTTCATTGAGATTTGATGTAGATTCTATAATCCAGTGCAATATTGAATATGAAATTGCGAACTGTGCGAGGAGATTCGTGACGTGTGATGTGAAATATACCAATGTGAATTAGTGAATTAAATTATTAAATCAACAAAAATGATGCAAATATTTCTAGCAGATATTTCATATAAACAAAAATATATTTGTCCTAAAGTTGAAACATGAAACAAAAGTATATTCTACATTTCTCATAAATAATCCTGCTTTTACCATAAAATCGACGATTTTTGTACGTGAAGTATTTGTAAATGTAATTGTTATCGGAATACAGAAGTATTTGTAAATGTAATTGTTATCGGAATACAGATATAAACTTTCCTGCCAATATATAAAGAATTACAATTCATGCTTTCTATCATTTATAATCTTTCACGTTTTCTAAAACTTTTATATCAGTGAAGGCAAACTTAAAACACAAGTAAATGCTTCAATTCTCATAAGTATACGTTTCGAGAGAGAAGTCCAGCTTTTATAAATAAGAGCGAAAGCATTCGCTTCATTTTATCCATAATCCAATATGTAGAATAAATTTATATTTAATTAATCAAATTTAATTCATTCCGTTCAATTGAATCGATTATCAACACACATAGACCATTGCTAGTTTAATAAAATGGCTTCTTTTTATAACATTTTGAAAAACATTGTCGATCTTACTGGAATAGTACTAAAAGTTCAGCAATATAAATACACAAATAAATTGCGTATTAATTAATATTAATTCATCAAATAAACAAAATAGATTTAAATACAATATAATTGGCCGTGAGAGTCAAACGCGGTACTTGGTGCGTATTTTTAATCATAACTGATTAAATTTCGAGATACAAGATTCGATATTCCGTAAGTTTCCAACATATTAACTGCGCGCCGATTATTTTTCGGACTTTAAACACAGCTATAATCGGCGCGCAGTTAATATGTTGGAAACTTACGGAATATCGGATCTTGTATCTCGAAATTTAATCAGTTATGATTAAAAATACGCACCAAGTACCGCGTTTGACTCTCATGGCCAATTATATTGTATTTGAATTTTCGAGAGTCCTTAAGGATTTATTGTAAAATAGATTTATATTTTATAGCACAAAAAATATAATTAATAATAAAAAGTAATTATTACTCGTTTAATGTACCTATATATCACAAGAGTAGTTTTTAATTAAAACTACTAAAACCAAACCTATATCAAGCGAGGCAAAATTATATTAAATCTGCCTTTTATTAAATTCTCAAAAAAAAAAGGTAGGTATAAATAGTTAAATAAAACGCGCATTTGATTTCAATTCGATGGTATCGTATTCTGGCAAATCGCATCAAACATCAAGGCATACCGATTGATATATCGGGAAACGAATTAGATTTAAAAATAATATGACAAAAAAAGGGACGGATCAGCGGTTTTATTCAGGATCTTCGTATCTCCAACAGGTATATAATTTCTAACGTGACGCGTCGGCTTTTTATAGGAGATTCTTTCATCTTTCCGATCACAAAGGCATAAATTGTTTTCGTGACTGGCAACGCGCGTCTTTTTCGAGAAAATTGCCAGTCAACGAGTGACAAGCACCCAATTTAAGTCCCTTGTAATATGTCTGTGAAACTGTTCTCCGCATTATCGTGTCCGATTGATCGTTACGTCGCATGTGAACTACCATCGCTCCCGAAAGAAACCTTCCTCGAAAAGAGAGCCCCGCGCGAACGCGAACAGATTTAACATGGAAATTTCACAAAGATTAAAATTCTTGCAGCAAAGTGCAAAATACACCGCCGCGCTGCAGCGAAGTCGCTCCAGCAGCGGATGATGCTTGCACGCGACGCCGTGATGGACGAGATGCATATTTATTCTCGAAATCGCATATGATTTATGATACGATGGAAACGAGAGAGGCGGCAAGTGTCAAGAAACAATGTGACACGATTAAAATTAATTCGAAACTATGTCGTACGGAAAGTCTCGGGGCGCGCGATATTACAGTTTCACTTCATATATGCGTAATGATGTGAATATTGTAATACAATTTTATTGGCCGTTCATAAATATTTTAGAGAACTACACCGTTACCACGGCAAAGCAGGAAATATGACTCGATATTTCCGTACACCGTAACACAATATTTCCAATATTCCGTATTCACATATTCAGAACAATATGGCCCGCTTTAAGTTTGTAAATAATATCTCATTATTTTATTACATTATTTCAACAGAACAATGTCGCTCCGAGAATGAATTCAATTGTATCTAATAATGTTATTTTATTTGTATATCAATTACGCCGATTTCGTGTCGTCGATTAATCGCGAGTAAATATACTTATCGAATATATGCTATTGTATTACCTATATATTCATTTATTAATGTTGAAATATATATATTTTTCGAATAGTTTCATTAGACGCCATCTTGATCACACGAACTATGATCAATGGACCTCATTGTTGCAGTTATAATTAAAAATTTTTAAATTGGCTCATCACGAAACTGTCACGAAAATTAAGGGAAAAGGTTGCAAAGTGAGGAGTAGTGTTAATGAGCGTGGCAAAGCCGAACGTGGCGCTCCGCGAAAAATGGTGCGCAATTTTTAATTTGGAGCACCGCAATTAAAAATTACGGACGTGCGTCACCCCCATTTTTTTAAATATGTACGGTAACCAAATAAGCGTAGAATCATGAATGAGAATGGAGAATTTTAATGATAAAATAATGAAAGTAAAATACACGATGCGCGTACGAGAAACGCATCTAGCGTTTTACAAATATTAAAATATACATGCGTTTTAAACATACAAACACATACATTTTAATATGCCGTATTCATAATTAGCGATATTGTAATAATGTATTTTGAACATGTAGCAACATTTCAACACACAAATTTAAATTTTATATATATTACAAGAAAAGTAAATATATTTTCATTTTTTTTTAACAAGAATTACTTTCAAGATATTTAATCTTAATTTGTAGCTTAATTCCAGAAATAATTTAACGAAATACTAAACTTACAGAAGCCAGTAACATAAAGTTACTTTCGAGAAACACAATTTCGGAATTAAAATGCCAACGCGACTCCAGAAAGCGCGAACCTTTATGTCGCTCCGAAATACGTATTCTATACGAATAATTGTCATTTGGAGTAGATATTCCCACGTAATATACCTACGATTACAGATTCGGAATGTATTTTGAACATATAGCAACATTTCAACACACAAATTTAAATTTTATATTACAAGAAAAGTAAATATATTTTTATTTTTATTTAACAAGAATTACTTTCAAGATATTTAATCTTAATTTGTAGCTTAATTCCAGAAATAATTTAACGAAATACTAAACTTACAGAAGCCAGTAACATAAAGTTACTTTCGAGAAACACAATTTCGGAATTAAAATGCCAACGCGACTCCAGAAAGCGCGAACCTTTATGTCGCTCCGAAATACGTATTCTATAGAAATATTGTCATTTGGAGTAGATATTCCTACGTAATATATACGATTACAGATTCGGTTGAATGGCCTATCCAGTGATTAACGCATTTACCAAATAAGCCCTCACTTATTTGTGCGAGATATTAACCATTCGGCCGAATATCGTCCAATAACGTTCGCGCAAATCGTCAACTCTCTCGCGAACGTTTTCCATCGATCATCGTTTTACAATCGTCTCGCTTCGCGTTCTGTTTGCACCGTGCAATCTTGGTTTGAAAGCAAAAAGGAAAAAAAAGAGAAATCACCGATCTTACCGTGTAGAAGATCCTTGGAGATAATAATCACAGCAAACGACATTCCCTTCGAATGCGGTCGCCCGTCACGACAGTCCGTTTCACGCTCCAAGGTTTTATTACCATCGTCGAGAACGATGCCTCGCAGCTTCCCGCAGGACCATCACACCGTGTTAATCCTCTCGATTCACGAAACACACACGAAAGCACGCACACACTCGCGTAAAAGCGGAAAGACGGGGGGGAGGCGAGAAAATTTTATAAGAAAAAGGAGCACACTCCCTCTGCAACTTGTTGCGAAACGCGCGATTGGCACCTCTAGATTATCCGGGCCGACGGATTGTTTTGCGCGCCCGACGATCTCGACTTTTCTCAGTCTCGCCGAGTTTTCGAAAGAACTGTCGCGGTCACTTTCACCACCGCGGGATTCCACGCCGAGATCCGCGAGAAGTGTCTCGAATTCAAATATGTCGATCCCCGAATACGGAGCGATCGCAGCAGCTCGCTCCGCGTTCTTTCGCGCCTCGTCGCCCCGTACGAATTGCGCGAGACAACTTTGGAGTTGGAGTACGCGCGACCGGTAGCCGACACGGGGTGACTTTTCGCTCGACCGACCGTGGAAGGGATAAAGACGCGACGACTGCACGACGAGCACTGAGCGACGTAAACGGCCGAGCGGGCCGAGTGGGGCATGGGGCGCGCGCCGGTCGCTCGCCCGAGCCCGGCCGAAGATTCCCGAGGCGGGCCGAGGCGCTCCGCGAAGTGTGCCCCGCGCGCGCGAGAGCGACCGAGCAAGTAAACTGCTTCCGCGCGATGCATTTCTTTTTTCCTTTTTTCCATTTTTTTTTGTTTTGTTTTGTATTAACGCACCGATGACCGTGACGGTGCGCGCGCGAATCGTGTTTCCGTTTTGCGAAGGGCGAAATTTACAACGGATGATAAATACACCGCGCCGGAGAGCCGGAGCGCGCTCTCCGAGAGAAGCCGGAAGCGAGACCGCTTAGCGCCTCACTCCGAACCGAACTCCGACGCCTTTTCCGAGCGTTACGCGGCCACGCCGCCACGGCGCGGCGCGGCGGCGGGTGTAGAACGACGTGTAACCTGTAACACCCGCGCTGCTCCGTCTCACGACTCTCGCCGTGTCACCGACGCGGACGTTACACACGTACGTCGCGCGTTTAATGTCGCGTAAGTTATTCGATATTTGCCGGGTAATGTCGCGTAACTCGTTCGATATTGCGACAGTGATATTTCTAACGTCTTTTACGCGACGGCCTCTCGCCTGCTCTCGCCGTCTCGCCCCTCGCCCTCACGCGATGATAAACACTCGTCCGACCACTTCGCGAACTATCGACCTTCGATCTTCGATCATTCGGCGCCGATGTTGGGCTTCGCAGCGACTGACGCAGCAACTTCACACTTTAAACATACTGGCCGGTGTATGTACGCGTTTATTTCGTCGGTGGACAATAGGCGTCGACGGCGAAGCGAAACGAGCGACCCAGTAACGGTAGGTGTCGGTATAATTGCTGAGAACAAAAATACCGGAGCCATCGAAAGCTTTTACATTGCATCATAAATGTACATTAACATTTCCATGAATATTTAATCCATAAATCGACGAATGAGCCAGAAATTGTGGGACACGCTGTGCGTATGTGCGCGTGTGTGTGACTCTTGCCTGATGTCGTAATTATAATGTAATGTAAACAGCAACGCGAAAACACTTTAATATATAGCATAAAAATTACACCGTAACGACAATATATGACAATGTAAATATTAATGTTAACTGAATAATAATATACAGCGTGTTTCACGATACCTTATACACTGATAGTGTATACTACACAGCGATGTCTATCTCGCATTATTATTATTGTACAAAGAAATTTTTCGAATTAGTTTTTATAGCGACCTAATAATTATTGCATTAAAGTTGTGACGTATCTTATACAGATCGCAGCTATAATTGTATTACTTTTTCCTTGCTTTCAGGGGATTCAGCCAATTCTGTGTGGCAGTAACTTCTGCGTGGCAACGCACGGTAACATCGACACGGCAAGTCATTATAGAAGTTATGATTGATAATTAATACTTGCCTAACGACCTGAGAAAGTTCTGAGGTTTTCAAAAAATTTCCGCAACTATGTTGACGATCTGATCTTAAAATCTCATACCTTTGGAGCAAATTTAATTAAAGGATAAAAGGAATTATGTTATAACGCTCGATAAAAACAGCAGCTAATAAAAGTAACAAACGGTCAATTTTCGAGCAATCAAATAAGGATGTTAAAAAGTAAAACAGAAACAAACTTGTTTATTAAAATTTTAAAAGCTACAAAAACCTGTTAACGTTTTGAACCATACTTGGTCTTCTTAAGAATATTATAACAAAAACCCAAAAGAAATCTTATTAAGATAAAATAAAAAATAATTACTTACATTTATTTTATTTTTTAATGTGCAATAATAAACAAACAAGTTTATTTTTATTTTATTTTTTAACATACTTACTTGATTGCACGAAAATTGGCCGTTTGACACTTTAATCAAAAGATACCTGATCCCCATGGCCAATATTGCTTTCTTCTCATGGCCAATATTGCTTTCTATATACTGCAAACAAATAAAACATTTTTTGAAGATTTCAATGCTTTCTTATGTTGGCGAACGTTGATTTATGCGTACGAAGATATTCTTAAAAAGCGATTGCATGATAGATATACCTGATATCGACTATATGAATTTTCTTGAATTTAAAAAAGTTCAAAAGTCCATGAAAGAATGCGAAAGCTGCGTTCTATCAGTACGCAAATGGATATACGTCTGGATTTCTTTCACGATACATTATTCATTATTCATCAGAATCATTAACAGGATTAAAAGAGTTCTGTACGCAGCTCATATTTTCAGATAAAATAATTTAAAATAGGACCCTATTTTATCTTGTTTTTACTGTAATTTGTAATAAAGCTTTTTAATTACTTGATAATAATTAATTATGCATAAACATCAGTGAACGTCGCGTAGTATCTCGTTTATGCGGCACGTAGAAGGAAATCTCGTCTCTGCAAAATATTCCGAGAAAGACGCGAATAGAATTAGCGAACGAACTATCCGTATATTTATTCGTTAGGGAAGAAGTTATTTTCGCGCGGAAGACAGGATTTAATCCGGACGCAACGAAGCTCCGCGTATCCGTGGTTTATGAAATGACGTTTCGTTCACGTCGAAAAAATATGGGCGTCCAATACGGGGCTATGATTATGTAAAACACGGAAAATCCCAGTCTACCTGAAAGTAATTGGAACATTCGCCCAAGAGATTTTTTTGGATCGAACGCATTATGCGCCGTGTTCCATGACTTCCATGCATTTTTTGCGAGTTATGAGGGCGTCGTATATAGGTATATATGTATATACGGCGTCGTTTTATTTTGCGCGGCGTGGCGCTCTAGTGTTTGCGGTCTGTGAGTTGAGTATCTGCGTTGAGTGTGTTGAGGGAGCATGTACTCCCGCGAGTTGTCGATATGTACACAAACACGGGGGTAGGGGGTGAGGGAGGGGAGGGGAGGTGTGTGTATCTCTGCATTCCCTCTTGATGCACTCACCAAGGTACGCATGCATTTTTATAAGCCGTCACAAGCGGATATACTGGTTACGCTCCTTGATCCATATCTCAACTTTGCGTCATATAACCGCGACAAACCCGCGCAAATAAAGAAATTGTGCAATAATTATTTATTCCTTGGTGCAAACAAAGAGGACGAGTATCAGTAAGAAGATCCCGAGGGGTAATGAAAAAAAGGATAAAACTACAAATTATTTTTCACATATGTAACATGGAATAAAGCTAGAAAGAACGGAGGAAATAACGCAAAGGATTAAAGGTCAAAGTTTAAATGTGTCATGGAATATGCGGACGAAAAGCAATATTCCTATATTTTTTTCTTTTTTTAAACCATTCTCATATATACATATAAAAATGGCGAAATCGATATTTTCAAGTTCAAAATCACGAAACTCCATCAAGTGAAAATAAAAATCACTAAGAATTATCATTGCCAAACTATCCGTATTCCGATAACAGAAGTGTTAAAAAAATTTCGTTATTTATATTTTTCAATTTGTCGAATAAAATAGAAACCTTCTCTTTTTATAAATATTTATTAGGTAGGGACTTGATTAAAAAGAAAGAACAAAATATCACGTCTTTATGCACATATGTTTAAAATGCAGCAAGGCATTCCGAGATGCGATAGCTTGCGCGCTCAAAAGAAAGTTGTCTCAGCTCTTCTAACGTCTACCCAGCAGGTGCACTCACGTGATTTGCTTGTCTCGGTTGATGAAAATACATGCTCCGACTCATTGCAAAAAGGCTTGGCCGCTATAATGCCGTATTGATAAAGATAATGGCAGTATGTCTCCCCTAATAGCCTAATGCGATAAAGACAAGAATGGCGATGAGACAATAATATCTCTAGTTGTTGAGGCAAATAATAAGTCTTTTTGCGTCACAAAGCAACCTATCTCATTATACCTATTTAAAGGCTTATACTATAATATAGCAATCCATTTCTAAACTTATTAGCGACCTTATAGGTATGTAGCGAGCTATTTGTAGACTTACACTGTAGCGAGCCATAACAAGCCACTCTACTAACCAATAAGACATATTTTTATGTTATTATGTTATATGTTATTTTTTTTATGAATTTGCTGCAAGGATGAGAAAATAATATACGTATAACTTATTTTCGAAGCAACGCAAGTCGAATTTTGTAACATCATGAATTTTAATGAGATGAGTATGCAAACTGCTATACGGCATATATTTATCTTACCAAGATTTTGAAACTGAATCTACACTTTAAAATAAGCGGCTTATATCTATGTATAATACGTTTTAATATACATGATACTCTCTATTGTAAATGTTTTTTTTATTTATAATGGAACGTAATATATTTATTTGATGTCCGTGATCTCATCTATAAAATGCGATTAGGAAACGTCGAAATCAATGAAATGTAAAACAAGTTTATTACTAAAATTTTTAATTTGGAATATACATATAAAATAACTAAATGCATTTTGCAAGACAATATTTAATCATTTAAAAACCGAACGCATAATTTAAAAAATTAACAACACTCTAATATAAAAGGCTTATATCTTAGATTTGCGTTTAAAGATTTACATCTATGAATAATTTAAATATGAAAGTAATTTTTTAAAAATAAGAGATTGTGTAAAAATATTGTTTACACAATATGAAATATCGGTTGCTTGTTATTTCATCCGCGATATTACAAACCATTTAGTACAATTTTCTATTCTTCGATGAAATTTGTCTTTTTCTTTTCTCTTCCTCATCGACATAAATCACGCGAGGCAAGCTAGCCACTTATTAAGCAGTGGCCCTATCGGGTGGCCAATTATTCAAATATGATCGAATAAATACATAAGCAAGCGAGAGACAGTTAAGTCGATCTGGAGCGATGCGATGTCGTTTGTATACATATAAAAGGCACCGACGAACGAGCGGTCGTTATTCGCCGGGATCTTCTTGTCGTCGACGATGCGAGCGCACCTTTTTCGTGCTGGATGCGCAATGACGGAAGAGAGGTGGAGTTCAGTTTCAAAAGAAGAGCGCAAGAAACTACGAGTGCCCCAGCACTAAGATCACCTAAACACCCTAGCGTTTTCATGTCATCATTCCAAAGCGTATCGCGCATACGCCCACGGATAATCGACGAATACTCGCAGTGACGTTTTTCTTAATTATTTCGGTATCTCGAACGATTGCTTCGAGACGACAACGAGCGACGTGAATAATGTTAGGTTGTCAAGAAATATTTGAAATTATTTTTAATAAGTGTTAAGTCGCATCAGCCGTTCAATTTTGCTGTGAATTTTAACATTATATATTTTTTCGCGAAATGTAAATTTGTGCTCTTTCATTTAATCTTCGAAGCTGTGTAAACTTCTCTCCATTAAAAAAGAAATTGAGACTGTGAGAAATATTATGTAGACTACACACCACTGTAGATATTACGATATACAGCGATTACAATACACATTTAATATATAGACTGATTTGTGCAAACTGTACCGTTAAACTTTCAATCTATAAATTGTTTGACGAAAGTTAATATTCATCAAGGGTCGATCTTTCTTTAACAAAAAGTCAACATATCGATTATTGCAGTCTTTCAATCTTAAGTGCGATTTAAAATCAAGACCTTGTCGTAAATTGCACTGTTAGGAATGCAAATATATATATTTTGTCTTTTTATATTTATAATTTTATTATCATATCAAGTTACATAAAATTACTGAAATATACAGAATATTAAATTTAAAATTAAATTATATTAAACTTTTTGAATTAAATTGTTTAAAAGTCATGGACGAAGATTTGTATTTAAAGATCAAAGATTTTTTATTGCCGCTGAAAGTAAATGCTTTTATATAGGTATATGCTTTTAATAACGCGATATGATAACAATAACGTGTCGATCATCTATCAACTGATCGCGCCGAACAATAGGTACTGCATTTTCTTTTCCATGGATATTACGCGAGAAGTCAGAGCGCTTGATTAAATAAGACATCGATCAGCCATTTTCCATTATCCCATTCTTTGGCCTGCAGCCACCATTCTTTTCATCAGTTTTCTCGGAATACATTTTGACAACATGCAGAGAGAACCAACCGCGACGTCCCGCGGCCTCTTCGGAGTTTATGAGAATGCATGTCATTGGCCCTATTGTGCGGCTTATGGACCCTGGCGAGAGCAGACACGAAAAGGACCCTTTTCGAGATGCTCGTATGAAAGCAAGAAAATTCTCCACACATGATATCCCATTATTGTTCATTTTAAGCGCTTCAACAGCAGGTACGCGAAAGACTTTTATTTCCGCCCCGTAGAAACGTTTGAGAGGTATCTGGCGAGATTATTGGACGGGGGAAATGTTATATCATCAGAAATTAACACATTAAAAGGACCGCGCCCGGTTTTAACGAGTGCAATACAATATTGTGTATGTTTATTCACAATTTTTAGTGTTTTTAGAACAGTCTTGAAATTCTGTATTTTATATTAAATTAAAATCGCGCAATTTTTTATGCGTAAGTTATAAAATAATTATTAAGCCATATTTTCTCTAAATAATTCACTATTAATCACAATTATATCTTACATTATATAATCATTGATTATTAAGTAGAATATCAAAATAAAGAGAGTAATTTTCTCAATATTTTACATTTGTCGAAAAAAACCTTCCCGTCATCATGGTATCCTGTAGTAACTATGTGCTCCGACGTGAACGGGTTAAGCGTGCGTAATAAGGTTAATGGCCCCCGACAGGCACCTTGCGGCGAGAAGAACCGCAGTACGACGCGACGTCTCGAGACTTAAACGTGTCGCTTTAAATAGTCAATCAACCACTTAATGTCTCTCGATTATGCCAATTTGAGGAAAGTAGTGCGCGTCACGGCACTCGCGGATTTCCAACAAAACTATAATTGCTTCAGCCTGGATACTAAAATACGCAAGCTGTATTTTGATATTTATTACAAGGCTTTTTGCTACAAGATATTTATTATTAAAAATTCTAAATTAATTACAAATTTAAAAAGACGTGTTATTTAATCAAATTTCTGTTGAAAAAGGACCAACTTCAAATCGGTCGTAGAACACACTTACAAAATTTGTCGACTTTTTCTCAATATTACTCTGTGTATGCTATTATCTTGCAACAATTCTGCAACGAAAGAGTTATCGATTACCGTGGACGCTGATATTTGCGTCGATGAACAGATGCAGGAATTAATCGCCAGTAATCTATAGATATATTACTATTCGACGATCTTCGATTCGAAAGGTATCGAATAAAAGCCTACAACAAGAAGAACTCACGGCCGGTTTGGCGCGAATTCATTATCGAGTTCGTTTGAATTTGTCGACTAGGTGCTTTGTTTCACTCTGCCGCCTCGAACGTTGGATGAAATCTCAATACATGGATCTTTTCGCGCGTGACGTACGCGAACGGTGATTCGTTCGAAATTAAATCTTTTTCGATATCCCTTTTGATGTAATTCGTTTTAATTTTAGCTCGCCTCCGTGCTTCGGCCTCCACGGGAATAATGTGTAGAGAAACGATGGAAATTTCTCGAAAGAGAAAATACGTGAGCTAACGTTCGAACAAACGTTCTGTCTAACTTTTTTCCCTTCCACGTATCTTTTATAGATCTATGTATAGAGACGATCAGGCGAAAGTGATATGTTGTTTATTTTAATTCACGGGCTAGCTGATCAAACAAAGTTATTGAAATGGAACTATTCAAACATACTTCGCAAATTGCATTTTGTCGAATAAATATTTTATCGACTTTTCGTATCATGGTATTTTGCCAGCTATTGTATGATCTCGATTGCACGACTTATTAAATGCTATGCAAAACTTTTATCACAATTTTTAATATTTATTTTCTGAAAAGATTTAAAAAAGTGGAGATTTTAGCCACCTTCATCGAGCAAGATGCTAGACGAAAGGAATTTTAATTTGTGCTGCACATAATTAATTTATATTTCAGCAAGATAAATTTAATCTCGCTTAGCGTTTCTCATATTTGATTGATCATGAATTGCTTGTAATAATGTATAAATTATTTATAGAAACAATAATACTTTATAAATATGAAATTATATAACACATACGTGATGCATACGTATGAACATTGATTTGGACATTATTTAAATAACAATGAATGAAGTATGAGTCAATCCTGGTGTCTGTATAGAAAATTTATTTTATTCAAGAAATTGCGGAGATAAATTTTGTGCATACACAGAATACAAGGTTTCTATTAAAAGTTTATTTTGTACTCGGATTATATGAAATTAGCGTTCGCCAAACGATATTTCTATTTTAACGATCTCACCGCGACAAATAGGTCAAAATTAATGCAAAACATAGGATGCAGACGTATATAACATCGCGCATGACGTAGTTATATTGAATATTAATTTATTCGTTATAACGAAATTGATATACTTCAACAGAAATTTGCTCGCGTCTTTTTACGATATACAAAGCTTAATAACGAAACTATAATGAACGGTTAGGTTTACCGAGCACGTTATAACAATTCGAGGTAGATGGACGCTCTTGAATGCCCGCAAGAAAATAAGGAAAAGCTAATAGGTATACTGTAATTGTAACAAAAGTCAAGTAGATCTCGTTGTCTTCGGCAATAACAAACGTGACGACCACGTTGTTATGGTTTCAGCCGTGTCGCGCGAGGACGGACAATAAAACCGCGTCCGAAACGAGCGAGGTTTAAACACCCGATCAAACGACAGCGGTCACATGAATTGCGAAATTAGCTCGGTAGCGAGTCGGCTATTATCCAGGCGCTTAACGTTAAGAGACGTAAACGTCGGAGAGCGTACTCGAGACTCGAGTATGCCCCTTTAACGTAGACTGTAGACGAAGAGAATTAGTGTCCGAAGACATCGGGCGGTCGACGCGGCGCCGCGCCGCGCCGGCCGGTGCATTTCGTAAATATTTGGTGGCCGCGGCGATATCGTTGCAGACAGCAGAGTGCAGCGACGGGAAAAGTCGTACCGCGGTGATATACTCGTGAGAAAAAAAGCAGCCAAGCGAAAGGCGCTAATCCGCGCTGCAGCTTTTCAGGAAAAATTAAACGATGAGGGAATAAGCTAGAAGTCCGCGCGATTGTAACGATGATAGGAGAGGGAAATTGTGAGAATATAAAAAGATTTAGGTGCGGAGAGAGAGAGAGAGAGAGAGAGAGAGAGAGAAGAGGCGCAGAAGAAAATTGTAGTGTAAAAACCGTGTGAGTACGTCCCCAAAAATATAGAAACTTTGTGCACATGTCACGTAATACCAGATGCTATCGACTATTTGGATGAAGGATTATTTTTAATAATAATAATAATAATAAACTTTATTAACGGGTAATAAACCCTTTAGCGTACAAAGGAAAAAGAAAAAACAAGAACAATAAAATTTCACAACATAATATGAAGAGCATTTAAGTTACGAGAGTAGACGAGAAAGTTTTCGTTTAAAAGTTGATACAGAGCCACCAAAAAAGTCAACCCTATTGGAGAAATTACTTGCAGATATTATTAGCCTATTTACACAAGAATTTGCGTTATACAAAGTACGGTGATACCCGATGTGGAAGATGGAGTACTGTCTTAATTCTCTAGTCGGGATGTTAAAATAGATACGTTCCAACAAATCCAGACAATCAGTAAAGTGATTGAGAAGCTTAAAAATAAATGTAAGGTCAAAGGTTAGTCTATTTTCTAAAGATAGCAGATTTAATCTATCTAATATAGCGCAGTAGTCGTGGCAAGTAATTGACATGGGATTACCTAGCCGATAAGCAGCCATACGCAGGAATTTGTGCTGCACACGTTCAATCAATATCTGATGGCATTTGAAATACGGAGACCAAACTATGGAACAGTACTCCAACTTAGGGCGAACTAACGTACAGTATAATAATTTTAAAGTGGTTATATTCTTAAAAAGTCTACCCCGTCGGAGGATGAATCCAAGCGTTCTATAAGCAGATGAAACTATTGATTGTATATGTGTATTAAATGATAAGTCCGCACTGAATAAGACCCCGAGATCTCGAGCTTCGCGCACTGCTGAGAGAGGTAAACCATCAAGAGTATAGTTGTATAAATATGAGTTACGTCTATGAGTAAAATGAATGACAAAACATTTAGAAACATTAAGCCGAAGACAATTCCTCCTACACCAGGCCTCAAGTTCAAATAAGTCATGTTGTAATAAAAGTGCATCAGCAGGTCCATTAATCCGACGAAATATTTTAAGGTCATCAGCATACGATAAGAAGTAACAGAATTTAATAAAAGCAGCTATGTCATTAATAAATAAAACAAATAAAAGAGGGCCAAGATGTGAGCCCTGTGGCACTCCAGACAAAACATTTATACTTCTGGAGAAGCTATTATTAAATTTTATGACTTGAGACCTGTTTGATAGAAAGCAGGATATCCAACGCAAAAGAGAACCTCCGAATCCTAGAATTCGAAGTTTACATATTAATATTGTATGATTAACTGTGTCAAAGGCTTTTCAAAAATCGGTATAAACTAAGTCAACCCGAGATCCAGTCTCAACAGCAGAAGTTAAAAAATTGTAATAATTGACAAGATTTGTCATCGTTGAGCGTCCTGGTACAAATCCATGTTGTTCTTTTATAATAATGTTTTTACATATAGGGAGCCAAGCTTTCGTGCCACAATGCCTTCAAAAATTTTCGGCATAATATTTTGTCTATATATAAGACGATAATTAGTAACTGATTGACGGTCACCTCCTTTAAAAATCGGAGAGACAAGACATTGCTTTCAAAGAGACGGAAAGGTACCATCCTTCCTTTAACTGGAACAGAGTAGATTGTTTTCATGTAATGGATATTCTTATGTGTAGATATCCGGCATATAGCGTAGGTATATTGCGACTTCTTACATATTTAGGTATACATATGAATCTACAACAGCATATTTCAATATATCTTTATTCAAATGACTAATGAGATAATTACTAGTAAATTGTGTTTGACAATGTTTACTATTACATTTTAATTAATTTTTTAAATTTCACATTCTACAGTATTTTACTAAAACTTTGATGCGCGATAGCCGGATACAAATATTCGTTAAAGTACCATTTAAACATACTGATGGGACTTAATAGGCTCGCACGTATAGGACATTTAATCGATAACCCTCGTTTCGTTGCGCCGATAATGATACCTACGCGATTGTGAAGAGCTGAATTTACAAAAGCGATCGACGAGCGGTTGGAATTTCGCTTTATCGCGGTTGCTCCGCTTACAAACCAGGGATACGCCGCGTAAAAATTTATTTTAACCAGCGCGCGAGGCTTGAACGCGGTCTAAACAATGCACGTTAGTTGTGGAAAAAAAGAGGAGAAAACAAAATATGCGGGAACAAAGCAAAAATCGCTGGAGCACGCATCGATTTCGATACATCGATCTGCTGACGGGCAGATTCATTGTTTCGATATTTTCCATCGCATATTTTAATTGACATTCGAGAAGCGCGTCGCGAGACGGCAAGAACCATCCACACATCAACGCGCCCGGCATTGTGCGGGGGATCAATGCCAATCGCCGGGAAGCATAACCGTAACGCGTCTCTGTGAGAAAAAGTATTAATTTGTTTGCTCTTCCGAATAGAATGGAATGAAAAGTCGAGTGCTCTCGCGGTAGAGCGGGCAAAAATCTGCCGATTTCTTTTCAAATCGGATGAGCTCAATGAGAACCTATTTAAACCTAAATTATAGGCGCGCTTTTTATTATTATACATGACGAAATCTTTTTCCTATATTCAATACACAATATTCTATCAACTGCTAACATCCCATGTAAATGCCGTCATAAAAGTATTTATATGTTCGTAACTTTAACCGAATAAAAAAAAATAATTTGAATCAAGATGCATAACTTTATCATTAATAAAAAATATCTTGTAAGAGTTGTTTCCCGCGTTCTCTCAAGCAAACTTGAAAACATATTTTGGAAATTTAAGCGCTATTAATAATATGGAGCGTTATCTTCTTGAAAAATTGTTTGTAATCACGCGATTGGAACTTCCTCCTCGCTGTAACATCGTTGTGATTCGCGAAGTCGATGGTTAGGATGTGCTTTCCTGTTATTTTACCGGTTTCCGCAAAATTTCGAACGCATTAAATCGAAGCACGTTCCTTATCAGCCATGCTCGAACCACTCTGTCATAACGCATCTGCCGAGCCAGCTAGTTTCAGGAAAACAGATTTGCGACACTTTTCGATTTCCATTCGATCCCTCGCGCGAATTCGTGGTATTTTTTCCAGTCATAATATCAGAACCGCAAGCTTCAATCATAAATATGCAAAATATTGCACACGATAACATTAGCTGGATTTTCTTTAATATGTGATCTGTAAAGCTTGTTTTCCTGGTTACGATGATATAAATATGTCAATGTTTATAATTGGTATAGATTACTTCTTTTGCTTATTAAATGGAAATATTTTGGAATAATTTATAATATTCATTTAATTATAATTCTGTATATATGTATATTTAAAGAGAAGTTGCATTTTGAATATTTTACCGGTGGACATAATAGTACACAGATTATATTTGTAGTACAATGGTGTGTAAAGCTTTGAGCGTTAAAGAGCATTAACCCTGAAATGCTGTTCTAGATTAATTTTCACGCGCGCCATCAACATAATTTATCTTTTAGTGTTTTGTAATTGAATAAGAGTGAAATATACTTTATTATACCTATACTTCAATACTATAAATTAAAAAAGACTTGTTAAACTAGTGTTAATAATAAGTAAAAACTTCTTTCATAAAAATTTTTTGCAATATCTTACAATATTAACTTGCTATTAATATAGAAAAATTAATCTCGCATTCTCTAATTAAAAATAATTGCACGAATGGCACGGGGCATCTTAATCGTAAGATGGTGCAAAGAGGAAGGAAGGTTAATTAAAATGCTGACGCTAAACGAAAGTATTGTCCGCGTTTCTCTCTATACGGGAATAGCGTAAAGGATTCGGGAGAATCGAAGATTGAACATTGGCGGATCCTTTCCGCGAGCTATTTGCCGCGTGATAATGAAGCTGGTGGTTCATTAGGCGAAAAAAAGCTCCGGTAGCTAACGTTATTGGACAATCCGGCCACCGTCAGCCGCTTTATCTCGCTTTTATTCGCGTTTCCTCCTTCGCTTTCTCTCTCTTTCTCTTTCTTTCTTTCTCTGTCTCTCGCTCACATTGCCTATCACCTTTTCCCTTCCATCCTTCGTTGGTGGCAAATCCCTCTCGCTGCGTAGCTCTGCGGAATCGCAGCCTCAGTCACTGTTCCACTCCAGGGATTAAGTGTATATCAGATGATACGAGATTCCGTAGAATTGAATGTGCCACCGGCGGCGGTACAGTATCAACGATATATATATATGTGTATATATATATACGTATATATATATATATATATATAGATATGTGTATATACATATATACCGAGGGGGGATTATTCTGTTATTTTATCGGGTACCCGGGATCGAACACGCCCGCGGGCTTGACCGAGGTGCCCCGTTCGTGCGTTGTTGGTCCAGTGAAAAGGTGGGCGTGCATATTTATCGCATAGTTAAGGGTTTGTTTAGGCAACGATAATGATTCGCATTTTTGTCAAGAGACACGCAGTCACGCGACTTACTATTAGACGTCAGTCATTATGCTACCTATACATATAATCGTTAAGGCTGAAGAGAAGAGAAAACGGAAGACTACATAAAAAATAAGAATATATATGAATGAAATGTGGTATTGCATCTATGAAGAAATGAAAAAATTGTTTATCTAAGAAAATTTAAGATATTTGATAATTTAATTTAAAGAAATGCGTGAATATTTTAATTTTTATATTTTTGTTAATAATTTAAAGAAATTTTAATTTAAAAAATTAAACTTTTTAAATAAAAATAAATTTTGATATTAGATTCTTTTGCAAAGAATGTATTTCTTTCTTGAATAAATAAAATAATTGTAACAGTACTTATGTATAGGTATAATACTACAATTGCACATTAAAGAAAAAAATTAATAAGTTCATAAAAAACAAACTGCTATCGTAATACCATACTTGCTGTGATAAATCGCTAATTCGCAACAAGTAGTTAATGGCGTCATAACGTTCGCAGTAATATAAAACCCTTCTCACTCGGAGATTACAGCGCGACACGATAACATACGATAATTTCCATCGTATAACGACCGCGATATTTTTTTCTCCACCAAAGTTCTCCACCATAACGTAGCTCAAAATTCCCTTTGAAACAAAAAAAAAAGAAAACTCGAATGACCGTGTTAATTTAACAAGCCGTAAGACGAAAAAACAGAGTCAATCCCACCGAACTGCTCGTTGGCGCATCACGAATTCTATATAATTTGTAGCGTGTATACGCATTTAACCTTGAAAGTGAAAGGCCGAATCGAGATCCAGGAATCTAAACTCTGCAGATCTGTATGAGATGGAACCTGATTTTTTAATAAAATGTCAAGAGTTTTGTATAACTATATTAAAATATTTAAATATTCAAGTAATTAAAATATTACATAACATAGAACAATTCTGTCTGTTTGAGACGCGAGATTTTCTCGTATTTTTCACACTTAAAATGAAATAAACATTTATCTATATAAAATAAATTTTCAAACGTATAGAAAAGGAAAAGTAAAGCGGGAGAAATACGATTAAATTAAACATATGTTGTAATAACAAAGTTAAATAAGATATAAAGTTGCGAAATATTACATTTAATACATTTATCGTCATACAATTTAAAAATACTAATAGGCGATCTTAAAAATTTAATTCCAATATTCCACATAAGCTAAGCTAAGCTAAGCTAGTGTACAGAAACTTCTGATTAAAGATAATAGTCACCACATAGTTATAAAAATACGAAAATGGGATTTCTCAGAATATACAAGAATATCCCAGAATAACGTAAACTAGAATAACGCGCTAGAAGAGGAAAACGACACATTAGATGCGATCTTATAAAGATCAATGTAACTAAACTGGTCGCATTGTCCAAACAAAATTCTTCTCATAATATACAACCGCGCGAGGTATTCCGGGCAAGTGAGAGATACACTCACGAAGCACCCAGAAGCAGCGCGAAACAGCTCGTAGAAGGGCCGAGGTAGAAGCGATAGATGGAAAAAGGAGAATGTTCGGAAGCGGTATAAGGAGAGGAAACGCAGAACGCAAAGAAGAGCGACAGAGCGAGATGGAGGGAGACCCTCCAATAACAGTCGCCTTCGTATTTCTAGCCGTCCAAAGCCGAAGGAAACCCACGTCGCCAAAGCGGAATCTCAATCTCGAGCCGGAGACCCACCGTATATACAATATTTGCACCGACAATTTTCACGAAACTGTTTAACGACAAAAAAGAAAGAAAGGAGGTATTTGTGTGCGTTATATGTCGTGCCAAACTGACATGGAACTTAACTGGATTTATTTCGACCTACAGAACTAGGGTTCCTTGTTAATCTCTCAATTCGCTATTGGCGCTGAAATTTCCCTCAATGAAGCGATCAGCAGAGTTCCGGCGTTTCCTCACAACGACGTTGCAGTGCATTAGACGATCAGAAGATACAGTCTTGTAATCGCTTTTTTTATTTAAAATTGACAGCTTTAACATAATTACATTTTATTTAAATTTATTTTAAAGTAAAATTTTATCATTTTAGATTTTATATACAACAATTATAATTATGATTGCTAAATAATTTTACAATACATTAGCAGCAAATCATGTAATTAAAGTTTGATATTTCAAGATAATATTCAATATTGTGGAAGCGTATAAAGAAACTGGAGGAGCTCAAATAAAATTTTCGATTATCGAAAATAAAATTTTTTTGCAAAGCATGGTGATTTTTGATCGAGAATACGATCATTTTGCAAAGCATTAATGATCAACAGAATTGGATATAATTCTTCCCCTTGTCCATCCGTCCGCGATCTTTCATCTCCTTCTACTTTCGAAGCTCGCGGCATCACCCTATCATCACCATCGGGCATTACGAGCAATACTCTCGAGGTTCCTTAATTAAAGGGATTGACAGCTACATTACTAAGAGCCGCGTTATCAAGAGATCGATCTGCCGTGCGGTGGAAAGATCGACCGCTAGGTACGACCGAGTGCATCCTGTTTTTTCGCTTTCGTGAATCGCCTGTCCGGAAAGTAACCGACGGCTGTCTTCCTTCGGGTCCTTTCGTAATTCCGTAGCTCGGTCGGTGCCTTTGAGGAGCCGTCTTTAACCGCTTTCGTATGAAGAATCGAATTCTCTAACAAGAGAGGAGAAGATACTACGCTTTTCTCTATCTCCGACGACGCGCGTCAGGATTCCTCCAAGTTGAAAAGGCAATGTCTTTTGCAACCTCAATCGTTCAGACGTACTCTTGGAATACGTATTAACAGACGTAGAAACGAACTTTAAGGAAAGAAGTTAACAAGTCATAGTTGGCTAATAAAATAGATCGAAAAATGCTTTACTGAATAATAAAATAATAAAATAGTAAAATAGTTATGAAATAAATTCTTTCGTACATAGCAACTTTAATCTTTAAAATAACAAAAGTCCGGAAGATTAAAAATTTTATATATATATTTTTAGGCATTTGATATTCAGTAACAATAAAATTCTCAACAAAAATTTTAGAGTAAAGAATAAATTTCAAACGAAACGGAATAATGCCAAGTTTCTCGAGAAATAATCCATAATGTATTATTATCTAAATTGCTATTCTCGGTTAAAACTCGAACTGAAGCGTGAGACGGGTCCTCGAGGTGAAAGGATCGCTCCTCGACTCTGCAGGAAGAATTATTCCAGAATGCTTACTTTCGCTTATCGTGGAGGGTATGCTTGAGCCAGGGCTCTATATGCAGAGTGCTTGTTTAATAATCAAGAGACTTCGCGCGGGATGCATCGCGGTGCCGGCATGCCGGGGCTGCTTAATCAAAATTCTATCGCATCGAGCGCACTTCTCGAGCGCTGGGTCGCTGCTCCTTTTTTCCGCCACTTTATGATTCGTCGCCAGGAATATATCTGTCAACAGGTAAACGAGCGTACCTGCGATGAAATGATCATTCAGCCTTTATTGTTCCGTGACGCGACGAAAGTGTCGAGTACATTTGCCATCTGACAGATGGGATTTGATATCATGGAAAATATAAGTGGCATATTTAGTGATGTACACCTATGGCACTTTAAGTTGATTCTATGAAAAAATTTAATACCAGAAAATGCCATTATTAAATTTCCATAATGCTAAAGATTACAAAATTTTAACAAAAATATTTAAATAAAATGAGATAGACATACTCGGATAATTGAAATAAACATTTTAATACATAAAAAATTTTGAGATATAATATAATAGAATATATATTTTTTGAAATAAAAAGAGAGACCACAACTTTTATATTTCTGATGATATTTTTTAGATTTGTTATTCATTATATTTTTTATTTTTGTAAAACAGAGTTACACGATTGTTTACAGTCAAAAATATAAAAATAATTTATTATTGCATTGTTTTGACTTTCCAAATACTGTAAATTCGATATTTTACAATATCCAGGTTTTAATGTTTTAATACTTCTGAAATTCGTCAAATTAAAAGAAAAACGAGTAAAATAATATTATGAAAAGCAACAAATCAAGTAAAATGATATCATGATAACATGATATCATGTTAACGTAGTAATTTATTTCTTTTCTTGCATTTAAAAATTCAATAATTTTTGAATTCACACAATACGAGATTCTGCAAATTCTATAAATAAAAATTATTTAAAATACGTTGCACAGTATATAATAAGATACGGTTCAAAAAATTCTCTTCATACAATTTACGAATTTGTTATCTCTTTAAATTGATTTAATTAAAGATTAACAAAATGCAAAAATTGTCACCGATAAATAAGCAGCATCTTCGAAATATACATTTATGTGTAGCTGTTTTCTTTGTGGGATTCCACAACAAAACTCGCAGAAGTCGCAGGATGCGCGTAATTAATGGCATTCTTCGTGGCAGGCAATGCGCTAGCGCGAAAGCACTTCGTTAACCAGACGGGGGTATATGGCGTTAATAAATTTTCCTTAGCTGGTGCAGTGGAGTATTTACGAAGGGACAGGTGGTAATATGCTAATTAGAATTCTCTTAAACCTGTTTACGGCTATCTTATGTTTGTGAAATTGATAAGATAACACGAAACCTGAAGGTTCGATCTCATCTAGTTGTACAAGCGAGCATTCCTCTCGCTCCACGGATTGGAAGCCCTCATTCAATTTATACGATGCATAGATACGCACTTGTCGCTACTACCACGCATGATACCATCATAACGAATAACCGTCATATATCTTGCGGAGAACACACCGCAGTACAATTCTCTATATTAGATTTTCGTGTCCCATCAAGTCGTAGGGGTCACTCATTTCAGAATGAAAAATTATAGCGGTTTTAACATATTTATATATATCAAAATTAATTTGTTATTTGTATAAATAAAAGAGTTTATTTCGGTAAAACATCAAGAAATAAAAATGCAGAATGCACATTCCATACAGATAAATTAACAAAAGAATTTAAATTAGGCATAATGGGATTAATACATATAGTTGCAAAATTACAATTTTTTAAAACTTCGAAACTAAGATGTTAATATTCCTTCAGTGCGATCTTAATGGGATCTTAATAGAAAAGAAAGGAAAGAAAGGAAAGAAAAAAGAGAATGAAGAAGAAAAGGAAAACTTCTACTAACTAAAGTAGCAGAAAAAAGTTTTTTGGTCTAGATTAATAAAATTCGAAAGAAGAAATAGATTCGGGAACAAAATCTGTCATCGTTATAGCGATAAAGAAATAAAAAGATCGACGTTAACGATTGTTACAACTAGAAACTCAAATCAATTCCATCGCAGCTAATTGATGTCGTAGGCATAAAATGGATGGCTATGGCGATCGTGAAACTTGCGTCAAGTGGCGTCGGATACCAGCCACCGAATGTTTCAGTTATAACTTGTCATAGTTCTTGAACTAAAATCGATAGAGCGTAAATTTCGTCGGCTTTGCGTTAAACTCGTTACGGAGGATAATGGCCGGCAGCTTTCGGATCCCACAGACTCGAATCAGAGACAGTTTGATCGAGTATTCGATAGATGAGTTTACGATACGTTCCCATGTTACCAAAAACATGAAAACAAAGGAAAAAACCAATATGCAAACGTTGCGTTATTTTATAAATATACTTTTTCATTCGTTTCTTTTAGCAAACAAATATTATCCAACTTGAAAATAAAAACATATATTTATCGATCTATTATCATTTATGATTTCTAAGATTTTGCAGTTAACTTTAAAAAATCCGAACAGAAATCTGCAAAAATTTTATTTATGGAAATTTTAAAAAATTATTTCTGATATTACAATAGTATTTTTAAATTTTCTGAGGACAAAGAACTATGACATTTCAAAAATTTATATACATAGAATGATATATAGAAACGCCATTTTTGAGCAATATGTAACACATTAATATTGAAATACGCGAATCGCTTGTAATTTCGGTATGTCGTGAAATAAAAAATTTAAATTTCGTATACTTTGAAATATTAAAATTTAATTTTTTCCGATTATTATTTCTCTATCATACTATCGCGTTTGCAACATACAATCGCAAATAATGACAAATCATTTTCCGCGTATGCACAAGCTGCTATACAGTGCTGTATACACACGCACGCATTTATTCAAATAACGCTACAGAATGTCAGAGAGGCGATGTGCTGCGGCGCGGCGCCGGACGCTCTCAACTAGTTCTGGCATTCTTTTCTTCTCCTCTTTCCAGCACGCTCGTCACAAATAACAGGTCGCCCAGTATATATTTTATAACTACACGCGTGTCGATGCCGGCGCGTCGTTATACGCTCTTCTCGAACCCGTAATCATCACCTACCATCTATTCCTACCGACGAACGCAGGTATTGGTGTTACACCGCTGCACATCGCTCGAGGGCGAATCCTCTGCCCTCAACGGGAGGAGGGACATCTCCCAGTTACCATGGAACCTCCGGACAATAAATACAGCACCACAAACCTCCTCATCACTATGAAGTTGTCCTTTCCTCTCTCTCTCTCTCTCTTTCTCCTGCCTCCTTCTCCCTCGATCTCTCCCTTATTTTACGTTTCTCTCTTCCTTGTTAACGATGGAACAGCTACCATTCAAGAAGATCCACGACGATGTACGATTAAATGATCGGTAGTTATCGTTAATTGTCGATGGGACGGTGTCGACGTGTCTCAGAAAGAAACCGTGAATTTCCCTCGTAATCTTACAGATCCCGTCGTATTGCGCTTTTCGGTTCAATGTGGCAACGAAAATATTTGGATTTTTCTGAGCTAATTGATCAATATGTCAGACAATTAGTTAGGAAGAAACATAATACTAAATATCGCCAGAGTTAAAGATTTCCGAAGAATTTCGACAGTCGCAATGGTAGTTGGAATTTTATTAGATATAGAAAAAAATTAGTGTATCTTAAAAGAATTTAAATAATATTGATCTTTTATAGAATTCTCGTATATCTTTGAATGTTCTTAAATATAATTAAATAATTTTCTCTAATCTTTTATTAGAATCTATGTCTTACAAATCTGTAACGTTTTTGTGAGTTGCAAATTTAGTTATTTTGTATTTAAGTTTTAATCATAATAAGCAAATACGTTGTTTTAAATTACATATGTAATATATATATGGAACAACAGCAACATTTATTCTATCTAATTATAATGTAATTTTTATTTACAGAAAATTAAAATTATTGATTATTATGTTACTTGCTTTATATTGGAATTTAATTATTTTTAATAAACAAAAATATTGATCTTATATAACTTCATAAAATTTCGATATTAAACAATTACAAATTTAATCTTAATTGTTACTATTTTTACAAAAATAGATTAAAAAATTAAGATATTTTTTTTAATGTCACAAATCTTTAGAAACATAGATTTGATTATTTCACCGAATTTCTTGAGAGCTAGCACACGTATCCACAATTTCAGGACAGCGTGAACAAAATGGAGGAAAAGGGGGTGTATGAGAGGATATATCCGATCGCATCGCATTTTACCTGCGGGCAGAAATTTACATCTCCCGCAGAAGCATTTAATCAGCTGGTGCCCAAATGGAATTTGGTGGCGCTTTAAAAGGGCGCTCGAGGGGGAACAGGTCGAGCAGGGAGAAAGAGAACGCGGGATAGGCTCGTACACGGCATATTCGATACCTAGTAGCCGTTGCCACTCAGGCAGCTTTGTTGAATTTCACGCCATTTGAGTAAATGGGGGAACAGATCAAACAGTGTGGATATTTTGTAGCGCTGTTGCTGTTGCAACGCGTGGTCGATGTAATTCCACTCGCGCGGCGAACTCTCCCCCTCCCCCTCTCTCTCCCCCCTCTCTCTGCCCCCTCCCCCTTCTCTCTCTCGTCCTCTCTCCATCTTTTTCCGATTAGCTGAACTCCCTCTTACGCTAGAATGGCGCTGACCGTCATAATTACGGCTCCCCCGCCTCCTCTGGCCCCCCTTCTGGCGCGATTTCAGCCAATCTGCAATCAACGCCCGGACAAATGATAGCGTCGCAATTTCGCGATCGAACACCGTCGCCGTCGCTTTGTCAAGCAGACACGCGATTTTCTTTCTCGATGGAACGTAAAGTGGCGACTTGGTCATTCTTTACCGCTACTTTAAGAGTGAGAAAAGAGGTCAAATAGAAAACCTGATAAGAAGAAATGTGTTCTGTCTCGGAAAGAAACGGGGTAACGTCCAACGTAAAATAGTATATATATGTATACCTAGTTTTCGATAAATACCATTAATAAAAAAATTAGTACACGTTCTATTTCTAGGATGTTTAAAAATAATAAAAGAATTCCGCACTATTTCTCGGTAAAATAGGTCCCGACCGATTTTCTTCAAATTCCGTATACAATTAGATGTATCATTAGGTAGATCAACCACATGAAATATTTTTGAAAAAAGTCACTTTTTCGAACTGTTGAAGCAATATACCTGATAATGATGCAGAGTCCGTATTAGGTACACGATATTTTGAGATTTGCATTGGAAATCATTCTTGTAAAAACAGAAAGAGATGTAACGATATCTGGAATTCTCGATTTTGGAAGGTTTCTCGGTACTCTATTTGACCAAAGAACTCATTCGAGAAGTGCTTCGATGACAAAGTTGAAATCATATTGTTTTCTATGTCAATCGTCATGGATTAATTATATATTGCCATACAAAATATTACAATAGTTTGATTGTATGTTACTCGGACTCACAAAGTTAATTCTCAGTTAATTCTTCAGTAAAAAAAAATAAACAAAATTAGTAAAACAAAAAAATATTAAAAAAGAAAAAAGAAAAATATATGGGGCCAAGTACTCGGCACGTCCTCGTCGTTGGCCCTGGATAATCATCCTTATCCTACGGATTAGAGAATTAACTGACAATGAGTCTGATTGTGAGTAACATACAATCAAACTATTGTAATATTTTGTACGGCAATATAATTAATCTATGACAATTAAAAAACCTTCAAAAATCGAGAATATATATAATTCTAGATATCATTATATCTCTTTCATTTTTTACAAGAATGATTTCCAATGAAAATCTCAAAATATCAAATATTATTACATCTCTTTCATTTTTTACAAGAATGATTTTCAATGCAAATCTCAAAATATCGTATAATACGGACTCTGCATTATCAGGTATATCGCTTCAACAGCTTGAAAATGTGACTTTTTTGAAAAATCTTTCATGCATCTATAATTGTATACGGAATTTGAAGAAAATCGGTCGGAGGAACCTATTTTACTGAGAAATAGTGCGGAGTTCTTTGGCATTTTTATTGTACATATTTGCTATAGACTAAAAAATATTTTTCCGGTAATTGCAACGCCGCGCACGCGACAGAAGTCCTAAATATCTTTATATTTAATATATTATTTAATTATGTACAAAATAATTATTTACAAGATATTATTACTGACATACATGTGACATCCGATCTGTCACGAGAATCAAAATATTGCATATATGTGACACGCGGAAGCGTAAATGTTAATTAACTAATTATAACAAACGATGATCGTGATTATATGAGCATAAAAGCGATGAATCAGTTATACTTTAATAAACACAGTTCTCTGGACACGTGAAAGCAGCGTTACACACATTTTGGATAAAATCACAAAACTACCGAATACAAACGCCACAAATCGTGAAAGTGACATCTCCATCGTCCGCGCCATCGAATAACCATAAAGTTTCATCAATCTGTCGTATTTTCCCCAATTACCATATCCTTAGTCACGTGTGTCTATCCCATTATTACTCTCATTCAGCTGCGATGTATCCTTATTACTGCGGATTCCGTTTGACTTCGCCGCGCGCGTTCATGTATCATCGCTCGAGTGACCGACCGGTCCGCGAGGAGATACCCGAACCCGAGGTGGCTAAAGAAACCGTGCGGGTATCTTTAATTAATGAGCCGTCGAGCTCATTACTGGGAATGAAATGCCAATATGGAAAACGATGAGTATTAATTCCGGTGCTAAATAGGCAGTTTCGAATCTAATAGCTTGTTTACCATAAATCTGAAAATTTATCGACTATTCTGACGACTCAATTTGCTTGGTCCGGTCGGGATAACAAAAGTTAAAATATAAATAGGAACGGCCATAACGGCTCGCTATAATCACCGAAATCGGTTTCTTTGTTGTCGGCGAAGCCCACACGGCTCTCTTGTCGATACTCAAGCGGTGCCCTCAAAATTTCTCCATTAAAACCCGATACGTTGATGTTCGTGATAGATTATTACTCGTGGATATCGATTACCGCGTAACCAACGGCGGTGAACATCGATTATCGTTTATCGATTATCGTCTGTACCGCTGCCGAGCACTAATGGAGCTCATCGACACTCTTCGAATCCATATTGATTCGTGACGGCTCGTGGTTTCCGGTTATGATTAACAAACAATGCCAGATGAATCGACGATCTATCTATAATAGAATAGTAAATCAATCGACTATCTATCTCCCATAACTGTTTTTTTTTTTTTATTGCGAATCCTGGATTGAGGTTGATAGTTATAAATTGTCGTCAGCGTATTAGAGAAGTATTGGGAAGGATTGATCGATTTTATTGCTTCGCATTGTCCGTGTTTGCATACTTCGTTATCGTCGTTTACTTTATTTATGACATAATTTTTTCCTGTAAATTATAAATCAATATTAGTACGTTACCTACGTATCGAATATTGGAAACTTCGCATATTCTTCAAGTTGTATAACATTGTTATTAAAAGTATAATGCTCTAATCAATTTTATATCCGTAAATACTTTAAGTGAAATCAATTAATATCAATTTATAACGAATATAGAAATCATTTATTTTGTGGCATAATTGGCATAATATTTTATTTCATTTTGTTTTAATATAAGTCTTATAGACTCGATCAAATACAAATTAAATTTCTAATTATTCGAAGTTCTTTATTCTATATTTTTATAATTTTAATGAGATATTCAATGCACGGATCATATATATGTTATACTTCCTCAATTCAAGGCTTAGTACCCACAGATTCACGGTGCACCAATACGCGCACTCCTATTAAAGGGGGCGGAGATTTTCGTGTTAATACGTCATTAACTCTGTGTATTACGGTACGATTACGTGGCTGAAAACGATCCCAATTTACTCTCAGGAATCTCCATTATCGCAACGTCATCAGAATATAATATTGAAGTAAGATACTGGGTGCTCTTTAGCTCGCATTATTTTTTAAGAGCAGATTCTTTGACCAATTTGAAGCCGTCTTATCTCGGCAAACGTATCGAGGTATTTAGTTTTCGAATAATTAAAGCTATCCAAGAAGATTTCTGAATTAATTCAGAATTGAACTTTAAATGAGAAATTAGATGACAAAAAATAATACTCAGAAAAAGATGGATTTTATAACGTAAATGAATTATTATATGATTTTAAGTATTAAGCACATATATAGATAATGCTATAGATAGCGATTTACCTCAATGTTTTCGAAATAAAGAATTGATTTTAAATTAGTTAAGAACTTGACTCTTGAGAAATAACGCGGCGAAATACTGGGACACCTTGTATATGTATATTACTGGTTTTCCGATATATTATTTATATTCTCATTCTAGTTTAAGAAATTTAATTATTTCTACCTCACACTTTCCTTTTTCGCAATATTTATTTCTCTCTTAGGTAATTTAGCTAAAACCTTTTTAATCTTTGAATTAATGTTTGGTAAACCGGTTCTTAATACTATGACAAGGATTGGCCACCATGTTAGATAACAGCTAAATACTTTAATTTACTTATCTTTTATGCTAATGGAACATCTAGAAAACACAGGAGTATAGATATCTTTTCTAATTCATTATTTTTAGAAACTACATGTTTAATTTAAAGTCGCGTGAAATGTGAAGTAACATAAGTTTATTTATTATATAATTATGTACACTGTATTCATATCATTCATTATCTTAGACAGTTGGAGACAGTTGGGATAATTACATGTTATTTACATATAAAACATGAGTTAATTTGACATCATTAATAGATCAACTATAACAGGAGATGCCTCGTTATCTCGAAAGTTTAGTTAATAAGCCAGTGTTATCTTCAACTCATTTAAAATCGATCCTCATCAAATAAAAATCCAGAAATTTAATTCTCGAAAAGAAAAACAAGTTAAACGATTATGAGCATTAATTATGTATGTAGATAATTATTTTATATTTAGCCAAAACCTTTTTAATCTTTGAACTAATGTTTGGTAAACCGGTTCTTAATACTGTGACAAGGATTGGCCACCATGTTAGATAACAGCTGAATACTTTAATTTACTCTTATATTTTGATTTAAATTCTTTTACGAAATCTCTTTCTTACAATGTTTAAGAAGAAAGGATTAAGGAGTAGCTTACTAAAATCTGATAAAGAAGAACACTGAATGTTTTTAACAAAAATTTGCGGCTTAGAATATTATCATTTTAAGTCATTTTAATTATATGTAGCATCAAAGATACAATTAGATGTAGAATTAGATCAAAGGTAATTAAATGTAGACTGGATCAAACGAACGTTTTGTTTAATTTTTCCAAAAGAACATATAAAACAAAATGTTTACGCAAGAGAATAAGTGAGGGGATATCTCGCGCGTGCGAACAGCGGAAATTTATGAAACAAATGATTTGGTCAGTGACCACGATTCATTGAAACGAGCAAATTAGATCGTACCAATAGCGGATATTGCGCTGCAAAATGATTCGATGAAACTCATCGATCGACATTACATTTCCAGCCGCACTGTGACCTACTGTACTATACGCTCCGAGGCATTATTAAATGCCCTTTACTGGCGAATATTACTGCAAAGTGTGTCTCAAAGGGTATCATGCACATCTCGATTATTAAACAAGCAAACGTCAGATTATTTATTTTCAGAAATATTTAGACGACTGGGAAATTTTCATGTAACATCACGAGTTTAAATATGGTATAGAAACAAAGTTTGTAGCACAATTAAACTTTATACTTACTGTTGGAAAGCATTGTATTAAAGTGAGAAAATGGATATTAGTGCATAAAATTTAATATCTAAAATATGAGGTTAAAAACATATATCTTTTATTTTTAACAATTTTTATTTGTTTAAACGTCTTACATTTAATCAAAATGAGATTATGAAAGAGGCTTGTTATTCTAGAAAATGTGAAAATTAAAGAATATTTTTTATTACGTATATTTTGGTTTCTCAGAAATTATCTGAAAATTGTTAATAAAAAATTGACATTTTATACGCAATTTTGTAATACATGTTTAAATACGCGCTAATGAGTACGTAATGAATAGAGACGCGCCATGAAAAATGTGACTTTGTTCTATTTATCGACTTGCACTAAATTAATATGTCAGCGTTTAGTTTAGGTCGAAAGCGCGATTAATCTCGCGGGACGCAGTACGTCGCTTAATTCGCAAAAGTTTCGACGCGGCCCACAATGGAAACAGGAACACCTGATACCTCAGCAAGCCCCGAGGTGCATTCAACGCGCAAAACTCGCAGTTGCCCTCTGTTTCCATGCTATCTGTAACGCGAATGCCAAGCAAGTTCGGAAATGCGCGTACACAAAGTGACCCGCGCGGTGAAATCGCGACGCGACGCGACGCGCCGCGCCGGCCGGGCCGTCCGTCGCGTGATAAGGCCGAGTTGCGAACAGTTGATAAGGCAAGGTTTGTCGGAGAGCGGGATCTCGCGCGTACAGTGAACATCGCCGCGAATATCGGATTCGCATTTAGGTACGTTGTTGCTTCCGACGAAGAGAGGTCTATTCAACATCAACTGCAAGATCGTTATCCACCGAGGAGGAAGATTATATCCATTCTTCGACGTTAAAATCCGCTCTTATAGAAAATATCACGGGATAAATCCCGATCGATAAACGCCCCACTTATCGTCGATTCTTATCGCGCGCGATTCGCAGTAATAATAATCGTTTAACGAATCCGGGCAAGCGCCTCACGTTTCTATTTTATTCTGCTCCAGGACGTAAACGAGCCACTTTACACAATCTCCCTCCTCGTCTTTTGTCAGAAGCGCGGCGAGAGCAGCAGTCCAGCCGCGCGCATTTGAGGCAGGAGCGAATTTAAGTTCCTTCGGCCCGGTATCATAAAACCGAATTTAACATTAATAAAGTTTCGCGCACTTTGTATCTGCGCGCGCTTCTGCCCGCGGCTAATTCTTTGCAAAAGCGGCGGTACGGTTTACCTCTTGCTTGAGCAACCTGTTTATCCGCGAGGAGCCTTTTAAGTTTGCAATTAAAAGTGTTGCGGGCGTAATGCGCGGCCGCGTCGAGCGGAAAAGCGCTAAACGGAAGCCACCAACCGTTTTATGCTCGACAGTTTAACGCTTCGGATTTCAGCACATTAACGCGTGTATTTTCGCGCATTTTAACGAGATATGCGCACCGCGCAGAATCTCCATTTTCACTCGAGAGTTTTATTTAGTAAAATCTCGTTAAGCATCCTAACGAGAGTATGTTCTTTGTTATAAACTTAATCTTATTTAGTGGTACTATATATATGTTTGATATTAACAAAATGTCCATATATGCGTTATCTTATCAAGCTAAACTTTTGAATAAATAGAAATATAACAACATAATAATAAATATAAATATATATAATATAATATAACAATATATAATACTAAATATGAATATAATTTTTAATAAATACATTAATTTTTTATAAGACCACACAGAATACACATCCCATCTCTCTTACGGATTATAAAGCGATGAGAATGATAATTACGCATCTTTGATAGCTATACGTATCATCAATTTTTCTTACAATTTAACGAAAGTATCTCATTAACAATCTTTTCAATATGATCTCCATGATCTATATTGCTAAAAGCTTTTACGACAGTGTAATTAACAGGTGTGTTTACTCTAAAATTATTATGCCCGTCAAATTACTGCTGCTATTTCATTATTGCACTTCGCAAATGTTGACACACGTCACTTCCGGTAAATATCATTAGTTATATCACGGTAACTATTTTCGAGTATTTCCGTGCGGCTTTTCTCGCGCGGTCAGATGGCACGCGCGATATAGTAGGATTGCTTTAGCGGCAAAAGTGATTAGAACTCATAATGTAATCACACCATACGTATTACTTGCTGTATGCACGCTACGAAGGGTCCAATTACGCGTCGAGTTTACGAGGACTAACTCTATGTCCCGCGTACGGGAGAGTTCAATCTATGGCAGGACAGTTTATGACGAACTAGTAAGCCAAAATTGTAGCCGCGGCATAAAACTTGCAATTGCAATACACGATAAGTTTCTTTGCGAGGTTACTATACAAGAACGTTTGATTACTCGATTATGCTTATGATATTTAATTGAGCTATTTTTATATAGATTTTTATTATACGTATCAATGTTTGTTAATTACCAACTTTAAATACATTTAATTAACAGTTTCACGCATATAGATATATACATGAAAAAATATGGTCCATACGGTATATTGATACATGGATATAAAAGCATTTAAAAGAGAGAAAGAGATTTTTAAAGCCATCGCAAATGATTTTAAAATTAAAATTTTTTACAATCTTTTAATGTGGAACTTTTTATCTTAAATATGAATTTATCTATCCTAAAATAAGCAATAGTTTTCACATAGATTTAATAACGATTTTGTAAAAAAAAAACATCTAAAAAATCAGAAAAAATCATGATGTTTTATAATCATATACTAATTTTATATAAATTGATTGCTATAAATTAATATAATCTGAGAAACCCAAGTATTAATATTTTAAAAATTGTGATTAATTTCCATGCACATCTAAGCGAACATTTTCGAATTGTACAGAGAAATTAAAATGCATCGAATATCATTTGACATGTGACCTGCGACGGAATAAATTATTGCTCCGCGTAAATCCTTTCGCGTTATGATTTCTGGGACGTGTAAAAACAGGGTATGGTAAAGGCGTTAGGGCGTTCGCAGTAAAACCGCTCGCAATAAGCTACCGTACCATCGATATTTCATTGCTTTATGTCACAATGTGCGCTGTTCAAAGGCGTCGCATCGTCCTGGTCCATTTAGCAGGATACACATTTTACGGGTGGTAATCGGCCAGGTATTGGAAACACTTTCAACGGCTGTTTATTAGTAAATATCGTACTTCTATACGCAGGCTGTTATTATGGGAACGAGGAACCTGACGAGCGTGACCCGATAAAACGGTGGTGGTTGGTTTATCGACCCGATCATCACCTGGTGGCGAGAAAAAAGTCACCGAGAAATTGCACGGATTAAAATTACATGTGCACGAGAGGAGAGCGCACTTTTATTTCGTACAATTTTCTTCGCGGCGCGAAATATCGGCTCTCCAGTGAGATAGTATCCACGTGTTCTTTTTTTTTTCGTTTTACGTGTAATTGTCCATCGTGTAAAATAGACCGTACAAAATGAATGTTGCAACATACTGCTTATATAAACGCCATAATTTAAATGAATTTCGTAAGTTCGCAAATTTCTCAAATACATAGATTAATGTTTTTCCTATTGCACATATTTAAAAAATTTATATATGTATTCCTCCATTATAATTTCCCATAATCGTCTTTTTTATAATGAGTTCATAATTTACGATGATGTAATCTGAGGAAATATGAGGTAGAAATGAGTTATTACCTGAATGTATTAAAATATCGCAATTGTAAAATAATCACTGAAAGTCTTTTGAATTTAATTTCGTATTTACCTCTTTCCGATAATTGCAGTTTTTCTGAAAGATGCACCTTGTATAGTTATATATAGATATTATATATTATAAAAAAAATCGCGATCATGAAAAATCGCGTTCGAAATGGTTATATTCGCTTTTTCCGGCAGAAAACAGCGAAAGAGATCTCATAGTCATGTCAATAAAACTGAAACCTTCTGGTTCCCATTCTGCTCTATGTAGCTTTTATTTCCTTTAAACGTTACTGTGAGCACCACGACAGAATTTACACCGAAATAATCGTTTGCGTTTCTCTATTAAGTTTCTCCAAGTGCCAAAGTTCACGATAATTAAAACTAAAATATAAAAGAATTTATTAACTCTTTATACGAACTCTGCGTCAATAATAATGGCTTTTCAATTGGAATCAGTATTGATAATTAGTATTAATAGCAAATGAAATATTAAATTAAATTACATTTTTAATAAAAATTTTTATTTAATAAAGTCATATAAATATTTTTGTATTTTCTCAGATTTCTTATTATTAATAATTTTCTTTGATCCTTGATTTATTCAGTTTCTATATAATCTACATCTGAACTTAAGGATTAATGTTTGTACAATTTGTATTAATTGGAATAATTTTTAAATGAATATTATCGAAACAATTTATTTCCACTTTCTAACTTCATATCACAGGCGTCTTCTTGCAAATACAAGTAGCATTACATGCATATCAAGAAATTTAAACAATGTATAGATGTATTCATCATTATTAACAAAAAAAAAAACAGTTACAAGCAGCAAAATTGTTTAATTTATTATCGACAACGGAAATACTAGCGTCAAAATGTAGCGCCAGTGTTTTTCGAATCAGCAATAGATGTTACGCGATACATATTAATAATTCACATCCATGCTCAGTATAGGTATTCGTCAAAATTATCAGTGAATTCACTCTATAGCACATTCAATTTGCTATTCAAGTTGCTTTTAAAGCTCTGACGGCTTTAAAAGCAAATTCGAATGAATCCTCGAATACTACGCGTGAATGAATGGAAATGAGAGATTATTAATTAGGCTATCTGTTCTTCTCTTTATGACGAATTTCTGCACGTTTTCATGCTAAAGCAGGATTGTATAAGCTGAAATTTATATAGTGTTAATTAGGCATTTTCTTTATTAAAACGAAAAAAAATTTTGTAATGTGACGTAATGGATCTCTTTCTTCCAAACATAAGTAAATCGTAACTCATGAATTAAATAATACTTATTAATTTTCGAATTTAATGATTGTTATTGCAAGAACAAAGATATTTTTTATATAAATTTTCTTTTTGTAATAAGAAAATTTAAAAAATAAAAAAAAATTTTTTAGTTTAATTTATGTTTATACTATACCTAGTCTAATTTTAATGTTTAATTTATCATTTATATTATTGTAGAAAGTTGAAAAGAATGATTCTTTTGCTTAAATTAGGTTTCAATTATTTAATTGCATGTGTTCTGTTTATTACATTGTCTTATTAAAATAAATATATGTAGATATTAATGCTTATTAAATAAATCACACAGTTGCTTCTTTTATTACGAATTCCGTAACTGCAAATTACGAAAAAAATACGTAATTTAATTTGCATTTTATTATTTTACTAAAATATCTCCGATGAAAATAGTTTATATTATATAATTCAAGGACGTTTCTAATAATTGAAATCAGTATCTAATAATTAGATGATCAAGATATGTAATTTTTCTGTGTGTTGTAAAAAAAGATATACTCATGGTCTTTATGTCTAAAAGAGTTAGTGATGTTGTAATTATATAAACGGCGAACCATTGGGCTTTCAGTAACAATTAGATTTTATTACGTTGCAGTATACTATCTTAGTACGTTTCGGTTAGTGGCCTCCGTCAAAGGGTTTAATACATTGACCGTGAGCATCATACGGTGTCCAGAACTTTATTGCCCAAAGGACAAGGAAACGTATGAGTCGACGCGGACCCTTCGATCGAGATAACGTGTGCACATGTGATTTTGTAGATAATTACTTAATTAAAATACCTCCGGGTCGCCGGTAATCTTGGAGTCGTCGCGAGATCAAACCTTCGTATCGATCTTCGGGCATTTTTCTCTTCTTCTCGGCACCCGATAAATTCCAACGTATTATGTCTTGATCGGGACAAGATTGTTTGCGGAATGAATTCTTGTTTGGAGAAAGAAATGGCGAACGGCAACGTATCGATAAAGCGTAAAACGATCGTCTATTGAGCAATGCTATAGAGGCTATTTCTAAACCTTGCCTAGAACTCGATGGCTTGTCTAATCAATTAATAATACTATTTCATAGAACGACTATTGCTTTAGCATTAATTTAAGATTTAACTTGATGGTTTAAAAGCTTACGATCACTTTCGATAAATAATAATGATCTGAGCAATTCTTTATTAATTCTTTATAAATTTATGAAAATAGAATTAGATATAGGTATTAGATATATCTCTTAATTAAAGTTTTATCAACTTTATATAATTATTTACTATTTTATTTGGAAAAAAGTATACAATTTATTAAAAAAGCTAAACTAAATTACAATTAGGAACGAGATATAATATTGAAATATAATGAGTTATATAATAATATTAATATATGTCGTTCATTTTATTTGTACGTATTGTACAATGATAATGTTTATAACGATCGAGACATAAATTAGTTTTATGGCAGTGTAGCTGCATGAGATATTCTACTCGTTCGCTATTTTAAATAGTGAAGGCGGGGTTAAATCCCGTTGGAGAATGAAAAGCGCTCGTTTACATTGCACCGAAGTTTTGCGGCGCGCAAACGTCATATTTTCTGGGGCAGCCGTTCTCTATTTGGAATGGTAAAGGCGTCCCAAAAAGCCAAGAAGCGAGCAAAAATCCGCTCGTCAATGGCAGACAATGGTTGTAGCTGTACACGACGGAAAAATCCCTCAGTGTCAGGAAAAGGTTTGACCGAGACAACGATGGTATACGTCGTCCAGGATAAAAACTCTTTCGTGTTTCTTGTAAATTACATGTACAGTGAGTCTCGAAGGGTTAAGACCTCCTCGACAGCCGAAAAAAAATTCTGCAATAAAATGCGCTCGAAATAAACTGGAAAACGCGGAGCATGTTGGAAAATGCATTAACATGTTAATTGCAACAAACAGAAAATATTTGCGTAGGTACTGTAAAAAGTTAGAATAATATTTTTTAGACAACTGTACGGTGTAATAAGCTGGGATAAAATAAAATTGCAGTTTTTCTGACAAATAAGATTATTTTTGATGAATATGAAATAAATTTATAACAAATCCTATTTATAGATAAATAATGAATGCTGATTATATAAGTATAGTTTGATAAGATTTTATTTTCAATTTGTTGTAAGTAAAACTATAGAAATTATATAAAATGTACATATGATGTGTATTTAAATAATAGAAGAAGGAAAGAGAGAGAGAGAGAGAGAGAGAGAGAGAGAGAGAGAGAGAGAGAGAAGAGAGAGAGAGAGAAAATTATCATAATAGTTTATGAATTTTATTTTAATATGAATTTTCTTTTTCATATAGAATATTATAAATTATTATTCTAGAGACAGTTGTTTTGAAAACGTAATAATGATAGTTGTAACAACATTGTAAAAAGTTTCGGCCTCATTTTAAATATTACATTATTTTAATAAAAAGAGATATAATGCTATACTCTGGTGGACATATGGACGCGTACGTTATATAAACGCAGGTTGCAGCTGACCCATTTCCTTTTATTTTTATGTTCCTTTTATCCCATTTTTTGCATCAGTCGGTGGCGGCAATGGACTCCGCCGACTTTTCGACCATCCGATTATATCGGGTGCCCAAAAATTTATACATTCTACGAATATTTCATTCTCCACATAATACGTTATTTAGCAAATTACAAATAAATCGCAAATTAATTCATTTAAATTCTCATTAAAAGAAAAAATATTTAGGCAAAGTGAACTTCGAAATTAACACAATTCTGCGAAATTATTTTTTAATAAAGCATTATAATCTCTATCCTTCTCTCTCTCTCTCTCTCTCTCTCTCTCTCTCTCTCTCTCTCTCTCTCTCTCGCTCGCTGTCCTGCTAAATCTCTTAATAAAAATTTTGTATAAAATATATTTTAATAAAAATCTTATTTGAAGGCTTTTATAACGGTCAAATTAGAAACGTATGATATGCAAACGTCTCGAATACAATATAATGTGACAATAAAGAAGTCGATTTGAAATTTTCTCGGATATAAAGATCCGTTACTATAGTATACAGATTTTTAGGAACGACGCGTATATTCGCGTTCGCGCTCACATGCCACACACCGCGGATATACTTGTACGTACAAGCATGTACCTAATTTTACTGGGAAAAGCCTGGTAATTAGAGCGCGCCCATTTAAACGTGATTTAAATGGAAATTGTCAAACTGCCAGAATAAATGAGGCGAGAGATTAAAGAATTGGTCTTGCCACTCCGTCGTAGCAGACTTTGGCATTAAATGTATTTATTCTCTTACACAATTTGTCTTTTTTATCTTATTCTTTTATATACAATATATCTTTTTTCTGTACAGATTTAAATAAATATGCTATTATTATGTTTAATAACTATAAATTTACTATTATAGTGAATAATAGGAAGTTTTTGCAATACCGTCTTTCAGATACGGTAAACGCTAAATTCTGAAAGATGGTATTGCAAAAACTCCCTATTAACGATTATGTCGTGTTAATATGATAAATGTTTGTATAAACAAGTTTAACGTACATGTTTATGAAACAATGAATAGAATATTGGCATTGTTCTAATTGCAAAATTTTTAACAATTACTGAGTTTTTAATTTAAGTTAGTTAAACGAGAGAATAAATTTCTCGACAAAAGGGATAAAATATTAGGTTTTTAGTCACATAAAAATTTTACGAAGCTTTTGCAATATCACTCTCTGTAGATAATTTATTTATCTCACAGAATGCCAGAGCTCAAATAACAAATAGAATAGCGAATGACTATTGTATTGGATGACATATTCTTTTACTTTTGTAATACCTATTATAATAAGTATATACATGCCACACGTATTTTTCTTGCACTTTGTTACTCTTATTACGGCGTAAAACCATATCTCTTATTATCAATTTATATAATATTCTTCAATTCTATTTGACTCCGACTAGTGCAATTTGAACGATCAAAAATGTCGCAGGTCAACGCAACGCATTACATTCGTAATGTTAATCTTTGATTAAACGGCATTGTTAACCGTGTACGTAGTAAAATCCGGTTGGAAAAGCGTTTTGAACATTTGTGGAACCCTCCGGACATAATATCGATTCTATCTATGGTATGCACCGTCGAGAACGCAACGAAACGTTCGGCTCGCTGGACTCGAATACCGATATGCCATCCGAGAAGTGTAATCTCATCCGCGGATGTAGAGCCATTTCGTTTCGTTTCAATTAATCCAGCAGCCGTAGATCTCTGACATCTCATTCTTAATCACATACAAACCATCGCGCAAAATCGATACTCGGCAATAACACACTGTCATTTCTTGACCTATATTTTCAGTGAACGTTTTTCTCTATGTACACATGTTCCCGTAATGTAATTGACAAGACACTATTCTTTATTCTTTTTTTCAAAGTATATAAATAATTATTATTGATCAATATTACATTAAGGGCAATTAAAAGCAGACGCCGATGATCGAGCGAAAAAATTATGTATTTCTCTAATTAAAAGACATACGTTTCGATCCTTGTATTGGACTTTTCTCAGTGTCAATAAAAATTTTTATATAAAATCGCAATTATACAAAAGAGCGCACGCGACAAAAAACGAAAAACGCTAATTAAACGTTAATAAAAGAAGGCGCACGTGACGAAAGGCGAAGAAATTTGAAAGTTCTTAAGCGGGAGCCGTCTTTTTGATGTTAGTCAGTATCACGCCAAAGATTTATCGAACTGTTCGATAAATCTTTGGCGTGATACTGATGACTAACATCAAAAAGACGGCTCCCGCTTAAGAACTTTCAAATTTCTTCGCCTTTCGTCACGTGCGCCTTCTTTTATTAGCGTTTAATTAACGTTTTTCGTTTTTTGTCGCGTGCGCTCTTTTGTATAATTGCGATTTTATATATATATTTTTTCTTGACACTGAGGAGAGTCCAATACAAGGACCGAAACGTATGTCTTTTAATTAGAGAAATACATCATTTTTTCGCTCAATCATCGGCGTCTGCTCTTAATTGCCCTTCATGTAATATTAATTGTATATCTCGAGAGCTAAATCATTGTCTATTTTGAATTATGATTGATATTATTGTCTTTTTTGTGTTTTATTTAAGATAATTTATATATTTTTACATAAATTGTTTTAGTAGAATAGGACCTAATTTATGTAAAAAAAGGCTGTTACAGCATAACAAGCAATTAAGATAAAATTGTAATTAATATGAGATAGTGCTGTTTTGCATTTCATGGCTTTTACCTGACATCCTCACAAATATATTTTTCTGTTATTTCCAATATGATGGATAGAGTTGAAATTTATGTTGAACTGTTTTTCGCGCAGGCAATAAATAATTATTTTATCTTTGAACTCTGTATTTAAAACGTGCGTGTGGTCATATTGCACCATGTGGCACGCAGGTAGCGATGCGCATTAAAGCCTAGGAAGGCGATTTATGAGCGATTTGTTGGTAATAAATAAAAGTTCAACTAATTTTACTTGTATTTCCCGATAACCTTCTGTTATAGACTTGTTTATATTCATTGTCGGCCGTTACTGCAGCCGGTTCATAAAATACTGGATAATGTACCTCAGATATTGAAATGAAAGACAACGTACGTATAGATAATTTACCGCGGATTTAATTTACATAATTAATCATATAAATGATGAGTTTAATTCATTAACAACATTGAATAACTTGCATAATGGAATTACGTGACGCAATTAATATCACGAAAATTTAATGGTCAATAAACGTATAGAAGTTATTAAAAAGTGTCGCGTTTTGTATTTGCATGAATGAGAGATGTTTTCATTTATAATAGTAATATAATAATAATATGCAAGCATGAAAGAACTACGATATGTATATACACATATATATTGTTTTTTATTTATATTATTCAATTAAAAAATTGCTATTGTAACAATTAATAACATTTCTACTGATATAAATCAAGCAATTCCGTTAAATTATTGGTATAAATAAATCTATTTACATCGATTATAATAACATTATATGAAACAATTATATTAACATCGATCTCTGTTGAACAGTTATTTAAATAATTCCTTTGCTTTTAATAATATTTCCCTGATAAAATTGCTAATAAATTATACCGGCGGCAATCGGCCAAGAGTTTGCTCCAATGTATAACATTTTAAATTTTCGCGGTGTGACGTGCGACGAAGGCGAGCCGGTTCATCGATCAAGACGTAGATCGAATTAAGAACCGGCCATCTTGACAGCGATATCATAAGTGGATCAGCTGTCTTGTTATTTACGAGCGCATTAAATGAAGGAAATGTCTTATTTGAAGGGCATTTGCTTTATCGAGAAAATGAGTTCTTTCGCTAGTGAGACTCCGTCGAGATGAAGATAAGAATAGCACGTATGCATATTTACCGAGGCCATTATACAAGTTCGATCTTCAGGCATATCCGGACATCAAATCTTCAAGATTGTCGCATTTTTTCTTACGTCTTCGTGTCGCGTTCGAAATTCTTCTCAAATAATTTCTTTAATTGTTTTGTCTTCGAGAAATGACTTTTCTTGATACTAAAGATATCTGAAAATATAAAATTAAAAAAAAAATGAAAGTAATACAAGATGTAGAGAACAGAGATTGCTACATAAAATTACTGAAAAATACACGTTTAATAGTCGACTAAAAATTAATAAAAGACAGTTATTATATGAAAACTATTGAACTGTAGAATTAATAATGTTCCACGACAGTATTCTTGCTTTATCTGGTCACAAGTTATTTATACATGCATTTATTTTCACAAAAGAAAAAAGAATTGTCAATATCGGAGCACGCGCAAAGAACGGCCACTTCGTTCCGCTTTGAATATTATACACGTTTCATCCGTATGTCCATGTATTACATACATATATATATTCCAAGTCAAAACGCGTTCGTTCCATAGTCAAAAAGAGCCTGGAAAATGCCGCACTTTATTCCACGCATACTCAAAAAAGGCCGCGCCTTCAAGCGAAAGAGAATATCGAGAACCGAAGGGTTCGAGCGCGGACGTCATCCGTCGAATCTCGGATGCGAGACACAACGGGGATACGCGATTTTCGGGGGAGAGGGGGAGGGAGAGAGAGAGAGAGATGAACACGCCATTCATCACGGCACGGCACAACGAACGCGGTCGGCAGCACTTAAGGGCTTAACGAAGATAATTCCGAGCTCTCGCGTGGAGTATCGTGCGCACACAACACTTACTATCGAGATGTAATCCCGAATCAATGCGCAACGCCGGGCGCGATAAAGCGCAGCGTGGCATCGCGTCGCGTCGCGTCGCGATGGCGGCTGCGGCAGCGACCGACTGTCTCTCGATACACACGCCGTTGGTCATTTAACATAGCGTCGTTATTGGTCAGTTGCCGGATTATAATGAGGCTAGCATGTTGAGATTAAACGTACTGTGGCGTAGTGTGTAAACGCACGTCGCTACGACCGACGAACACGGCCGGTGAAGATGAGACGGTTAGGCTTTGTGCACATCGGCGAGCAATGATGGATAAGGGTTGACGGTAGATTGGAGCTACATTAGCAATCCGATTTTGATTAGCTCGAATATGGACGCTAAATAAGACGATAAATATAATAAAAGGTTTTAGATTATTATAATTTTTAGATAATATATTCTTTACTAAAGTTCAAAGCTCATAGTAATTTTGTAATAGTCGTTTATTTTTCAAAAATATATATTTAAAACTGTTTGAAAATAAGTTCTTTAACACGGTATTTATCTTTTATGTACCTAACCAAACGCGCAAGATATGATAGAAAATTGATTTTTTATTTATTCAGATTTATTGATTATTTAAAATATTATCTTTAATTATTTGTAATTTTTCATAACACTTTTGCAAAAAAGGAGTCTTAAAATCACAGAGTCTAAACTTTCGCCCATCAGCCGTACAAGATGGCTGACAGCGAAATGCAGGCTTAGGTATAGCATGAGCGAGCGGAGCAACATGGTTAAACAATTCACTGACAATGGATCGCACGATTGTACCGGATTTCTAATGCGGATTATTATCTCGAAGAGTTAATCGTAGTGCTTATATGCATGGCGGTTGCGCACGGAATAGCGATGGTATTATCTATAGTCAATCTGAGAGATAAATCAATTTATCTCAAATGAAATCTTAATCTAAAAACCGTAACTTTAATGCAAGGAAGGAATATAATATAAAGGATTTGAGTTAAACTGCAATTGTCATTTTTCAAAGATCTCCGTTTAAAATTAGGGAATTATTAAATAGTTAATAATATAAAAGCAGCTTCGTTATATTTCCCTGACTGGCATTTAATAAGCGTTATTACTGGATTAATACGCGATATGACTATTGACATTAAAAGTCAATAGAATCGTAACAATTTAAAATTATTTAAGCATAAATGTGTCATTTAATTCTATTGTGCAATTATAATTTTCTCAATGTGAAATATTGCAAATCTTCCACAGATGATCTGAACGTTTCCAATTTACTATTTTACTGCAGTAAATCCAACGCAATCCAATTTATTCATTAAACTGAATTGTAAATATTTCATAAAAGCGACATCACAATATAAACCGAGTAATATCATATAATATGCATAATGTAAATAAATAATTTCTTAACATGCTCAATATGTTTGCACGAGAAGAATTTATATTATTTTATTACCAAGTGAAAATTTCTTCTTTAACGTATTTTACGAAAGATAAAGGTTTACGAGTAATATGCGTGATATTATGGAATCTCGGAATTTATTATTTCAGTGAATCAAATTGGCAGTATAAAATCATTAATTTAATTCAAAGAATTATGCGTTTTTAACGAGCGAGTAATGGCATTTGCGACCCTATAGACATTAAACTCACGTGCACGTGACGCACAGACAGCGATAACACTCGTTATCGCAATTTCTATGGTAACTTGTTCAAATAAAGGATCGCGCTCGATGCGCTGGCATTCATTGGACCTTTTGTTTGTTCGTATGTTACAGTTATGCTCAATCATTTCTTTGTTCTTTCGCGGTCTCTAACGCTTTCAGCGAACATTGCCGACAAATACAATTGCTCTCTCGCGAATAGATATCGATACAATTTGGGCGACTTACCTCCGAAATCGTATTTATTCGTAAACCAAAATGTGAAAATTCGCCAATTCTTATATTGACCTATTAAGTTTAAGATCAGTAATTTATGAAGTAATTTATCAAATATTATAATGACTTGTTTATGTAACATAAAATTTCACACACGCAAGGCTGTATATTTTCTATGAATTAATTTGAAACACAACAAGATAAATGTTATGATAAAAATGTCGATCAATTAGACTCATTTGTCTGTTAAACCTTTACATACTTTACATCCAATTTAATATTGATAATCAATTCTATAATAGATTATTTTTTGTGCTCTCTTTGTGGCGATACTAATTGGGTAGTAATTAAAGCACATTTATCGCAACATCTGCGATGGTTGCGTATAATAAATACTTGTAAGGTGTCACGGCAAATCGTTGTCACAATCTCACATATAATTTAGACGAGAAGAGATTCGAGCGATAAGCCAAAGAGATTCGATCTTCCCTTCGTCTTCTTATAAAAAAAAAAGAAATGGTTAAAGATACGCTTTAAATCTTTGGCTGTTGATAAATGAATATAAGTCGAACAAGTAAATAAAAACGTAAAACAGTAAAGTAAATTTTAAACGTACAAAATTTTATTTTACAATGAATTTATAACTCAAAGCATTATATTATTGTATAATATTAGATAATAAATATTTTGTGTTAGTAGATAGGTATACATATATCTAAAAATATAACTAAACCTATTTTGAATATTTTAAAACTATTTTCTTTAATTCTTGGGTAGAGATTTCTTTAATTACACCTTCAATTTTATTGCAGAATTAATTATGTTTTGATTTTAAACATTAATAATATAATAATTATAGAATTTATTCGAGATTGTTCGGGCTTCTTGAATTTGCATTGTTCTAATAAAGGATTAAGAGCAATTTCAAACTTGTTCTTCCTCTACTTCATTGTAATTCGATTCCGACGCGGCATTAAACAAAGTGCTTAATTACATCACATCCCTCATAGCACACCCGCAGTCCGGCGTAACCGCGTCCGGAACTCAAGAAGCGCGTCGTTAGTTTTGTCCATGAAATATTCATTCGCCACCGACAAATATCGAGGACGACTTTTCATCCTGCGGGAGGGCCGTAATTTTCGACCGGCCGATGAGTTATGTCCGTCGGCCTAATGAGCCACGCATAATGGAATAACTGATCCACCCTTTTTTTCTCCCGGCCTTCCGGTTCTTTTTTACACAGCCTTCGGCCACGAATTATTCCGCTGCAACTAATGAACAATTCCTTCTGGACGCTCTCTGCGTTCCATCACACATTACGCGCATGGCAGCTTGCGAAATTCTATTCCCCGCGGTTACCTCTTCGGACGTCCTTTGAGATTAACTGATGTAATCTAAAATAACCGCTGCAGTATTGGAGTATGCTTTTTAGCCTTGCAGGACCAATGTAATGAAATACATTAATATAATTGTATTTATGAGTGTACAATAAGATTACGATGTCACGATGTATAATTTGTTTTGTTACGTCGTTTTGATCTGTTTACTTGACAGAAACATATATGATATTAGCAATGATATTAGCAAATACTTAATTTTGTTATTTAATTACAGGAATTAATCAATCCATATTAAAACTTAATCTGCAATAAAATGAGTATTTACACCGCCATCCTTTCTGAGGTAATTTTGTACAAAGAAGAATCATGTTGTTATACAAAATTTATTCAATATACCGTACAAATAGAAACAAAATATAATCTAATAGAAATACTTCATAACTTATTTTGCTTATAAAGCGGTTCCAAACAAGATACCGTATATAATACTTCATTCATGTAACTTTGTATAATTTTGTTTTCATATATTCTATATAACTCCAGATGTGAAATGTTAAAGTCATTCTAATTGAAGGTTTAAGCGAGAGGCTATGCCTCCAGAACAAGCATAAATGAGTTTACGTTTGTTACCCGGAAGTTAGCCGGGTCGGTAGACGTGATTTTTCCCTGAGAACGCGCGACTTTCAATATAAATCACGCACTTAGCTCACCGACGATCCGGTACAAGCAGCGCGCTGTAAATTCAACGGGAACAAAATAAAAATGCGCGGCATCGGGGTATAATTCGAGTATCGCCCGGGCATGCACTCGACACCGGGTATCTCGCATAACACGTCTGAGGAGGAAAGGAAGCGGGCATTCGAAACCGCAGAGTGCGATGGGGCCGAGATGAGATGGTAATGGAACGATTTCCACAACGTCGTCATCGACTCTCTCGGGCCCTGAGAAAAATCGACTAATTCGAACGATCGGGGAACGCGAGGTTTACCGCGTGTCTCGCTCCGATGCCGAATAAAAGAACGGAGAGCGGTGCAAGAAAAAAGCCGAAGCGGCGCGACAGGAAAGAGATCGACTGACTCGTATCTCGCACCTGGCAATTCTCCGCTTCCTCGTCTCCGTCTTTCTCGTTGCACCTCGCGTGGCTCGTCTTCCGTTAACGACCTGAAATCAAAACCGGCTACCAGATCCTTCCACTTTTTTTCGATTATTATATCGCTATATACACCACGACACGCCAGGGTACATCTTAAGCTAAATGCTATTATTTCTTGAGTTTTTTTTTTACTTCATGGCTAGTTTTTTATCTCGGCGAGGGAAAAGCAATCTTCGGAGATTATGCACGAGGGAAGGCGCGAGCGTCTCTGAAGGTTGTCGTGGTAGGATTAGAGTTGTTGGATGTGAGTACTCAACGCGTCTATCCAATTACCCTTCGAGACTTATGATACAGAATAAACAGATTAACATAGATATAGTATACTGTTTTATTGTTGGAGACTTGATAGTCCCAGGCTTCATATACATATAATTCAAGTCAATCTATGTACAAAGTAGGTATTATCTAAAAAATGTTAATCGTATACTTTTATTAAAGCGAAGTAATTTCCTTATTCTTTTCTATAACCTTTAATTTGTAGTATATTATATTAAAGTCACGTCATTCAAATGTTATCTCATCCAAGCGTATCTTAAATTGTGAGTGTTGAAAAAATTCCGGAAGTTGCAAAAGATACAGCATACAATGTACACGGTAGCCGGTCACTCCAAGCTTTAAGCCGTGTTTACTTGAAACCATGTTTTTCCACGATAATTCATGAGCGTTACCGGTTTTGCAAGTTGTTAGCACGATATGCAATCTTTTACTAGACGATGCATATAACGGTTAATAAATTTCATATTCTTTGCAAATTCAGAAGTTTCAGCTATTGTTGATTCATAATTTAGCTCCGTTAGCACCGATTTACATGATTTTTCGTAATTCACACGAGAATTCATATACAGGTGACGTATAACAGTATCGATTTTTATTCAGACCACTGATTCAACTTGTATAATGACTCTGTCTGTGGATGACAACTTCGATATTTCAACATTTAAATATTGATTTTATAAACATCGAATTTATAAGAATTTATATACCAAGAATTAAATCGCTATTTATTATTTTATGATTTATCTCGATAGAGCGTGATTATTGTCGCAGTTACAATAGACTTTTCCCAGATGCTTATTTGCAATTCAAAAAATGTCTTATTCGTCACGCGGGCCGTGAGGAAAGAGGATTATTCGTAAAAGGAAAAACAGTAAATCGATAAACTGTTTGCCCAATGCGCGAGGGGATAAAACGATAAAAGGCGGAACAGGAATAAAAATTCAAGCAACTTACAAAAGACTATTACTGATCCCACTCGACTTAAAATCTCGTCATGGCTAAATCTGATTATTCGTGCTTCCCTCTTTTGAAGTATGACCTTAAAGAGCAGATCAGAGCCCTACTGAAAATCCATAGGATTTTCGTTACGTCTCGCGGAAAGTCAGCTATTTTGGAGGATAAAATCTGCCTAGGATATCCCTTTAACTTTACGACTTAATTGGCTTCTTTAATTATTTAATAGTTATCTCTCTCTTGTTTCTCATAATTACTGGCATATTTAAAATCAAACTTTTGCAAATTGCAAGAGAATACGACGCCCTTACAATTAAATTTTAGTAGATAAAAAATTATTTTACTTTTTAACAAGGATTGCCATCTTGTTTAGTAAGTGCACCAATCACTAAATATTCAGTATAATAATTATATTTTTATGAGAACGTTAATAACGTTTGTAACAATGCGATATGAAAAAAATATCGCATATAGAAGGTTTTTACGTGCTCGTGTGCTGTATATATTTCATCATTTTTTGTCGCTAGCTCATGCTCTCTGATCATTATACAAGTCTATAAAGTCACTCGTCGCAGCTAAATCCAATTATTTGTCTCAGCTAGTAAAGCCTTTTTTAAAGATCACCGATCGAGACGATCGGAGGAGATCTCGCTCTCCATCTCCGTCTCTTTCTCTCCCCCATTTCACCTTTCTTTCTTTCCGCGCTACGACAAACGACTTCGTGCCCGAAGCAAACTCGATTACTCCTTGCTGGGTTGGTTCCTTGAGGTATCCGTCCCGAGGGACTCATTACGGGGCGACTTCGAGTTCTGAATAACTCGAGCGAGAAATTTTACTGTCCTCGCGCTTTCGTCAATGACGAGATATCAAAAGCGATAATCCATTGAGCCTAAGTCACGTTAATTAACGATACATTTTTAGAGTGTACGCGAGCGTTATCATCTTTAATCGCTCAAAGCGTCTTTCATCTATAATTCAACTTTGCCAGATTATTCTCGTTTAGCTCGTGATAGTGCACTGCACACGGTACAGTTTTAATGTACAATTTCGAATTTGTAATTAAATTCGTAATTTATAATTAAATTTGTGCCTTATATAATTTGTCTTCATCGGAGTTACGTATGGTGGCCAACGCGGCGCCAACCGAATGCAATGGCATGCAGCTAATCACATAATGCATTTTATGCACGATTGATCGATATATTTTTGCTTATTTAATTCGTAATCTCATTATCGTAACTGCTTTTTGTTATCTATATTGCATTTTCACTTTTTTTATGTTCAGTTTCTCTGAACGGCTTCGAATTAACATGCTTCAATACTCGAGATTAGTGCACAATTTACTTTCATCTCATCTAGCATTAGTGCTTTAAGATTGTAATGTGAATAGAGACTGCACTCATTATTATGCAACAAAATACTTTCCTTTTAATCTTTCCTTCAGAAAGCTCAACTTCCAGTTGGAACGAAAGCTTACCTTTTAAATGTATCGCTATTTAAAACTTTTCTTTAGTCAGAAAAATTTTTTAACGCAATGAGAAAACTTTATTTTCAATCAATGCACCGCAACTTATGCACAATGGACTTTCGAGATTATTTCGTTTAAATGAAGAATTCTGTATGACCAATCGACAGCCAGCAAAATGCCATGCAGCCGACAAAATCACAGCAAATTCAACCGAAAATAAAATCAAAAGCAGTATGCACCGCAGGCATATTCCATATAGCATCTCGCCGAAAGGCCATAATTTTGCCTATCGAGCCTTGATAAAAAGCCTCGGGCGCGAGGGCGGGCGCGAGAGGGACGAGGGGGAAGGGACAGGGCGTAGGTATTAGCCGGATGTCATGGAATTGTTGGGAATCACGTGCGCGTGCAAGCGCGCGATCGCAGGACGCTCTGTAAAATATCGCTGCAAATTGGAACTGGCACACAATGAGGCACGGTTTAACAATGCGTTTGATTTGAATCGAAACGTCATGAAAATAATCACATCGCCAGCGGGACCACTCGAATTAATGGTCGGTATCCCCGGCACGTCCCCGGCGCGCATCTCTCCGCCTCCTTGTTATTTCCGTCCTTGTCGTCGCCGTTTGCGCACCCGACACAAGAGCGAGAGCCCCAGCGACGACGACGACGATGGCGACGACGATGGCGAGGACGAATTTATCGAAAGTACTCGCGCGGAATACGTAGGAGCGTCGTGGTGGCCGCGCATGCCTCGGCTGCTTTGTTCTGCGAAAGCAAACACCGAGAAGATGAAGCGTTCATCACCGGGACGATTTATTTTGCGCGCCGCCGCGGAAAATGACTGGCGCGCACGTTCCGATCGTTTCATTCTTTCGAATTTCGCGCGAGTCATTGAAACGGAACATATTCGGGCACTTCCGGTATGTGTGCGCGCCGTATTCTCTCTATTCATTGCGTATCTACAAACCGGGCTTTCACAATGCCACATTCGGAAATTATTGTAGGATCTTTACCACCGATTTATAAAAATTAAACAATTTTCGGGAGATTGAATACGTTTGCAACATTAGCATTACTGTTGTCTTGGCAATATTAATATTATCGAGAAATTTAACGTATGTGTTTGGCCAAATTAATTATTGGAAGAATGGAATAATTCTTTTATAATTTATTCATTTATCCGATTTCCAATTAGATTGGCAAACAATGATTTTAATTAAATTTCGAAATATTATAAAAGAAGAATTATAAGAGGAAATATATAGGTACCGGAAGAATGCAATATATGTTTTGTAAATAAAATATTAGATAGAATAAAATATGAATAATTAGATATACATATATTTATTATTTATTATTTTATAAACCTATTATAAATTTTTTTTTTATAAATAGATAATATTTAAACAGATAAGACACTTAAGTAAAAATAAATAATAAACTAAATAATGTGAAACGAGTATTTATTATTTTGAATAATTATTTTAAAAGATCGTTAAATATAATGTAGAGGTAAAATAGAATTAATTTTTAATTATACCGTTCGTACATTTCTGCCATTTAATCATACGTATCATAAATATAATAACAGTATTGAATTTATACATTAATATACGAGAGCTGTGCCCGACCGTAACCATTATTTTCGCGGCAAATATGATCGCATTTTATATACGAATTTTGAAATAACGCGACAAATTACTCTGGAAGAAAAGTTAGTTTTAAATTATGTAAGTTCTGAATTATACGAGATCTTTAAGAACACATCCCTCGTATAAAATGCGAACGTCCTGTATATCATGATGCAACCACGTACTGAGTGTCTCAATTTCACCATTTCTTCTTTTAATGGTAGATTGTTTGAAAAATTTGCAGTACTTTTCATAGCAAAAAGGAAGTTGATAGAGGGCCATCGTTAATCTTTACTTTTTAATTTTCCATGTTAAATATCTTGGCAATTAAACTTTGAATTAAATTTTTTAACAATTAACACGTGAACGAATTTTTTTCATCCATTTACGCTCTTGAAACTTAAAGCTTTAAACCGTTTCACTTTCGATGTTGAATGTGTCCTTAATAGGTTATTCAATCAAATTGTCGTTGGAGAAAATTCGATTTTAAATTTTTTAAAAGAAATTAAAAGGCATTAAATCTAACTACCTACTTACAATAACGATAATAGTAAGAATAATAATAATGTAATGTAATCATATATAGTTAATAGTGATAAAATTATTATCAACGCAAATGTGTACTTATACCTGTCGTATATGAATGTCGTACATGAAATATTCATTTCTGGTTTCTAAAAAATTAAGTCTTTGTAAATAATGCTTCTCTATTTCTGCATATCATTGATATATTAGAATTAAATTGATATTTTTTAGACTTCTGTGTAATCCTACTTGTTACGTGTAGTATATTTGTGTAGTGTACATATATCAAAGAAAATGCAGCATTTATTAAACAATTGCAAACAATTCAACAACAGAGAATTTCGTAGTCGAAAGATCTGCATACATTAACACGCTTCGGACTGAAGATGCTAAGAAGATTAGGAGTTCAAGGATTGAAAGGATTAAGAGCTTGATGTCGGACGATATTTTGAAACGGCAACGCGTTCTATCTTCAGTTAAATGCGATTTCAGAATGTATTAGTTCGTTGAGGCATTGTGCTTTCACGGAACAAAATAATATTTCAATATCTTGATAACATGTGATTTAACATGTGATTTTTATTGTGTTTTTCAACAAAATCTATGCACTCTTATATTTAATTAACAAACAAATGCATGCTGAAAGAGAGAAGAAATGTTATCCAAATTACTTTTGTTATATAAATTATTGTGTGTATGCAAGTATATAAAGATATTTTAAGTACGTATTCTTAGACATTTTTTAGAACAATTATATTATGTGTGCTTCAAATATCTATGTATTATAATTATAAGCGAGAAATGATATATATATTTTATACAATTTGATAATTAAGTAATTACGAGTTTTGCAATTTGTTATTAATTCATAAATCAAGCAAAGCTGATGACTAGCAATATTTTACTCATTACTTTATAAAATTATTTAATACTTATTCTCGTTAAATATGTATCGCAAGTAAAATAGTACTTATTTCTGCTAATTTATTACTAATATTATTGCAATATAATTTGACTCACTTATAGGTACATAACTTAATACTTTTTTATTAAAAAAAAACTGAATTACGATTAGTTATTACATCAAACTTTATTAAGAGTGTCTACTGCCCAAACAGCATGCACTCTTAATAGACAATACTGCGTAGGGGGGAGGGGGGTAGGTAATAAATAAGTTAGTGCAAACTTATACATATATCTGAATTATAAAATCTATCAAATTTTATATTTTTACTCTTCTATTTACTTTTGTAAATCAGGTTTATATCACTTTCAACGTAACGTTTTTATCACAAATTTCGCTATATTATCTTTTCAAGGAACACCCGTCTATCAAATTGGTTTTTTGGCTAACAAAGATGCACAGCATACCTATCGCTTTCGTCGGCAGTTCGTGTGTTATCTGACAAGAAAATTAATCCTGACATTCCCGCAATCTCCGGCGCGCGTTTGCCGAATTATCCGGGATCGGGGCAAAGCTCGTGAATTATTTAAAAAGTCGATAACATCGGAAGAGGAGCGGCGGGCGGGTTTCGCATTCGGGACGAGACTCGCGTGTTTTTCCCCTTGCGTACGCAAACGTTTCTGTACCACTCGGAAAACATGAGCACATCCGCATGTTGCAAACAAAAAAAAGAATGACAAGATTTTTTTTATAGTAGTTGGCACTATTTCATCACACCGCTATTTTGTCTCTGTCTCCCTCCCCCTCCCTCTCTCTCTCTTTTTTTCTCTCGCTTTTCGTCTTTCTCAATCGCCGGGTTTTTATTGGCAACGGGCCATGAATATAAAATTACCCCAATGGGGTACATTTAGCTCTTTGCCAGGCTCCGCTAATTTACCTCATGACGAAGTTCCATTCTCGCCAAGCACTCCCGATGCGCGCGTGTTCGTTCCGATTGTCTCACCGCACCCTTTAGATGGCCTCTTACTAAATTTTAGACATTCCGTCGGGGAATAAATTTCCAAGCCGTGCGAAGCGCAAGATGTAAGTGCTTCTATATAGATCAATAACGTTTACGTAGCCGATCCAAGATTGGACAAAACTGTAAAAATTTTAATTAATTATGGATATAAATAATCTCTCTTAAAAAATAAAGTTTATAAATAATTCTTTATTAATAACATATGCGTCATTTTATTAAGAAACTTTTATCGTTGCCTACACATTGAATATCTTTGAATATATTGAAATAATAAAATCCTTTTACGATTCTTTTACAACGACTGAAATACTATATTAGACATAAAATGTGATATGAAGAAAGATGAATTCAAAAAAACACGAGAAAAAATTTAAAAGCAAAAACGTCTCTACACACAATTTTTCGTGCATTATGTGAAAGGATAGATTACTTTCTTCTGATATCACAGCGGCTGTATCCATCTGGATTATTATTTCGCTACGGTGTTTATGCAGGTTGCCTTGCTTTATTTCTTACCGCCGTTTGTTTTTTTTTTTTCAAAGTTCTGACTTCCCTGTAACAGTTGCATCCAGTCATCAAGCCTTACAGCGTGATTATTATCACACCGTTCTCTTTGTGAGGGCGGCGCCATTCAAATAAATCAAGAAACTCACTGCTCCTTAATCATATCGCCAACTTTAGTTACTTATTTCTTCACGCTTTTTGATTGCGTACCGACGGATACTTTTATATATTCCGTTTGAAAAAGTTGATTATTTGTCCCACTAAATAGAGCACTTTCTTACAGAAATATAATACAAGATAAGCATTAAGAATTAACATGTAAAATTATTCTATTTACATCATATTTGCGCTTCTATAATGTATATTACCTTCAGCAGCGGTGACAGGTGGATTAGTTGAAAAGAAAAAATCACGCTTTTGCGCGATACGCGCGATTAATTAACTTCGCGCGCGCGAGGGCGATATTAAAAGCGCTTCCATGTCTTAAATATTCTCCCTTCTCGCGCGAGCGACACCGACGGAGGAAAGTTCATTACGCATTCGCGAATATATCTCGCATTGTGCCGAAACAATAGCGGGAGACCGGTAACAAAGAATGGGGATATGGTGAGAAAAAAATCTCTCGCGAAAGAAGTCCGAACGCGCTGGAATATAATAATCCCGGAGGTATAATGCAGCTTTGTAACAATTTACCTCTCTCCATGGCGCCGGCTACAAAATAGTGCCCATGATGGAGAGTTTAAAGGTCGAGTCGGCGATAGTCGTGTCCGGTTATCGGGCAATCTCGTAAACCCTACTGCCCCCAAGGAGCTACTGTCATAATAGATATAAATGCCGATTACATCGTTGGCTAAATATTTGCATGCTGTTGCGAATTGCGTTCTATGTAACACAGTTTTAACATAAATTTGATTATGAAAAGATCTCTCTCTCCCTCACTTCCCTCTTTCTCTATCCCTTCCTCGCATGCATGCCATTTGTAAGTAATTATTTCGCCTCGGTATGCTCACTGCAATGATGATTAAACCATACTTTTTCCCGGAGAATTAAATTGTTCTATAGTAATTGATCATTTTAGTTTGTCGGGAAAAAATTAATCACAATTAATTCTTTAATGTTGGGTTATCGAAATATTTTGCACCTTGAAAATTTTTATATATGTAATAAAAATAATATCTTAGATTGTTCTAATATTTGTAAAGATCGAGTGATAGTATTGTTTTTCACAAAAATTTTATGAAAACTAATGTTTTTAATAACTTTGTAACGACAGGCATTTTCTTGAATTTTTCTATTTTATACATGATTAACTTTGTTTTCCTGTTTAAATTATCTAACTTAATACTGGCAATGCGTATTGCAAAATAAAATACCAGACGGAACAAACGAACCGATTGCAACAATTTAGCGGATTAACGAAGTTTCGAAGGATTAACACGCTCTTCTTCGATCGCACGGCTTCGTTTTACACAACAATATAAATGAATGTTTAGTCAGTAAAGTGCTATGCAGTTGAATCGGCGTTTTCAATCGGAGGAAAAATTCTCTAAGAGACGTGCAGCTTTCCTAACTTCCGCGCGCAATCTCCATAATCCCGAATCCAGACAGTAGTGATTCGCCTTGCCTTCGCACACGCATACGTTCTCGTACACGCGTGTACATACATCCAGCCGTACGCTCGGGTTCCTTACGAAGCGCCGAGCACACATCCGCCCGGTGTATTCTCAGTCACGGTCCTGATTAGCCTAATAGAAAACACAAACACGACCTTAATGTATACCATCGATATATCATCCGCACATCTACCTCTCTGAAATCTCGGCGCGGCGCTCGGCTACGCTGCACTAAAAAAAAAAAGAACGGAAACTAGGTTAACGCGAAATAATACGATTCTTCCTACGTGTGTTTTCGTGTGCGTTGTCGAAAAAAAAAGAAACCTTTTCCAAAGGGAGAAAATATTGGCATAAAAGATTTTCTTTTTCAGTAGGAAGTGAAAGGATATTTGTTCTCGTATAAAAATGCAAATAGCTATTAAAAATTCGTGATTATAATGAAATATGGTAGAATAATAATAACGCAATTTCCGGGACAAGATTTTTCGTTTACTTGCTCTCTTAATTTTACACGAAATATCCTGTATTATGGTTTTTGCAGAAAGAGGAGTGCAAGTGAGATTATTTAAGAGGATAGAAACTAGAAAATGGCATATAGGGGCTGCAGCTGATTCACTTTGCGCGCATACGAGCTATTGAGTGGCATTCTCCATCGAAAATTGAAGCAAGTTTTTTTCCGAAATTTAATTGCACGCCATTTGCGACAAGTTTTTACCACTTTTATAATTTACAACGATAAAAAATTTTAAATATATATAAAAAATTAGTAGATAATAACAATGTTCAGTATGAGCACTTTAAATAATTACAGGAGAAATAAAAAATTTAATGTGTGCATCACTCCTGATTGTGCAGTTATTACTCAAAAAGATATTTTGCAATAAAATATGAATAAAGTTGTGCGTTTTTTGTGTGTTTTTAGTTACGTAAATCGTTAAGAAAGAAAAATTAGTTTAACAAATATTACAATTATTTATAATATATAACACAATCCAAGTGTTTTTAAAAATCATCTTAAGTATCTATTAAAGATGAATGTATATTATAGAAGACTATTACTGCTTTACGATATGTAGATTCAGTGGTTTTAATATAACACAAAGGAGATTAATACGACGCATTGGAATTGGATAGCTCCCGGCTATCTGCATTTCCTGTAATCTCGCAATCAAGCAGTACTTGAGCTAAAATTTTGAGCTTTCGATAAAGTTTGTTAGCATATATCATTGATTACTTCTATTAATGTTAAATTCAGTTTATACATATTTCTATGTTTCTAGACATGTAGGTACTATGAAAGACTGACATGAAACAAGCATCAACTAGACATTTTAAAATAAATATGCTTATTTTACTAACAAAATAATAAATATGGCCTAGTAATTAATATTTATGTAAAGCCTCAATTCAAAAATGTTCTAACCACGATGACCGTGGTTCTAACATATTTGTTACATATTTGTTATGTTTATTGTTTTCTATATTATTTTCGTTTTCTGTATATTAAAAAAAAAAAAAGAAATAATCGGAAATTTTGTAGAACTTTGTGTAAATTTAATTTGTTAATTAATGAGAAAATTTAAAAATGAATATTTTATATCTTTATTACTTTATTCTTACTTTTTTAACATTTATAACATTAACGCTGACGCAGAATGTACCCAATATCTGAATTATTATAGATACATAGTTTGTGTGTGTATGTGTGTGAGTTGAGTGTCTGTAAAGATATTTTATGTATATCCTATTTTATTTTAACATACACTTAATAAAACTTTCGAATATCCTGCATATACATACCAATATCATGGTTCTAATACTTAAAGATTAATAATTCCACGTAATTACAATTTTATTTTTGTATTTATAGTTAAAATAAGATATTTTAAAAAAAACTTAACGTTACAGTTATATACGTCATTCATAGATTAGCTGCATTATAATTCTTAAATTATCTCTTATAATGGCAATACGAATTCTTTCCTAAATTTGCATTGTGTTTGAGTACAGGGTAGCTACGCCCTTGCAATCAGGACATATACTTACGGTGCGATCGCGCACGGACTTAAATGTGTGCGAAGCGGAGAAGAGCGACGTGTCCTTCTTTCTTGCGTAATTCCGAAAACCGTAACCGCGAAAATTTACAGCGGCTCGCCCAGGGAATCCCGGCGATTGCGGCGCGCCTTAAATCCCGCGAACACGATAGTCCGGGATTTTCCGACCATAGGGGGGAAGGATTCGACGACGTGTTTTCCAGCACTCTTCGGAAATTGCACGGCAAAGCCAGCGTATTTTACATCGGGCATCGTTCACGATGTAACCAATTCGCCGCGGCGCCAACTTTCGTAATTTACGCCGATATTATTCCCGCGAGCATTCCGCTCGCCGAAGATGGGTCTCGGTGTGACCAATCCACAGACCCTTCTTCTCGTATACCTCACGAGTTTCGATATCCTCATGATAACACGCCGAAGCGAACATGTATTTGCGTGATCGTTGCGCGAAAAAGTCCACGCTCGGTGCGACACGGGAAACTCTAACCGGAAAACCGCGCGCATCTCGCCGTGCCGACGGAAATTCGTAAATTTCATAGAAGTTTTATGAGGGTGAAAATTTCACCTGCAAAAGTAGCGGTCGCGCGCGGTAAACGTGTTCCAGCTAAGCTTTATCTGGGCAGTCACGTCGCGAAAATCCACGAAGCTCTTGGACTGACTTTAATGAGTACAGAGGACTAGGATGTCACTGGCCGAACAAAACGTGGCATTTGTACATGACTTATTTTTATGTAAAACTATACTGAGATAGAAATTTAGCGACGGTCCAAGCTATTCGTACCTTTTTATGCTTTATTTTATTCGGATTTAAACAAGCTGCGCGCAAATTTTCACAAAGTGATTTTGATCATTGTAAAATTCGCAAAGCATGACTGGATATCAAATCGATTATTGTATTTATATATTTGCAGTTAAAAACAGAAAACTTAGAAATGATAATAATCTTAATTAATAATCTTAAATAATAAAACAATCTCTTAAAAATAAGAATAATCTTAAAAACTTGGAAATAATATCTAATAATTTTAAAGAAATAATCATCTCTTTCTCCATCTTCTTTTCTAAAAGGAAATTTTCATAGAGAAGATTAATTGCTTTCGAGAATTTATGTTGTAATAATGTGCATAGATACATTGAGAAAATTAAAGTTTAGTAAATAAATGTGTCATTTGACCTCGATACATCTCATCATGTTTTTATAACGTACCATCTTCAACCCCTCTTGTCTCTTTAATTATATTAAATATTTAGGCAGCAATCTCTCTTTTATAATATTGTTTGTCAATTTTATCTTTAACATATTATATTTAAATATAAGTAACTGGACTAGTTTCAGTCGCGCTTCATAGAAAAATATTTTAAAAACCGGATACTAACGCTTTGCTAGAATATTTTTTCTCATCTAAATAAATATACTTTTTCTCAAGGAAAATATTGTATCTCTTTTGAGAAAATATTTTTAATCTGTCTCATAAACAAGCAGCACATAAAAAGTTCTTCATTGCGAATGCCATTATTCCTAGATAGAAATATTCATTTTTAAACATATTTTTAAAAATTTAAATTGTTTCAAGGTTGTTCTAATTAGACGAAAGTTAATATAAAAAATGTAATAATGTAAAGAATTTAATATCTATGTTCAGGCAATTTAGTAGTTAATTAATAGACCTTAATTATTCTCGAATATTATGTAATATGTACAATCACATATGAGTACTTTCTATGGTATTCAGTTATTTCATATAATAGCCATAAATTTATAATAACAAGATATTTTTTAGCATTTTTTTAAACGTCTCACGCTGGTTTACGACAATGTTAAAACACGTAGAAAGATAAGGAAAAATAGTAAGGAAAAAGTAAGGAAAAATATTAAGCCTGGCACGAAATGAAGAGCAAGCCTCTCCAGCACCAAAATCAGCGATATCTTTCGTCATTGCTATCTCCAGCACCAATGTTGTCGCGACCTTTGAGAGCTTATGTCAGACAGGAAGAACTCGACGCGTCTCTTCACTCGTCTCTTTGCGCTCTTAGACTAATAAAGGCGCGTACACAAGTCGCGCAGGAAATGAAACTACCGGCAAGAGTGGCGGAGATAGCTCTCGCTAAAAGATTCCTTATTGTTTTTAGGAGACCCGCGAGACATTGAGGGAGACGTTATTATGACACGTGCGAGCAGCAGCTTCTTTATTAAAATTTAATAAATAATGCCGCAAGAGAATGGGCTATTAAGATAAGTTTTTAAACCGCTTGTCCGCGACCAATAAATCATCCCCTTCTGCTCTTTATGCTAAGAAGCCGGGCGGCGTGCCGGCGGAATGGTAAATGATGAAGATGGATCAAAATTGCTATTGCGCGTGTCACGCGCCCTGTTTCTTTGTCGCGTCGCGCTGTAAACAAGATTTTATTGGAAAGTCGCGCCAGGTTTATTCTTACTTCTTGCTTTAATGCCCCGTGGAATTGCGTAGGAGACAAATGGTTGCAGGCATAGACGTGTCGTAAAGTATATCGTGACGTGGGATAAGTTAGGAGACACATAGTATCATCCCTCAACCCGATTCTATATTCTTGTATCTAATAAAATATACATGAGCCGAGATTAATGGCGGCAATAGACGATAATATTTCCCGAAGTTAGGAATTTATTTTGGAAATATCTAATATAAACTTACTTAAGTGCTTTCGTGTTTTTCGTATACGCGCTTACTTTATATATTATTACTTTTATTATAGGTATATTTTTCTTCCTGAAAGAGTGTATTATTTTTTCTATTATTATTCGCTTATGTGCATCTTATTTATCAATATATAACTCTCTTATTTTTATCTTGGAGCCAAAATTAATTGCAAGCTTTATTTTTTTTACATATAATTCAAAATATATATATAAATATTCTGCATATTTAAAATAGCAATTTGCATTTATCTATAATATCTGCGTATTGAGAGGAGAATAAATTACAAGAATGTAAGTGTGACATTATAAATATTATTAAGCAAGTTATATTTTTCAAATTTAAAAGCTTATTGAAAACCATTTATTTAAATACTCATTGTTAAACACGCGCTTGAGATACAATTGAAATCATAAATCTTAATTGTAGCTACTACTTCTATTTGTTGTCTTCCCAATTTAATCGTCGACGTGTCGACGTTACTTTGCGGAGGGATTAATCCAAGATTGGCCGAACCCTCTGGCCTTTTTCTCGAAGGCGCCGCGGCAAATGGAAAATACTACTAAGGTCGTGCTGCATTATAATTCAATCTCCACGGTTTCCCGCCTCGCGGCAATAAATATTCAGCATGCAGCGAAAACTTGTGTTAACGCTTATAAGTAAATCAGCGTCGCGGCGCGCCGAAGCGTGGACACGTGGCTGGACCCATGTCACCGCTGCTGCTTCTCATTGTCGGATTGTTCGCGAATTGCAATTGTTTCTCGATATTTCGTGCCCCCTTCCTCCCCCCCGTTACCCTCCCGTGAAGGGTGGAAATGCGCCTGCCGTTATCAGTTAATTCATATTGAACGATTGACAGCCGCTAATACGGCCATATCTATCTCGTGATCCTTATTGTTTAGCGTCATTGTTCGTTTAATTGTCAAATACGATTCGCTCTATAATAATAAATGTCAATTTATTTTATATCGCGCGTGTATACCGTCAGATAATTTTTTGTTACACCATTCGTTGATCGTTAAAACGATTTATTTATTACACTCAACTAATCTTTATTGATTGTTCCTACCGCCGGAAGCGCTCGCAGCCGTACATGTAAAACGCGCATCCACATATTTAAAATTGACAGATCGTAGTTAGGTACACAACGCGTTCCGCGAATATCTGTGTAACGATGATAGTAACATCAGATATTGACATTTATTCATGATACTGATATTTACGCGCACATTTTTGCAATCGAAAATAGTTTTGTGCAACGTTTGACGCAATTTAATATCAAATTTATTTATTACTTAAAACGCTGTAACACAGAAAATTGTCGTCAAATTGTGAAGAAAAACGCTTTCTTCGAAGATACCCGCATATTAAACAGGATGAAGAGGAAGAAGTTTTCTAAAGCTATCGTATGCTCATACCGCCATTCTGACGCTGAGTCCAAATAGAATGCAGAGAATGAGAAGAAAGTAATGCCTTTTTTTAAAATGACATGATGATAAGTTATCTATACATTTATGCAGAAAATCTTTCATAGAAACCTACAGCGGGATCTTCGGTAGAAAAATCTTATGATTTCAAACAAGCGTGAAATTTTCCCCCATTAAATGGAAAAGTCTGAGTTACGACTGCAACAACTTTATTACCCGTGTCGAATGGATCTGGATGTATTAATTACCGTTCGCTTTCAGCTTGAATTACTTTTTGCGGTTCGCGATTCAACTTCGGAGAGCGGATGTAATACTGGCTACTATGAAGTTCATTCATATCAAGTGGAATGTAAACGACATGCGAAGAGAAAAAGGCGCATTCCTCAAGTGCAGACTGCATTCAGCTGGTTGAATGAAATTAATGCGTTTCCGTGGTCGTTCGGCGACGTCCGCGACCCCATCTTTAGGGAAAAATACTATTCTGCGCGACTTTACAGAAGTGATGTTATATAAATCAGTGCCACCATACAACATGATATGGAAGGCACACAAATAATATAAAGAATCTTTTAGAGAAACACGTGTATATGAAAGGATCTTTTATTAACAGAATTCCAACTTCCAACAGCAACATAAATTAACTGTTTCCAAACACAATGCGTTGTTTATAACGCTTACTGCTAAAACATTAATTAACCTCGTTCAAACAACGCATTTTTTACATGATTTAACAGCGCTATAATTCTTCTCTTTTAATAATGAAATTAATTCCAACCTGGCACGAGCGAAATGTGTTTTCCGTTAAAAACAAAAATTAGGTATAATAAAAGATTTAATTTTCCGGAAGGACACAAAGAATATGCCTCTGCTGTTACTACTTTATTCAAATAACACCTGAACGTTTTGTTGTTTGCGTCACCTCCGGAAATTGCTGCTCGACTTCCTTGAAAATTTCGACCACGAAATTTATTTTTCCTAGAAAAGTTGTCCAGGGTATATGCACAGCATCGATAGATTATGCCCGCATACGAGGAACGTACAATGGAGTCTCTGCGCCAAATCTTTTCGATCGTTCACACGGAATTTCTACTCGACAATCACGATGATCCTGGATTATGGAGCGAACGCGGACAATCGCGAGTGAAAACTTCGGCAATTCTCTATAGCTGGTATTTTTGGCATGTTCATATTGTATTTTATATATGTATATATATATTTTTACAGGCATACGTAAGGAATGTATCACTTAATACTTAAATAGCGCAATTTGACATTACGTCTCGAATTATGATTGTAATAGAATTATGTCATTGTAAGTGGAGAAGTGTATGGATAAGAAATAAATTAATAAATTAAATTAATAAATAATATACAGATAGCAAAATAATGTAAAATAAAAAATAAATATGCGTTGTGCAAGTAAAGGCATAGTTCAAAAATGTAAAATTTGTTGCATATAGGTACATATGTATAGCCAAATATTTCATACAATGATGGCTATGAATATGATAATGTAATAATACATTTCTAATTATTTATTCAGTTAAACTAATAAGCATATATAAATAGTTAGATATATAATTTACATAATTGAATATAACATAATCAACGATTAATAAATACGATTACACATAGAGAATGAACCATCCATGAAATTATACAATAGTTAAACTATAAGTTTATAAAGTTAAAGAGATGCGGCAACATTAATTTTTTTTATGTCGATAATCGATCCTAAATTTTTAATCAAATTTGAAATAATTAATAAACATATATATTCTAATTAATAAACATAGACAATAACTAAAGAATTGCAATAAGTGTGATAATTTCATTATACTTTAAATGTTTAAATATATATTAATGAATTGTTTTGAAACATGTTATAATAAAATAAAACGATGTTCATAATTATGAAGATATGACCGCAAAATAACGACGAATAGAATATTCGTTTTTTTTTTTATATTAGATTGGACACCCTATAGCTAAGCGTCGCGCCAAACGGAGAGCCGAAAAGTAGCGCGAGAAAATCGAAGAGAATGATACGTAAGGAAGCGCCCAGCTCCGCCGGAAGTGGATGAATTGGCTCAAAGGCGATATGGCCTGAAAGCCTCAAAGAGGAGGATCCGGCACTCAGGGCGACATAGATTATTCATGTAATTCTGCACTCACTTTGCCTCGCGATCGATCAGTCACGGAACGATGCTCATCTGAATAATGAAATTCGAGGATTCCTTGCGTCGATGACGCGACGGGGCCCGCTGAGATTTTCGAGTTCTCGAAACGCGAGTGGATTCGGCAGAATCCGCTCCTGAATCCCGGAACCTATCTCGGGGATCTGAAATTTAAAGACCTCAGGAGAGGGTACCCCGATTACAAATTAATTTCGATGAAAGCGCATTAGATTGAAAGTACGAATAAAAGAAGATGTCTTTGCAAGCATTAAATTTCGAATATCTTTATAGTTATTGCTTATAGAATGTTAAACTTTTCACATTGTCGGATTAATTTTTTTTTATTGGTGTTATTTCTACGAAATTATTAAGTAAAATGTTAATATATTTATGATCCCTCCCCTTGATAATTCAAAAATATTGTAAAATTAAAAGATACTTTAAGTATAACTGTATAATACATAGATATTCATAGAGTACAAATAATCACCAAAGTTATTTAATACATTACTAAAATGCAATATCAACTTTAAATTGCTTTAATATTGTTGTTAAATTAATAATTTACTGACAGCGTAAACATTAACAATCTAAAGCTAAACCAGAGTAGTTACAGAGGAGTTATAGTTTTCACTAGGATTACATCAGGTAACAATTTTATCATAAATTGCGTTCAAATTGCTCCTTAATTATCTTTTAAATTTATAGCTGCTGAATAAAGCGTTCTCATTCTTGAGATTGATGTACAACGAAGGGGGAGAGGAGGGAAAAGTCTTTAATAATGGGAGATTCTCATCAGTTCGAAATGCGATAGGAAAAGTTTGATCTTATTAATTTCAGTAATTTTGCAATGAAAAATGATACGTTGACATTAGTGTGGAACAATTCTCAATACCAGTATTTTGCCATTGGGACAACTCCATTCGTATATTCCGTGCCTGTGCTCACCCTCGTTGTCCTCTGCAGTCCAAATTAAGTTTACCGTACTTTGATGTTCTAGCTTAACAAGGTTCTGGGGTGCTGCTTTTGTTGCTTAGTGTCTGCACGATCGCATTCCTCGGCAGCTTACGCTGTTTGAAAACTTTTCTTTGAACTGCTCCAGCTGACAAAGAGAATTCTGTACGGCGTAGGATGAGAAAAATCGACGGTTGCGATCGACCGATCGCCCACTAATCACCCGCCGTTCGTTGTGATTTCCGTCGTGGCAGGGAGTACGGGTGTGATAAATTGTTTTCGCTCGAAACGAAAATTAAAGGTGGGATCGACGGGACGCGGCGGGGAAAAAAATTGACCTCAAACAAATTTCACAATGTGCTTGCTCATAATTTTTAATTTCTTTCTAATCTTTCTCGTATATATCAATATTTTCGCGTACGATGTCACGTTTCTTTCGAATTAACGATGTAGAAAGGACAAATACAAAATGTATCTGTAATAAATCATCAATCCAACCTGTCGAAACCTGCAACGTAGCTGTAGCGTGCCAATTCAAGTGTTGCAAATGAACTTAATATACTGTAAACAGAAAACAAAGCGTCCTTTCATCCCAGCATATTAGCGGTACTTTTTCCCCGTTTCTTTTTCTTTTCTAAAATTAAATCGCATTCTTGTCGTTATTTATAATAGCGCATTTATTCTACACGATGTATTTAAACGATGTTGTATAAAATCAATTCATGTAAAAAGCGCGGTTTATTTGTATAGTTTTTGTCTTTGTATCGTATCGTATTTTTATCAGATTAAAATATAATACGGTAAGCCCCTTCTTTCTTTTTAAACAAATATTATATAACCAGTTTAGCATAGTAAATTACAAGAATATTGACGTTCAACAAATAAGTGTGAAACGTTCGGTAATAATATGTTCATTGCGGCAGGATTAAGAAACTCAGGCTATGAATCTATGTAAGAGGCTTAATAGGTTGTAACCAACGACATAATACATATACATGGACCAAGCATTCTGTCTGCGGGTGACTCTATGTCACAGCCTCCTCGTAAGATAGGATGAGAAAGGTACTGACTGAGCTTTCTCCCCGAGGACGGAATCCTTGATTTAAGCACGTTGTATAGTTGTACGTTTTAGCCTAAGTATGACAGCAAATATCGTTATATCGCTTTAAGCTATAAATATGATAGCAAACATAAATGAGAATTTATCATGGTTCGCCGTCTCGTATCACTTCATACCTACAACATTTCGTAGCATGTGTGAAGATAAAGGAACTTTGAAGCAAATATCGTGACGGAAACGTATAATATAAACCGTGAGATAAATCATGAGTCTGCTTATTCGACGATTTCTAATTAAAAGAAAAGAAACGGGGCATAAAGAGCGGCTGAGAAATCGTATTTCTACGCGCGAAGCACTTCAGCGTCCCACTTTGATCGTACCCCGCGTTTCCCTTTGGCATGATAAGTCCACGGTGTTTCTCGTTTCACGGCGTAATAACCATTTGCCCGGTCTGCGGGCAACGCGTGTTTCGCTGGGCCAAACCTCCAACAAGGTTTTACAGCTGGTCCCGCGAGACGATGAAATTCCTCCGGCCTGTCTGCGCGTGCTTTTGCGGCCTTCGAAGAGCTGTAAAAAGCCATCCCGGGACCGAGGTGCGATTTCTATTTGCGCCTGCAGCAAACTGCGGCAACACACCGCGAAACAACGCAAGCTTTTCGCCAAGAAGTATTTCTATGCTGCGGTAAGAATAAATTGTGATGACAAGACAACATCGATTACGATGAAATTTTGCATGCACTAAATGTGTAAATGTCACAGTTATATTTTTAAAAAGTACGTAACAGGCAACAAAAACGAATGTGATTTTTATCAATATTTTACAATTGATTTTATCTTTAATAATCAATTGCTGAATCTATCGCTTGCAACAATTCGATAACAAACATCTCGATAATCAAGCTGGATTAATTTAATTATTTAAAGGATAAAAAATTTATTTAAATGTAAAATTTACTCATCGCAAGAAATGACATTATCGGAAAGACCTAAAAAATATTTGGAAAGCAATTTTATAATTTCTTTAACATATTTTTCTAAATGAGAAAATATTTAATAAAAAGTTGCTTATATATTTCGCTATCAATTCTTCATATATTAACATAAAATAATTTATCATTAATTTATAATTAGTTCAGTTTTTAAATCACTTCTACTTTTACTAAATCTTCTCGGATAATTATTGACTGATCGATTAACTCACAAAATCTTCCGGTAAAAAGATTTACAACTAATCGCTCTATTTGCATGCATTACTTTCTATGCGCATACATTAGCAATTTCGCTATGTGGTGGCAAACACATCGCGTAGTTTCGCAATACACGTTGAAACGCGACTTGTTACGCGCATTTCTTCGCAAGCTGCAAAACGCGTAAATGACAAGAGAGCGACGGGCATTAATCTCTCATCCTTCCCAGCTGATGAAGTGGCAATTTCCTCCTGATAGTAGGAGGAAATAGGGTCTGCAGACCAGTTGATCAAACCCTGAACAGTAGCCTCCTACGCTACGCCCTACTACCGACTCGGTTACCCAATGGCTATACTGCATCCACCAATCGATGCTGCACTGTATGCACCTCGACTACCCTCCGGTTCCCTTCCATTCGGTATCAGGAACGTATTGCATGGACCGAGCTCTGAAACGATCTTCGTGGTACAATAATTAACGTCGCTTTAAAGTATGCGACTATAACTCGAAACCACTTAATAATATTGCTCTGCAAGAATATATACATATTTTCTCTATAAGGATTTTCGAAGTATATGTACGAAAAAACTTATTTGTGCTAAAATCAGAATTTAATTAAAATAAAAAGTAAATATAATTAATTGATATAAATAATAAAAAATAGTAAATAATAACTAATTGAAAATATTGTGTATTTTCTACAAATAGCTTCAAAGAAATATGTAGAATATGTATAGAATAGAATAGGACGCATAAATCTTTATCCAATTAAAATAAAAAGTATTTTTAATTTATATTTTTATTATATGTATAACCTATAATACAGAAATAATGCATCTGTCTTATTTTGTATTATAGAGACAATAGAGCGTAAATTATATATATTTTTCTCATCTTGAAAAGCAAATAACGTTGTGAATGCACCTAACACAAAACACAGAATAATGTAACAAAACGCTTGTTGCTGTATTATTCTTTTATTAACATGAACAGTTTCATAAACAGAAAATGTTATATTATACCGATATATATGCGTGTGTGTGTGTGTGTGTGCGTAGAGCGCGCGCGTGTATGTGTGTGCGTAACATTTTTATTGAAATAATTCTATAATCGAGCGATTCATTCACATTGAACTTATAAACATCATACATCATTACGTAATTACATTGAAGACGCAACAAATTTTTGTTATTGAAGAATATTACGGGACTATCGGTCAATTGTCGATTCATGAAATCGAGAAATTATAATAAAAAGTGTGAAGACCGTATCGTCAATCAGTAACTTCCGCGATTGTTTGCGAGCTGTCTTATCTTTCCAGTTAATGAGTATCACGTATCGCGACATCGCGTTCGGGGTGCGGAAATTTGGCTCCGGGGTTGCGGCCAAAAAGTTGCAACCAGCGCCGGACTGCACCGCTGGGGCTTGCCTACTGCCCGTCGCCCTGTAGTCAGTGACTACTGCTGCGGGGGATTCATACCGCGGGTAGTAAATTACACCGTACACAGGAGTTGTGTGTACGTTCCGCCGCGCGCATTGAGTAACATTTTCCCGGGAGTGCATTTACAACGGATATTACATCGAACTGGCAGAAAAACGGGCGCGTGTGCAGCGCGACTCGAGATTAAAAGCTATCGCTCGTCAGCGCCGATGAACTCGTTTTTTCGCCGGCCGGGCCGTACCCTCGCTTTGTCTCTCTCCTTCTTTCTCCGTCTCTCCTCGCTTTCGCATCTCTTCCTCTTTCGCCAAAAGCATAGCTGCGAGATATACAGCATAGGAATATTGCCTATATGTACTGCGCCATGCGGCGATTATGTACATGCCTGCCTGCGCCGCGCCACCTCGAAGGAATGATCCATCTGTCGATTCCGATTCCTGTTTGGCCGGTGATTCATCGATTCATCGATCGATGTATATACAGTGTGCTTTATTAATTTCTCCGTTACTCCCGCGATGCCTGATGCGATTTGCATGATGTTTGTTGTACAGGAATCTTGTATTTACACTCGATGTGCTGCTGAAATATCGGTTTTTCTTCTAACAGTAACTTTTCTCATAAGCCACGGCGTTATAATTTATCACGAATGATGGACGCGTTATCAGAGAAGTTAAAAAATAATTTCAATAAAATATTTAATAGTAAAACACACATTGGAGTACTCGCACCTCGAGATATTAAGCGTTTATTGCGCGTTTATTTTAGAAAGGTATAATTTCGGAATATATGTTAGTGTATACTACATTATTTATTGAATTAATTTTATTCAAGTATTGAAAGCAAATAATACGGAATTAATTAAGGATTAAATTATTTTTTTTATATATAATTATAAAACTTGTCAGCAATTACTTCTTCATCGATTGACGTTCCGGAATATCGACTCTTAAATATTTCCATTCACTGGAGAGATATTAATCATGAATATGCCATCCAGGAAAAATTATTAATGTCTGAATTTCCATATGATTTATTATACGAGTACTATTTTTTATTACCTTAACTTAAACGAAATCCTGCATGGAAATATATTACATTACAGTTTGCTCACGATGTTTAGCACGTTATAAAAAATTTATTCCTCGGAGAAATGACAGAGTTACTGTATCAAAAATTTTTAACGGAGCTCTCTATGACGTTTTTTTTTTTATATCAAAGTTGATACACGAGATGAGAATAAAGTGTGATTAAATTTTATATCGATTCACCGCGTATCGTAGGCGGTAAAAGATTCGCAATGCGAAGTAATAATTCATATTTTACGTCGTATCTTGAACGATAAATAAAGGTTGTTATTTAGTAAACGAATCTTTCGACAGCTAGACACGCGATATAGGCTTCTTTCACAAGACCTTTAATAAACAGGAGATAATAGGAACGCATTTACGACTAGAGTACGTGCGGAATCTCTGACGAGCCACGGTCGTTTTTCTCACGAATGTAACTCTCCGCATCTCCACTTGCCGCGAAAGGACCGAGTCTAATACCGCCGCTGTTTGCCAACAACAAAAAGTATCAACGTCGGATACGTTGGTGCTCACGGACGGGAAGACGGGGAATAAAAAGATCGCAATTAACGAGCGCGTCAGCGGCTGCGAAACCGACACCACCGCCGCGGCCACGTCGCGAGGTAGAAATTTATCGCCGGTGCGGTTCTCTCCATTGAAAACGGAGCGAGCGCGGCGCACTCCAAGTCGCCACCGTGCCGCGCCGGCTACAACGAGGAACGGCTTCGACGCACTGCAAATGCTCTCCTCGTTACACAATTGCAAAGACGTTACAAGCTCGAAATTCCTCGACACTCGTACCGCCACGTGTAATTTACGATATTCCTCGTTTATATGGCAATTTATCTCTCTCTCTTCCTCTCACTCTCTCTCTCTCCCTCCCCCTCCTCTCTTTTTCTCTCTCTCTCTTTCTCTGTCTTTCTACTGAAGCACTTCTCATTACTTAAAAGATTTTCACACGAATGTAAAACCCCCAAAATATAAAAGTTCCTTTTGAGACTCATATCGAGATACTCGAGATTAAAAATTAGAAATCTTCAAAGATTTCGCTGCTCAATAAAGTTCCCGTGAAGGGAAAGTCATTTTGAAATAATGATTTTGAGAAAAAATATCATATGTATCACGTAGACAGTTTGGTCCTTTTGAAACATCCCGTATGTGCCGAACACTACCGCAGTCGTAGAACTGGCTATTCACCTCAAACGATTCGTAGTGTTTGGCTGTCTGGAAGCCTGACCACACAAGTATATTTACTACTCGGACATTTACCTTTGTTCGGCCGAATACGCACCACAACTGCACGAAAGACTAATTCGCCACTCGATTACACTTGTGTTGTTTGATCACACAAGTACCTCGATTATTTAGATATTCGCGAGACCGAGCATACGGTGATGTATACTGCAATATTTCCAAACTAAACAAAATAAACTTCATTTAGGTATATCAGTGCAATATAGTGGCATGCTGAACGTAACAGAAAAAGTACTCCAAACGGATTGATAGAGTAATTGTAAAACAATATAAAGATCACGGCTGTTTAAACCTGCAAGTATATTATATTTTTTATATTAAATAAAATTTAGTAAAGTATAGGTACGACTGAAATGTTAAATTGATTTAATCTAACATTTCATCGATGTGTATAGAACTCTATAAGCAATTTGCGTTGTTGATTGTATATTTGTTGATTAATATTGCACGGTCGCTATAATGCAGATAACGCAGATTATATTCGATGCAAATGTCTTTTCATGACTGCAAATTGTTTTATACGAGCGAGCAAACAAGGTATCAGCTTTATTTCATGATCCACATAACGCGCGAGCCGCCTGTAACTCGTCCCAAGAGTGATGAAAGCGTCCGTTGATGAAACCGATAGTATGATTAATAATTTAGCCTGCCATCGATCCAGTATGCTAATACACTAAAGATTTATCGACTGCTGCGTGAATAAATTAAATTCGGATGATCCGGCCACGTTACATCGCGAACTCCTCTGCCATCTCGTTTGCATGGCACGACCATCTATGGAAATTGATATATAAATATACAATCAATGCGATATTTTATAAATATACTACGTCATATATGCGTGTTTTCATATGTTTGAAAATATTATTTATACATTCCGCACAATTTGTCACAATCTTATGAACATCATATTGAGCTGTTAATAAATATATAATTTTTAACATATAAAGTGTCCCGTATACCACTTTTTATAGTAAGATTTCCTAGCTAATTTGGAGTTTGACGAAATATTTTTGAATTATAAGTCATTGAAGTTATATTTCTATAAAATAATTTTAAAAACCATGCACTAATGTACAACACAGAATATTAGTCTTTAATTAATTTTATACGTATTTTATTTATACAGAACATTAATTTCAAAATTACGAATATATTTAATGTTATTTAACATAAAAATCTTTTAAATTATAGGAAAATATGCATGATATTCAAGGAAAAATCAACTCGACATTAATCAAAGCGTTTTGCGCTGTATAGAAGAACACGAGCATATATTTACAGATACCTTATATAAATTTTATTTACATTATAAATTAAATTTTTCATATTACTCACATATAAATAGAAAATGTACCTCGCATTTATTTCATTTTACTGAATTAATTTATAAACATTAGTATCTACTTGAAAGTTAGGTTTTTTTTTTAATGTATCCATATATTAATCGTACAATTTATAAAGAGTTCTTAATCGAAAAAAATTTTCTATTAGATTTTTACTCGAAACCTTTTTAATCGGAGTAAAGATTAAGATCTTTGTTAGCAATATGTAGTAGTGTTCTTATTGCGCACGATATATGTATATAGTTATCCAATGTTCCATAAAACATTTTCGTCTTCCTTAACAATCAATCATTGTTATATTGTATATCCGGTATCATTAATATCCAGAAGCGACCTTAACCGAGTCAGACAGGCGACAGTACCGCAGTCGGACGTTTGTTTTGCATGCGAACTTATTGTAACTGAATACTTCTGTCAGACCAAACGGCGTAACATTCCCTCCGGAACGACCCGTCTGATCATTGTGAAGTTTCGCTTCCTCCGTGGCTGCTTGATTTCTTCCGCAGCATTCATTAAAAGTAAAGGCCACGAGAGCAAAAGAAACGCGCGCGCGACGCGGTCACTAATTGCATATACAAGATTCATTTACAACAAAGCTGAAATTATCAACAATATATGAGAGAAATACGCAATTGTTTAAGCGATTGATTTTCAATTTATCGATTAATTCGTGATATTAATCTATGAGATATCCGAAAATGAGAAAAATCTTTTTCTTGTACTTTTCTCTTATCTTAATTCTTTAATAAATAATTTTTGTGTTAAAAAAAGTTTCTTTCCGATATTATCTTATTTTTATCACATGCTTCCAGAAAAGTTAGAATAATTTAGGAAAATAGAAATTTTTTACCTCTTTCCTGTGAAATGATTAACTGCATAAATTAACGCAGCAATCCATCAGATATTATTCTAGATAAAATTTATGTTAAGGGCGACGATTGAATAAAGGATGATTTATATATTTTATGCATCGATTGAAAATAATTATTTATTTACCTATTGAGTTTATAAATTTCGGTGAACAATCTTGCAATTACCGATATGGTATCATCAACATTCAATATTAGTGTCTATTTTGATTTTTTTATCAACGTGTATATCCATGCTGTTACCGCCACTAGATCAAATGTCTCCACACATTCTCTCTAAAGTTAAATCAGTAGTTCTCAATATTTTCGCAAAAGAAAATTTATTGAGTTAACATAGTACACACTAAAGCTACATCATTTAGCTACGTCTGTGAATGTGAGTCTTCTCTGCCAAACAATTAATATTACAGTAAAAATATTATCTTTTTGTTAAACTATGTTTGATCTCAAGAATAAAAAATAATAGACTGTTCCATGTATGCTAAAAAAATTGAGAGCTACTGATGGATAAAGAAGCTCAGAACATAACGAGGGCCGTCAGCACCGAACAAAGTTCGCTTTTGATGGTTAACACAAAGGACTCGCTCAACGTAGAATGTTTGACTGGGTTCATCATTGACAGCTTTCGCTAGTGATTAGGCAAATGGTCCAGTCGAGGGCGTCCGACGATTACTCTTTATTGATCTTTCCATATTGATTTAGCCGCCTTTTGTACAGCTAAATTAGATGGTGTTAAAATACAGCTGACGTAGTACAATGCAGCGAAAATAGATCGCCTGTATTATTTACGTTAAGTGGTTTTTCCAAAATTTGCATAAAATAATTATTGCGTTTTCCTTGTGTGTCCAAATAATATAATATGATATACATATATTATTGTGTAATATTGATTCTAATTTCATTTATTGCATATAAAATAAAAACATTTATAAATTTATTTGCTTAACTTTAATCGATTAAATTACAAATTTTTCTACAATTTAATTTCTCATGTACAAATCTTCCTTTCGTGTATAGAATTGTCTAAAATGCTTCAAATTCTTTAATTTTTAAAAATCAAGATTTTAAACAAATCAATTATTTTTATCTAAAATTTTTGTCTTGTATTTTCCAAATCTATTATTAATATCAATTTTATACATTCAAAAGTTTTACGATATGATGTGACTTATTTATAAAAATAAATTATAATAATTTTATTATTATAATTTTTGTATAATTCGCTTAATTAATGCATTTTTGATTCTGTATATCTTAAACGGCATGCAAATGAGCGAAATGTAAATTCGTATAATACACTTTTGCATGATCTTTGCAAAAGATTTAATAGGTACAGCAGGTGACATCAGTGAAACTGTGCTGACTCTATCTAATATTACTCTCTTTAGTACTAGAATCAATAATGGAAAAGCAGTTATAAAGAATGTTCAAGACCTCAAGTATATAAAGTTTAAATCTTCTCAAGGTAAAATCCAGCAAATCCGCTGGCATAAGTAGGATTTATGTTAGACAGAGGAAACGATGTCTGACACTGTAGCGAAGATGGAACAACCTAAAGATACTCTATTAGCGGGACAAGGAATCGTTATCAGTTCATAAAATCGACATTTCCGATTGTAAAGAAAGAGATTTATTATAAATAAAAAATTTTTAAATATTAACTGTATTTATAGATAGAGAAAGAGGAGAGGGAGAGAGAGAGAGAGAGAGAGAGAGAGAGAGAGAGAGAGAGAGAGAGAGAATTCTATTATCTTTTTAAAGTTTATCTTACGAGATGCAACATGTGCCAAATAGTGCAAAATCGAAGTTGCATTTAATGGACTTTCTGAAATACGTAACATCCAATCGGTGAAGTTCGCACAGATTTTGGAGTTTCCGATAGACGGGAGAGAGCGAGAGAGAAGAGTCACATTTCTGACTCAGATTTCTCCTTCCCAACTATCCATTAAGCAAACTTCTAATCGATTTCTCGGCTTATCGTTACAGCAGCCCATCGCTTTATCACTACTGTCATCTCGAATAGTGAAACGTTTTTGGTCGTAACGAGATAGTACGACTTTGGCTGTGAAACAAATGTGATAGTTCTTGAAACTTGACGAGTAGTCCCGATCCTCATTTTCCACGAGCAAATATGACGAAAGTGTTTCGAAAGAAACGTTCTCTCGCTTATTTAATTTTAAGGTATTAGGAAGCAATTTTTCGCCATCACACAACACACACACACACACAACTATAAAGCTAATAGAACGATTTATTCGATTTTTAGTGGCGCAGGTGCATCACCGTGGCGGACTCGCACCGAGACCGACACGGAATTCAACGCGATCGGCACGGAGAGAAATTTATTCAACCACTAAATAACCATGATTAATTCTGATCACGTAAGCCAACTAGCAAGGCTCCAGCTTTACGTCGCGATCATAGTCGCTCTTATATCGTAGCCTAATCGCCATTCTCTCCGGGATCATTACTGAACCCACCTTTATCCGTGATCGTAATCAGTTCTGTTTCATACAATTAATTCCCCGTTATATATAACCCGATCAATTTATCTAATAATCTCAGATTGCTACAAACAGTCGTGCTTTCTCTATATATCATGTAAAGCATGTATAATGCCGTTAATAATATATTAACAATTTATCTTTAATTTCACCTTGAACTATTATATATTTAAAAAAAATTAAAAAGCAGTAGCATTATATACCCTTAAAATTAAATAAGTAAATTTATTCCTAGTATCTAAAGTTATTTTGTTCGATTTCAATTTTATGTACCTAATAATAAATTTTCCGTCACATTTAATAGTAATTTCTATAACAATCAACGCTATTAATGGTATTTAATCATGAATAATTATCATTATCTAGTTATTATTATATATAAATATCGAGAACACATGATAAACGAGTTATTCATGATACAAAGGTCTCGCAATTGGAATTAGTATTTTTGGATTATCGCATTATTTGAGTAAAAATTGATCTTAAATTATTAATATAAATAAAAAATATATCAGTAGCAATCATAATTTTTGAAGAATTTTTTAACTCAATATTTCACTTTTATACGTCACGCTTAAGCAATTTGCTAACAACTATCCATAACAATCAAAGATATTAATTAGCAGCTTTTAATTATAAATTTTTTTGCTATTAATATATGTAAACAATGAAAGCGATAAACAAGTTATTGCTGATGGAAGAAAGATAAAAGCTAGTAAAGGCGGTGTCACGCTCGCTCTAATCGTATCCCGCAACTTTAGCCCCCGGGACGATTCTTTGCCGCGCGAGCGAGACAAAAGGGCGAGGTTGGGCCGCAAAAAAGGCGAAACAGATTTATTTTTCTTCCAGCGGTCTCCTCCCCGCCCGCCATAGATCTTTCCCTTTTATCCAGCGTAGCATGCGCGGCCCCGAAACGCGGCGCGACTTTCCCGCAGCGTGGTATTTATAACTTCGACTCATTTTCCCTCATTGCGCAGAACAGCGGGATCCGGATAAATAATTGTTTTTGCCAAAAGTTTTATTGCGTTTCCCCGCGTGTGCGAGAGTGCCGTGCGGTATACGTATAAAAGAACGAGCGAATAGGATTTATGGCTAAGAAGTTCCTACGGCTCTACATACTCGCGCACTCGTTGTTGCTCGATTGTTTGAGCTCTGTCGAAGTAATTGTGCGACAACTCCGCAATCAGGATTCTTTCATGAGCACTCACAATCAGAAATGATCAATCGTGTACATTTTTTGTAAACACTGTTTAAAAGTCGATAAACCAACGCATAAGCTGCAGTTGCATTTTGAAAGTAAAATTTTTATTACACATAACGATAGAATGTTTTGGCCTGATTTGAATTCGTTAAATCGAATAAATGTATCAATTTCTACATTTATTTATGTAGTAAAATCAATTTGCGCTCACTTTGGGATATTGACCTTTTAAAGCATTATGAATAAAGTATTATGAACCGAGCAGCGATATCAGAATCAGTTTTTTTTATACTATAAATCTATTCTTTCTATGATTGCTTGAACCGATTCACATATCAATTTCGAAGACAGTTCTTTTGATGTAACGCGATTACATAAATCGACTTACGATTTTGAAGTTGAATACTCTTTCGCACAGCCCATATTCAATATCTAAATGCAAGCGGCATTTGATTCTCAATTATTTTCAGTGAAAATTCCTAGATTTAATCAAAATAATTGTATGCTTCAAATTTTTAATTAAATTATTTTAATTAATTGTATTGAATTTATTGTGATCATTTTATTTGATAGGTAAGAATTAACGAATTAAAATTTTATATACAAAAAATTTTATATTTAGGTATATAGCTTGAAAATGAGTGAATAAAACATATATAGGAAAAGTTCGTTGTTCTCGCATCTAGAATTTTTATACTTAACATTCTTTCTGTTATTGTGTTATCTGTATTATACAATATAATACGTTGGCGACCATATTTAAAATATTGTAATATTATTAATTTTGTACCGTACAAACTTGATTTTTTGTCACAATATTGATGCATTAAACCGTAATAATATAATTATTTATCTTTCCATTAGCTGATACATCAGCGAGTTATAAGCTTAAAAATGCGGCACTCCGCTAATAGCAATTATCGAATGCAACGCGTTTCCCGCTCGCTAACGGTATAAAGGGGTAAGAAACGAGAATGCAGAGAGAATGGGAAATTGAATGCAGCGGATAAAACCTTTCGCATTCGGGCCACCTATTCGCGCGCGTTGTTATTCACGTAATATCCAAAAATACAATCGAATGTGATTTAAACGATCTTCGCTCCGTTAATTCCGAAAATCCGTGAATCAAAGTGCGCGTCCTCGCAAATATCATAAAGGCCAAATCTCTATATTTTGACAAAAGCGCAAAAACGTTTCACTGCAATATAACGATGATCGCGACACAGTCGAGATACATGAAAATAGGAACAAAAATTTTACCTGAATCCTATTATAGGTACTGTAATAATTTTTATCTCCTGTCATCAAGCATCATCTCGTTGAGAAAGTTTAACATTTTTTAAAAACACATTTTAGATATTAAAGGACGTTATATTGCGTTTGTTCTCACTTAGAAAGTCTTTGTACTTGGATTCAATTTTTCTTTTTTCTCAAGAAAAAATTACAATTTTTTAACGTTTAACTTTGAAGAGCTTTGTAATTAACTTTTAACTTACAATCCTATTAAAGTAATGTTTGCTTGAAGTTAAATGAAGAATAAAGTTCTGTTATTCTGAGAAACTTAATTCGTTAAAACTACTATGTATTTTTAATTACTTCTAACTCAAAAACTGGTTAGTATCTCGACACCTATTTAAAAATTTTCTTTCTCTCTCTCTCTCTCTCTGCGATTTATTTTTATATTTTGTATATATTTTTAAAATTTTTCATATATATTTTATATATCTCTTAAATACAAACATGAAAATCTCAAATTAATATATACTTGTACATTTTAACTTAAAAATAGCAAAATAGAAAATATTTGTATGTAATCAGATAGAACGAGGATTTCTTAGACTGGAAAAAACTTTTACAATGCCTCGATGCTTGACTAAAAGGTGCATTCGTATGTACATTAGCGAGAAAAGCAATTGGCAACAAGAATCGAGTAGGTATTAGTATGCAGGGATATCGAGGCATCTAATGCGGTACCTAATATAGCCGATAATATCTAATAGTAAACTCCATATTCTCCGACTGACCGGTCACAGTCGCAACATTAAACATTTCCAGTATACAGTATACACTTAAAATCCCTATTGTTCTGCCTTTTCTTCGATTCTCGGGATTGTCCGTGTACTAACAATACTTTCAGAAGCGAAATAAAATTAGTTCGGTTTAGAGAAAAGATAATTAATGACGAACACGCGCGGAGAGATTCCGCGCAAGATCGCGAAAAAGAAGACTTGTTTATGTCGTTCGCATTTGGATGCGTGTTACTGTTAAGGATTATAAATTGTTCGGTCCGTTCTTTTCAAAGGAGATCGTCTATCCGCCCGCGCTTGTGCGCGCCCCGCACAACAACAGCCCTCACAAGCTTCTCTACCCTTGTCCATGCCGTGGTGCACTCTCGCCCAGATCGCGGTAATGAACGCGTTCTGCAGTTTGCACTCGGCGCGAGTCCGCCATTATTGCATTGCTCGAGCTAAATAAATTATTCCGCCCGGGCTTTTGTTCAGTGCGCCCACACGTGCGCGCGCGCGCGAGGTGTTGCGAGTCGGTTGTCCCCGACAGCGGATAGAAGTCATAGAAGAGCACGCGCTCGTCGATCGGTGTGGAACATTCGCCGACTGTGAAAATTGCTAATGTATTGTGCGCGAAATAACGCGAGTTCGTCGGAATGATTGTTCGTGCTGATCTATTATACGCGGGGAAATGTTTAATCGGAGGCTATCCTCGAATGATATAAAAGTTACAAGCGAGAGATAGTTATATCGATACATAATGAAACGAATCGACAATTGCTCACGTTTTCATAAATCAGATACATGCTCGAGATACATGAAATTATTTACTCTCGATTTTTTATTTATGTAGAATTTATATAATTACAATAAAATTAAATTATATAATTTATATAACATATATATATATCGTAGATATTATATATACTATAAATATATACGCACAGTTATAGTATATGTATATATTAATTATATATGTGTGTATAATTAATATATAATTACACACACACACAAATATATACAATAAAGTTTACGTTGCGATGAAGATGTACCTATAATAAAGCGACAGAGCTACATGTCATCGTTAATTTAAATTATGTCAATACTGCAGTGTTAATTTTATTTCTATTTAAGTTTTTATATTTTGATATTTAAAAAAAATTAGCTGATAAACTCAGGTGTAACGGCTATACATACGCGGTATGGCTGTGATGGTATATGTATATGAATCTATATATAATAGCAGTATCGCGCACGCTACATAACTCAGCAAGATATTGGATATACTCTATTATCATAGTAAACCTCTGTTCCTCAACAGCCCTTATGATGACGTAATTATCTTTAGTAATTAAAGTACATATATACTTTAGGCGGTTATTGGCTCTTTAGATACAAGCCGCGGGAAAATTATGGAAATTGTAAGCAAACAAGCTTTTATTTCTCGATCGATGGATTATTATCCATTAACGGCGTTGCATGTTTCACGATAGATTAACCTAGTTAATATATTTCATTTCAATGCACTGGCACTGCATTGAATTAATTAGGTATATTACTTTCGACATGAGTTGATTCACAAATAAATTCTACTATAATATAGTGGGTCACATAAAGGTTGGCGACACTTAATTTTTAGATGGGATTTGAAACGCACAAATATTTCGAGACTACGAACCACAGCCAAAACAAATCACCCATCCAAAAATTAAGTGTTGCAACTTTTATGTAACCCACTGTACCTACATAATTACTGAATCACTTTTTTGAGAAATCAATATTACCCACGGTATCTAATTATTTTATTTGCTGCAAATAGTAAGTGGGCTCGAATTAATGTTTCACTCATAATGTTATCCGCTATTCGTGGTTAACTCAATTCTCTGATTAATCCGAAAATATCAATGGAGGTCATTATCTGTTTCCGGGAATAAATTTTTCTATATAATTGTATATATATAATATGTTCATACATATTTCTTTTTCTTGTATAATCTCTGTCCGTATGTATCTATATAGAAAACATAATAAAATAAATACTTTAAAAATAATTAAGAGTGTATCATTTACGAATCAGTACTTATACAGCTGTTAAAACATTTTTTAAATATAAAATCAGTTTGTTAAGTAAAACGGAACTTATTTATAAATCAATACAATATGTAAGTATATTCTAATAAACTTTACTATTTACCTATTATATAATAACGCTGTTTTTTTCTATATATTTAATTATCTCATAGAAAATATATCGGCAGAATTTTTTGCGCAAAATAAACAATTATATGCTAGTACCTAACATTAGCAGCGATACTGACGAATTAACTCGCGTCGATCGTAATTATAGATTAACATTAGACGTTCTGGATCGCCAGGCATCTGGCAAAATGCAGAAAATTATAAAAGTGAACTGGAGTGCACGCGATCCATCGATCGCGTCCAGGAGTGTCATTACTCAGAGTAGCAGTGTCCGTTGGTCGCGATACACACAACCGATAGATAAAAGAAACCGTGATGGAATGGCTGGTGCTGCTGCTACTGCTTCTGCTTATACGACTATGCTTGCCGTGCGCGACAGAGAAGGGAACAGACAGCGGAGGGTAGTAAGTGGGCTAGTAAGTTTCACGATAACAGTTATAAATGACCCTCTCGAAGCACGGCGCCGCAGGACTCTCAACTACGTGCCAGACACTGGCCCCTCTGCCTAATACAGGCGACGTCACACGGATATAGTCGTAAAAGGCACTAAACAAACATACGCTAAGTGCCTCGGCCTGGCATACGTGTGTGTGTTTACGTACCCTTGATCGATAATCGCGCCCGTCGATCGCACGTCCCCGTCACGACCGGTCACCACCGCGACTTCGAGGAACGTCACTTTTTTTTGCGACGTCGTTTCATATAAGATCCTGGTCGTAAATTTTCTCGACGGCCGAATTAATATTTCACGCATAGTGTCATTCACTATCCGTGATTAACTTTACCTTAATTCTCTGATTAATCCGAAAGTATCAATAGAGGTCATCATCTGTCCTCGGGAAAAAATTTTTCATATATGTATAATTATATATAAAATATATCCATATATTTTTTTTTCTTCCTCATGTATAATTTCTGTCCGTATATATAGAAAAAATAACAAAAAGAATAATTAAAAAATAATGAGAAAAATAATTTTTGCATTGTTTTTTATTTCTGTAAAGTAAACTTGCGATTAGAGATTATACAATTGTCTATATATCTATAATCATATGGTGTTATACTTTATACGATTATTGCATTTATATTATGATTATAATTAGCTAACACAATACGGCCAATTTTCGAGCAATGTTAGGGTGATAAAAAGAATAACCAATTAATTTTCAACAAATTTTGTTTTATTAAATAAGCTTACGTTTCGACCTAACTTGGTCTTCCTCAGAGCAAATTATAAATTTACATTTATAAAGATGATAATAATAATAATAATAATAAAATAATTAAAAGAAGATAATAATAATAAAATTAAAATAAATTGTTGAAGCTCACATTGTAAACGCTCTTTGTTCAAATGCATATTTCTACCTTTCTTTACACCAACGATTTATTCGTTCTGACACAGTTACTACCAAGTTTGGTCATGATGAATAATTAATTGACAAAAAATTATCGAGCATTCTTTTCTCCTACTTATGGACTTACATCGCGATCGGTGCTCTCCGACGAAAAGCGTGGTTGCGACAAAGGCCCTGTACAACCGAATTCTACCATAGATTTCTACATTGAAAACTTCATAAATTTATTGTACATCAAAATTCAATAATTTTTATTTGCAACATATTATATTATTATTGCTAAACATGTTCCTTGCCACATTAGGTGTTATTCCAACGTTCAATTTGACTTTGATTAGTGTAAACGCATTGTTAACCTTGCGTTTACAATGTGAGCTCCAACAATTTATTTTAATTTTATTATTATTATATTTCTGAATGTAAATTTATAATTTGCTCTGAAGAAGACCAAGTTAGGTCAAAACGTAAGCTTATTTAATTAAACAAAATTCGTTAAAAATTAATTGGTTATTCTTTTTATCACCCTAACATTGCTCGAAAATTGGCCGTATTTTATTGTGTTAGCTGCTGCTTTAGACGAGCGAAAATTTCTATATTTATTGATTATATAATTATATTCTATAAGCAGTTTTTCTCATTTCCTCAAACTTCACTTCTTTTTGTAAAAGAAACAATGTCAAAATTATCTTTTTAATTATTTTTTAATTCTTCTTATTTTTTTGTTTAAGTCGCCAGTTTATAATTTTTAATATCATATATCTTTATAATATTTATATTTATACACAGCAAAATTTACTTAAAATTGAAATTAATTGAAAGATAAAATTTGAAGTAAATATTTGTACAAAGAAACATATAATTTAGAAAGAAATGTTTATACTATTTTTTTTCAAATACTGTTGCATAAGCAAAATGGCGCTGCAAAATACTTCATTCAGTATTGCAACATGAACGATTGTAATGTGTTTGAATAATAGTACCTTATACCTAATCTATTTCGTATAAAATATTTATATAAAATTCTTCCAAAAAAGATTGTATGAATATTCTTTCTTTATTAGAAAAATATCTTCACAAACTTTAAAGAAATATTATCATAGAAACCAATATATTGGTCAAGCATACTTGTTGGATAATGCTTGTCAATAAATTACGGTCAAAGCTGGAAATAATGCAGAAACTAATGAGTATATCACGCACACATACATACGCGTTCATATACGTATTTGTAGCAGTGAGGAAGAACCTTCCTTGCTCGTTTTAACAATAATGGCGTAAGTAGATGAGCAAGTACCTGAAGCATTAAACTTTCATCCTATCTCAACATGTGTGTCCATCCTCGTCCTCCTCCTCCTCATCCTCCTCGAAAGCGCACAATTCAAATTTATTGCCATTAAAGAATCACGATTTTAATAAACAAATATTACATGTACGTAATACATGAATATTAAGATAAATTTAGTTAATTTTGCGTCCTTTAAGAGCCTCTTGTGCCACTAATGTCAAACATCCGTTGATCGGTCAGTTTTGGATACACAGAAGAGCCTTTCAGACAGCATGGCGTCCGAGGACACCACTACATTATGCACCACTTAAGATAGATGTTGCGCCATAATTGCACCCTCCTTTGGAGGAAATACGGCGCGTTATTCGGCGGTATTATGAACACAAATCTGCGTCGACTCTGCGGAATGTTAAACGAAAGTCGCATCTCAACTCGAGGGACCCTCGTTTTCGGGAACGATTTGCCCCGCGGTTCCTCCGACAGGTATGCTTTTAAGGAATTTATCCAGCCGCACATTAAACGGCGCGGATCTTGATAAATCCAAATGGATTTCCCGTGTCCGATTCACTTGGCGTGTGACTTTCGGCGCGATTTGGCAATGTTACCCCGATGCCAAAAATCGATTTATTTCATGCTAATCATCGGTCTGCGGACGTTTACGTTTTGCGACATATTTCCATATTAGTGCAAGCAGTATGGTCGGGCAAACAGGAGTACGAAGAGAGGGATACAACCGCAAGGCATCACTTACTCCACGCTCCACGTGCATCGGTATTTCATCGTTATGTTGGATTCATTTGAAAATCGATATCTATACATTATTTTTCTCAGTGACAGTTAAATATATACATGTATACAATGTTTTACACCTATCAAAATACCTTTCCTCTAAAACATGATTAATTTGAAAAAAAGTTTTTAGAAAAATTGTCGAGTGTTAAATATCTCTAAACTAATCTTTTAATGTTACAAGTTTACAAAGTCTGTTTGAAAAATGAAGATTACAATCTTAATAATTGTTTATGTCGTTAAAACTGAATTTCTATAAAATTTTTTTATTTTTTTAATTTGTTATAAAAATTGTTAATGCTAAATTACTTATTGTTTTATCATTATTAATATTATTTTTTTAATTTTTAGATAAGTAGGTAAATGATACTTTGAAACATTTTAATTAAAATTTCTAATTATATATATCTAAGTATTTTTCTAAAGCGCACCAATAAAGTTCTCTGAAAAGATACTGTTCTCTTTCATTCCGTGTGAATCAATGAACGAAATTGTACAAAAGGCAGAGAGATACGAAATGTAATATTATTTTATCGAAGTCACTTTCCATTATTATAAACACGCCATAAATAAATCCCAATATTTATTTATGGCGATGGAAAAATTGCGATTGATGTAAAATCCTTTTTCGCAAACTTATAGCATCGGAAATCGAACTCGAAATTATGCGGGCTTTAATCCTTGACGTAAAAGCTCTCTCTCCCCCCTCTCTCTCTCTCTTTCTCTCTCTCATTACAATGGAATGCATTTCGGGCTCGCGATCTCCTCGATTTCCGCGTTTTCGTCTTCGTACAAAGCGCGCAGATGCAGGCAGGCGCGAACCACCCCTGCATGCCAGTAGAACAAGTCGCGCCCTGAACAGGCAGCGCGTCATGGCGGCGAGTTGGGATATCGATCGTGGACCAGTGGGATGCTGGCCGCCCAACGTTTCGCCGATCGCGCGCCACCATTCAGCACGCTAAGTGTTTTGTTATCCTGCCTTCTCGGCTTTTTTTACACCTCTTACCTAAAACTACCAAGATACATGTGCCAAAGGGTGAGAGCCTACCGCAGAGAGTGCTCGCGAGTGTCCTACCTTTGCACGCATTTGTAAACAGCGCCGAAAATGCGTACAACGGTGCTCACAGTTTTGCTCAATGTCTTCAGTATCGCTTACGGTAAGCTTGTTCGACTATTATTAAATGAAATGATCCATCATCATATCTATTGGCAGAATGAATAATCCGTATAGTGTAAAGAACAATCACGTTTGTCTCCCGTTAATTAGGGCAGTATTAAAGTGACTTAATATAGGACATAATATGGAAAAATTATATCAATTTCTTTATATAATATGTATCTTTATATTATTACATTGGATGATCATGAAATTTTATTAGTGAGAAATAAATCAGCGTGTCTTATAGATGAATATTTTATGCATATTTTGTTAAATTATTAAAAGAAATAAATATTTCTTAATACACATACAAATACAAATTTTAACTAGAATTAGGAGAGGGGGTCATTTTAGAGGGAATATTAAACTCCAAAATTTACATTTTTTGAAAACAAAAAACATTCAATAATGTATTAATTCTATTGTGAAAACGCATTCTATTGCCATTTTATTTTTTTGTTACTTCTTCTATTATTCTGTATGCTTTTACTCTATATATGCTTTTGTTATCTTTTTTATTTTTATTATGTAAATGCAAAAGAAGAATTCTGAAATAGAGAGTCTTTCATTTATGAACATGCAATAATTAAAAAAAAAAAAAAAAATATACATATGGTTAGAATCAATTTTTTACATTTTTGCAGAAAAAATTTTTGAAGTGATTTAATTATCGAAACAGAATGTGAAATAATCTGTCACTTCTCATTATTTCGTAATTGAGCACAATTATGAAACAATTTGTTTATTTCCAACACAATAATATAAATGAATAAGTAACACATTAATTTTGCTAGCAATTATTAACCAAATTGAGAATTTTAATTGACGTAACTGGCAATCAAGACGCGTTTAAGATTTGAATATTATTATAAACTAATAAATTTTTTCAAATCTTTTTCGTGTATTTCCAAGTACACGAATTTCCAACCTACTAAACTGCGTGCCGACCAATTTGTCAGACTTTTAAAACACAGTTTCGTTGGAGAATTAAAATCCCCTACCCCCCTGATTGAAATTTATGATTATTAGTTTATAATAAATTTCAAATCTTAAACGCGTCTTGATTGCCAGTTACGTCGATTAAAATTCTCAATTTGGTACGATAATATAAGTCTAAGATTTGTTAACCCTCAAGATTTAGTCTCTTAATTAATGCCAAAAAAATTTTATTTTTTACATAATTATAATATAATTTATTATTTCAATACAAATATTATTTTAAAAAAATGAAAGAAACGGATATGTTAAAACGGTTTGTCGAAACATATATCAATAAATAGGTACTCTTTTACGCAGGAAACAGAGTTTTTTTCGAAGCGAATCCTGATACGAAGAGACTCTACGACGATTTACTGTCCAATTATAATAGATTGATACGTCCTGTTATTAATAATACTGAGACTCTAACGGTTTGGCTGGGATTAAAGCTGTCGCAATTAATAGAAATGGTATACAAATTGATTTAACCTGCTAATGCTACTTATGCTAGTATTTTAGAACTCATTGTCAGCATTATATAATATGCTATAATTTTATTCACTTTACTATTTATATTACATTTATATTATAAATAAAAACTTATATATGTACATATATGTATAATAGTATATAAGTTTTTTTATATTATATTTTATATAAATAACTTTTTATTTATATTATATTTAAGAAGTTTGTGAAAATTAATAACATAACGCTTGACTTTGCAGAATCTAAAGAACCAAGTGATGACGACCAACGTCTGGGTAGAGCAGGTCAGTTATGTATTAGCTTATTGTTTCACTTTCGCAGTAGTAACCGAGCGTTGTAGTCAGACAATCAGCAAACTAATATCTGTTCGTTTCTCGCAGAAATGGTTTGACTATAAATTAACTTGGGATCCACAAGAGTATGGTGGTATAGATATGTTATACGTGCCTTCCGAGAACATATGGCTTCCGGATATCGTTCTATACAACAAGTAAATTGCAAAAGATGCTTTTATAAAATCGAATGAAAATAAATGTAATCTTTATACCGCAAAATTTCCAAATAATTAAAGTAGAAGAACTTATTCGCTATATCGTCGAAATTCTATGGAAATTCGAGAAAATAGATATTTACTTGATATGTTAAAAAAAGGGGCGCTATAAAAAGGAATTTTCAAATTAATCTTTTTCTTATTTTATTATACAGTGCAGATGGAAATTATGAGGTAACGTTAATGACGAAGGCCACTTTGAAATACACTGGTGAGGTATACTGGAAACCACCGGCCATTTATAAGTCGTCCTGTGAGATCAACGTGGAATATTTCCCGTTCGATGAGCAATCGTGTATTATGAAATTCGGGTCGTGGACTTACAATGGCGCTCAGGTTATAACAATATGTATATTCGTGTATATAAGCAACGCAGAGAATCCTAGAACAACCAAACTCTCTCAATTAAAGATTTTTTGATCAATCTAAAATAAAATTTTTCTTGAAATAAAAATATTAAAGCTTTAATTATATACGTATAGGTATTGATAATAATTTTCATGAAATAAACTTCATTCAAGTAAAAGTGACAAAATCACATTCTAATCTTAAGTGGATTTTACTTCACTAGAATTAAAATTAAACACTAATGAAATATAAGACTGGAAAAGCTTAACTAAAAAAGAGATGTAACATATTTAGATTGTAATGCTTAAATATGTAACGTAGAAAATTAGAACATCGCGATAAATATAAGATAACTTCAAGCAAAGTTCGAGATAAAAATCTCTATTTTAAAAAAAACATTTTATGGTTTTATCTTATAATTCGTTTTTTAAAGTAATTTGTTTCTTAATTAATTATTTTAATGATTTTTTTCGTAAATGTATAAGTAGATTCACCAATTTTAATTTTATTTCTGTTCATAATTTTTTATTTCGTTTTTATGATATGTAATATTATAATAAATAAAATACCTTAATCACTATGTAAGTTTTTTGTCACTTTAAATTATTAGCTTTGGTCTGACGTTTTTCGAAACTTTTAAGGTCTTTTTCCCGCAGGTAGATCTGAAGCACATGAAGCAGGAGCCTGGTAGCAATCTTGTTCAAATCGGTATAGATCTCACCGATTTTTATCTATCTGTGGAATGGGATATCCTGGAAGTACCAGCAGCACGCAACGAAGAATATTATCCATGCTGTGAGGAACCTTATTCGGGTAAGATTTAATTAATGAAATTTTAAACTTTGTATAAAGTAAAAACAATTTGCTTGCTCATTCTATTTGTTGTTGGAGCAATTTAAAATTATTTTGTTTTGAAGCTAATTTTTGGATAATCGTAATTATTGCTTAATTTCAGATATTACATTCAATATTACAATGAGAAGAAAAACTCTATTTTATACTGTTAATCTTATTATCCCCTGCGTTGGCATCACGTTTTTAACGGTGCTGGTTTTTTATCTACCCAGTGATTCCGGTGAAAAAGTAGGTACATTATTTCAGGAGCAATTAAAAATTATATGTATATACATATATACGTATACATGTGTTATTATATTCTATACATTTTGTTATGGGAAATTTCCTTATATTCTCAATCGTAATATTTTTAACGCATTTCGGTCCATACACCACAAATATGGAAACGTCACCTCAATGAAATAGTCAAATTCGGCAGTATGAAAGACTTAATTATGTTTTAACCATCACAAAATATATTTGTTATTGCTTCGAATTTTTTGCGCAGGTATCATTATGCTCTTCCATCCTTCTCTCATTGACGGTGTTCTTCTTGCTCTTAGCTGAGATTATTCCGCCAACGTCGTTAGCTATACCTTTGCTTGGAAAATACCTATTGTTCACCATGATTTTAGTTACTCTGTCCATTTGGATCACCGTCTGCGTCTTAAACGTACACTTCCGGTAGGTCGTACCTAATGTATATTTTATATATTTTAAAAACAAATCTCAAATGGTTTGCACTTCTGTCTCACAAATACAAATCTGTACATGTTCTAACTTGGAAACGAATGTCTCGCAAATATTTGTAAAAAAAGTATATATTTGTAAATTAAGAGAATTAATAAATACGATGTATTTAATTTATTAAATTTTAATGCCAAATTTTGCTAAAATCAAATTTTAGTTTGGGATAAAAATTTTATAAAGGATAAAAAATGACTTTAGTAAAATACACGATTTTGCTGTAATTTTCTAATCAGAATTTCGGCTTTCTAATCCGAGTTTACGACTTAATGATTTTGCTATCGCAAAAATAACAGTTGCGCAAATTAATAAAAATTTACTATATTAGCCTTTAGTAAATAAAATCAAATAATATCGAATTATTCTTGTCGTAGAAATCCTTCCACGCATAATATGTCGCCATGGGTAAGACAAGTGTTTCTGAATTGGATGCCGAGAGTATTGATGATGCGTCGCACGCCGTATTCTACACCAGAATATGATGACACTTATATGGATAGTGCATACACTAATGAAATAGATTACAGGTAACGTCAGTTTTTTTTTTTCTTTATTAAAGACATTTAATTCTTTAACACTTGGCATTTTTTATGACAGTGTAAGTGACTATCCTTTGGAACTGAAAGGTAGCCCAGACGCGTTCGAAAGTGTTACTTCAACATATAAAAGTATTAGAGATGACGATGCACGACACGTACCGCATGCATCAGGTAATACTTCTGTTATTTGTCAGAAAATGATTTTTCTATCCCTTAATTCTTGTGTGCGTACACTTTTATTTGTATTGACGATATTCAATGGATAATTTTTCGAAATAAAAAATCTTATTTATGAATAAGAATTCACTCAATTCGTTTATTATACACAATCATACATTACTTCAATATATTCGAAAAACGTACATATATTGTAGTGTATATAATCAATATTTAACAAATAATCTGCATCAGTAAAGATATATTAAATCGACCATCCTAAATCTGTTGAGTGCGAAAAAAAAATAAGATTAATCTTATAAAATATATATTAACATTATTGACTAACAATAAATATAATTTCAGTTACTGACAGCGAAAACATTATGCCAAAACATTTATCCCCAGATGTCATATCAGCTCTCAAAGGTGTGCGTTTTATTGCTCAACATATAAAAGATGCAGATAAAGATAATGAGGTAATTCATCTTCTAACACTCATTTTTATATTTTTCTACGTACTTTCTCATATAATAATTATCTATCAAGTATCTTAACAATATTCAGTTTGATCCATTTATATTAGAAATATTCATTCGTTCTCGTAGGTCATAGAAGATTGGAAATTCGTAGCTATGGTTTTGGACAGATTCTTTCTTTGGATATTTACAATCGCGTGTATCGGTGGCACGCTAGGCATAATAGGTCAAGCACCTAGTCTGTACGACACGCGAGTACCTGTGGACCAACGACTTTCGGGTATATCACTGCGCAATTATATGTATCCACCACCGAATTCGACTAATAATGAAGAATAACTACCATGGCACGTATAAAGTAATTCGCGTGTAAAAAGCAATGGCATGTTATGTCGTACGTATTTCATTAAACACGTTCGACACCTTCCCTCTACATTTCTCCCCCTAAAGAATTCATCTACTTTCGCATATATTTCATCCACGAAAATAATTTCTGAATAAACTGAGTAAAAATAGTTGTTGGTTATTAATATACATATTGTCAGACATCAGGGTATTCGCTTGATTAGCACAAAAGGAAAATTAATATAATACCAATTGAAACATACAGGAACTTTCCGGTACAAACACTCAATAATCGTGTATTCTTTTTCACTTGAAATCTTAAATACCATAAAAAAATTATTAGATTATATTATAGTTTACGCAATTAGATCTGTTCTTTGTACCTGCTATGTTACATTTTTTGCACTCAAAATAATATATGTATAATTGAGCGTTGAAAAGAAAAACAAAAAAAAATATAGAAAGTTCGGTGACAAAGAACAGACCTATTTATTAAAGCTACAATCCTTTAGCAGTATATATGTTGCATTATAATTATATAATAAAATTGTGCTAATTTTTCTTCGCATTATACGTCAAAATATGTCAATTTTTTCAGATGTCAAATTTTTAAAATATTATCTAATTGTAAGTAGTTAAAATCTTGATCAATTACAATTTATGTTTATTAAAAAATATATATTATGTTTATTAAAAAACGGATTTATTTTGACATATAATGTAAGGAAAGAATTCACGTGATTTTTCGCTTCTGAGATGCTATAATTTAATATAACTGCAATGAGACCAAGTAATTTTAACCCTCATTAAAATAAGAAGCATTGTTAAACGCATCTTTCATGTGCTGAACTTATGTAACGAACGTAGCAAAAATTAAATGAAAAATTAAGTATGGATTTGGTAGTTTGTATACGCAAACTCTCACGTCGAGGTTAATGAGAAGTTTACGCTATAAAAAACGAAGGTAACTTTATTTTTATTTACATTATTATTCCATAGCGACCATATTACACGATCAATCAAAATAAAATACTCGCTTATCGCAGTCTCATCAGACTCAAATTTGGCACTACATTGTTTACCAAATGAGATTGAACAAAATATGTGAATTGTATTTGTACATGGGAATGCAACGTTATTAAAGTTACAATAATTGAAAGTCTTTATTTATTTTAAAGTCCCTCGAAAGCAATTAATTAATATTACGTAACATGCAGAGCTTAACTCAGTTTACAAATTAAAAGAAAAACAAGATTATCGAGAATTCTTTATAAAGGAAGTAATGATTTTTCTCAAAAATTCCGTAGTATATTTAGTATCAAATAATTCTTTATTCTAAATCGATTATCATCAATTCTGGCGATTCGCTTGTACTACTAATGGAGCTGGTCTGCGATTTCTTTGGCGATGAAATGCCACTAGCTGGTTTCTTTGTACTTTGAGTCGGCGTGTTATCTTCGTCATCATCATCACTATCCGATATCAAATCGATAACAACAGCACGTTTCTTCTCCTTTGGTGCCGGAGGATTGGTTTCATCTGAACAAATAAACAAAATATTGTATTACCTATAGCACTTATTGTCCAATATAAGATAAATTAAAGTAATTTAATCACCAAGAAACTATAGATTTTCAGAAGAAACAAAAAGAATCTATCGAATGTAATATCACTTGGATCAATTTCAAAAATTGTATTTTATTTTTATCTTATATTAATTTTTATTTTTTCTCTCACACATACTCTAAAAAATTTGTTTTTTTTTTATTAATAATCCCAAGCTTATTCTCATGTGTCTTGAATTAAATTCGTACAAACTCTTCAAAAATTTATCCTTTTATTCAGAGCACTATTGGGTGCTATTAGAAATTACAGAATACTGTACAGTATTACAGAGTATTTGCTGGACCTGTTAACCTTTTGCAATATTCTATCAAGTATTTTCCTCTTACCTAAATCGACTGTGTCCACATCGATTTTACTATTATCCTGTGAATCAGCCGCAGCTTTTGCTTCGCTTTTTTCCTTGTCTTTATCCTTTTCTTTTTTCAGTACTAAATTCTCCCACGAACCATCTTGCAGTAACTGAATCTCATTTACGTCTGGCAATAACTTATTTGAATTGAGAACTTCTTGAAAGTAACCATCAATTACAAGATTATCGTAAAGCGCCGACTTGTCACAGACCGGGCAGTTCCAAGTAGGTTTTCGCTCATTCATTTGAAGGAACAAAGAAGCGTCGAAACACTGCAAATGAGAGCACGTCGACGCGCGACACGGCGTACTCATTCTCATCTTTCCCAAAGGACAGGCTAACGATACCCTCAGTGACGTCGTAGCTATTTCACTATCCGCATCTTCGTTCAATTTTTCCTTAACTGTAAATTAATTCATATTTCCATGATAAAAATTCTTTTACTATTGTAATAGATACAGTTTGCGATGAAAAATTACTTACTTAATCCTCTAGTGTAGTCGGAGTGTCTTGAGCCTCTACTTTTTAATCTACTGAGTAGTTCCGCACTAGATAACTTTCTGACAAGGTATACCGCAATTGCATATCGTCTACCATAATCAGCAGACCATGTGACACGAATCTCATTTCCAACAGTAGGTGACAATTTCACCAAAGGACTAATATTGATAGGCCGTGGTGGTCTCTTCGGCTCCACACTTGGTTTATTAGTAGGTATAGGATTCTGAAAAAGTATTTATTATCTCAATTTCTAACATTTATTATTTTCTACAAAGAGATTACGAGATTATTTACGTATAAACAAAAAATCTTTTGTACATTCGTTGAGTTAAGAATTTAAAAATTTTATTCATATTTGAGTAATTAAATTCATCGTATTATTTCAATTCAATTAAAACTTGTGTTTATACGTACAATATTGAAAAAGAAATCTACAGTGTCCCACAACTCGCGACCGTAATTTTAATAACATATTAGTGAGCAAAAAATAAGACAAAAATTTTCAGGTAAAAATGTATAGTACTTTTCAAATAGAAAACATTTACAGTAGACGTATCAGGCAATCTAGTTCGCGCGCTCACGGACGGTACATTGCACACTGATAAAGATGTTCTTGTTCTTGAAGTTGTCTGGGACATTTCATGAGTATTGATACCTACTTTGTTATATTTATTATTTTTAATATCCTGTAATAATTTTACGTTGTTATGATCACTAGCATGTACAATGTATTTATTTTTTATGTCAAGTATGACTCAATTAATAACCAACATTATTGTACATGTACATGTAATTATTTCAGTCTCATAAGAGGTTAGTAAGGGTGCAACTACATCTTTATCACTGTGCGATGTACCGTTTCTGAACGCACTTTTAGGTTACTTGGTTCATCTACTGTAAATGCTTTCCATTTGAAAAGTATTACAGTTTCAACGTTTTTATTTTTTGCTCAGAAATATGTCATTAAAATTATGGTCGTGAGTTGTAGAATACCCTGTATTATAAGGTTGCCACCTTTTGACCCGGAGACAAAAAAATGTGTATCAAGTGTTTTTACGTAAAAATTGCCAAAAGATCAAAAATATTATAAGATAAAAAATGACTAAAATAAAATAAAATTCTAGCAATTAAAAAAATATGGAAATTATATAAATAATTAAACAATAGTCATTAAATGTTCCTGATTATTATATTCTCCTGGATCTATCAAGAATCTAAAAGAATATACTCCAGTCATAGACAATGATCACTAAGCGCTCACTAAGCTATTTTCTCTGCTGAACGCAGCAATTGTAGTACACATCGAGTTCAGAACGCAATTTATCTCAATTTCATCCTTCTCAGTTTTGTTTCCAGCCCCATTGACTCAGGGAATTGTCTAAATTTGTTTTTATTTATTATTAAAAATTAGATGTTTTATTACACGCAACCCAGAGAATAATCAAACCCGGAATCCGGACAAAACCTTTAAAACCTAGAGAGGTGGCAACTCTATCTGTATATCTGGTTTGACTTACCGGTAAAGGACACAATTTTCCATTAACTTTTACTGCAATGTTTGGAGGGAAATAATCTTCCTGCTCGCATGACGTTTCTTGTAAACAGAATCGCATTTGTACCTGTAATTATAACAAATTATACATGAAATTCAGAAATACAGTAATAACCTTACAAGATATATTCGTTTCTTTATATGTTCTATCATAAAGAAATAAAATTTACATTCCATATATGCGATTTCAACATACCTGCACAACATAATCCATTTTACTGCCAGTTCGACAGTCACGTGAGCTGGCGATGTCTGTCGCCTGTTGAGGCGTCAAATGGAACAAGAATGTGTTTTCTTGCAATCTTATCGATCCCTGTGGCATTAAACTAGAAGGTTTCAATAATTCACCTAATAAATCGAAAAATGGAAGTTTCTTCAGCCTAACATCTGGATGAATTGGGTACTGGCTTGTAGGTTGTATTAATGGACCTTGTAAAACTTTGGTTGGGTATACAGGTTGCTGATACGGATTATATGCCGCATTTGTGGTACGCTAAAAAAAAGATTTAAAATAACATTTCTAATATAATTCATAAATAGCAAGAAATAATCATGGATTACAAAATTTTTATTTATTATTTATGAATTATATAATAAAGAATATCCATTTCTGATAATAAATTTCATATTAAAAAAATAATATCTACACTTTTGCTCACCTGTGGTGCTACACTAGTGTAACCAGTTGACGGATATACTGGATTGGTCCTAGGTGCCTGAGGTAAAGATGCTTGATGTGCTGGAGTCAATTCCTTCCCAGCAGAAACTGACGCCTGTTGCTGCTGCTGCTGTTGGCTAATCGCTTGTCTTGAAATATATATTTTATCAGATACATACATTCTCACGTTTAAATATATATATATATCTGGAACAAAAGTATGCCAATAAAACGTAATACAAGTATATACCTCGTTGAATAATAATTTCTATTATGCATATTTTGGTCAATCTGTGGCTCAGAAGAACCACCAGTTTGCCCATACATTTGGTGCGTTGACATTTGATCTGCCCTGGAAAAAGATTTTCTTTCACACTTGGAGCAACAAAAATAATCGTACTAAAGCGTGCTCTCTCAATATGGCGACTGATTCTCTTTTATTTCACTTATAAAGGACTGTTCTTATTAGCTGAACTTCTTGCACGATTTATCTTTCCCTCTTTTTCTTTTCACGTTGGAGAGAAAAAGAGAAAAGATGACCCGTGCAAAAAGTTCAGCTAAATAAGAACAGACCTATTGCCAATTTTGGAAACTTTGGAGTAACCACAACTACTTGCTTGCAACAGGTAAAAAAAAAAAAAAAGCATGGTTTCCTGTAGATACTTCACTACGAGGCTCTCGACCTTCAATTTTTCTCACTTACTGTATCGTTTTGTACAATTCACGTATTTTGAGCCGTATAGCTGGGTGTGATCTTAAGCGCAATAATTCCAATGCACGCGCCTGCAACTCGTTCTTTCTGCCGGACTTATTTCTACCGGCGAAACCAAGAAGCATCTGAAGCTCAGACACTCGAAAACTTAATACCATATTCTGTAATCAGAACATTCCATTTCCCCTTATTATCCGCCTAGTATAAATCTTCCACGAATCGTAACAAATCATGTTGTATATACGTGTTGAAAAAGCTACTGCAAATCAACATGTGTTTCGTCAACAAAAATTGTCACAGTGTACGTTATAAATTTTTCTTTAGGACTTTAAAATTATTATAAAGTGATTGCTCCAATCACGAAGGAGCACCACGCTACAATTATGTCCAATTTACTCCCGTATTTACAAAAATCGAAAAATCACGGCGGCACGCGAGCATCTTGATAGTCGCGGTGTCGTCGCGAACGAGATCCACATCGAGAACATACGACTCGCAGGGGCGCAACGTCATCGTGGGGGTAAAAAACGCGACGGACAGAGGTGAAGTGAGAGTGAGAGGTTACCCATGATATGTCCACGCGGGTACGCGCTGTGAACCGCCGGACTCGCGGATCTTCCGCATTCTCAGGATCGTGCACGTCGTTGCGATCTACCAGCAATGTCCGTCGTCCAGCGAGAGGCGAATTTGCAGTCCTGCACCGCGTAACCGTCGACCAGACTGTTACCAGCCGTGCGTGACAACACGAGGGAACGCGCGTCAAGTGAGGTAAAGTCGGAACCGGCAGTCCGGTACGCGTCGGGGGCGTGCATAGCACGATGCACGGGGACTTCGGCACAACGCGAAGGGACTAGGCCGGACTAGGGCCCTACCGAAACGAACTAGAGAAAATCGACTGGGACAAATGCCAGGACGAGACGATCCTGGCCGATTCACGATCCTTTTGTTCTTCAGCCGACGCGGGCCCGGGACGAATCGGCCGCCGAGGATCAATTCCGGTCGTTCCCTCCCACGGTAATCCCCCGGAAATCGACGACGCGCGTTATCAAGCGCGACGCGACGCGACGCGACGCGGATTCCGTCGCGATGCGGAAAGTCGCGCGACGTTTTCTCTCCCGTGCGCCGTGCACCAGTACCACTTATAACGCGCACCCACTCACCTCCAGCTCCTCGGTATCCGCCATCTTCTTGGCCGACTTTTTACCCGCAGCCGTTTTGCCGACGATTATTTCGAAATTCGCGACTATGGAAAAATACGCGCGCGCGAGACCCGCCGCCGCCGCCGTGTACTCGCTGTCACGCCCGCCGGTCCCTCCGGCCTCCTCGCGTCCTCGCGACCGTTTCTCACCCTATCATGCTGCTCTTGCTCGCTCTCCCGCTCGTTCTCCATCTCCTTCTCCCTCTTTCTGTGTATCTCTCTTTCGAATCACGCTACGTTTCTCACCTACGAGAATATCTCGCGACCTGTGATTGCGAGCGGTGTGCGCCGGTTTTCTGTTATGTACCATCCGCTGTTCTTCTTCTTCTTCTCGTTTAAAAAAGAAAAAAAAAAAAGGAAAAACAAGAAAGAGGAAAGGAAGAAACGACAAGGACGTTCAAAGCAATCAACGCGCGCGAGTATTGACCATAGACTTATATAGATAGACCGGCCCCTGCCGTAAGAGCACGCGTCGGAAGATAGACAATAGACGGTGCAGACATAACCCGTGGGGATTCTCCTCTCTCTGTCTTCTGATCGCTTGGTGGGGATAGAAGTCTAGAGTGGGGACTAGTAGGGAATAGCCGGGTACGCCGGGTAGTCTTCTATCCCCACCAAGCGATCAGAAGACAGAGAGAGGAGAATCCCCACGGGCTATGTCTGCACCGTCTATCTTCCGACGCGTGCTCTTACGGCATGGGCCGGTCTATATAAGTCTATGGTATTGACACATGTATATATTACTTGCTGTTTGAAAAGTGAATCTTCCAAAATGGCGCCGATATTGACCACGTATGTCCCACAAGGATGAAAATATCGGGATCGAATGTATAATTGCTCTATACGGTAAAGAATAATGAGAAAGGTACAATATCCCGGATTTCTTTTCTCGTAATCGAAGTACATACATTAGAAAAGTATGTTTGATGTCATTTCCGATACAGTTCGATCCAGAGAAATAATCCCGAGAAATTTCGTATCTATACATATTCGTGCATGTTTTTATTATTCGTGCATCATGATTATTGGCTACGTTTAGCAGAGAAAGCTGCAACTGTTTTAAAATTCGTGAATTTGATTGGTGTACACTCTTATGGCTCCTGCGCACAAAACGCGGAAACGCTTGTCGCGCGGCAAGTTGTGACGCGGTAGCCAATCAACGTGTCGCTTGTCCATAAGAACCAGTAGTTTATTGGCTACCGCGCAGCAAGAAGCGACGCAGTAGCCAATCAAGTGCCGCTTTTCCATAAGAACCAGAAGTTTATCACGTATGTAAATACATACAGACGGCGTCATTAATGCCTGGACACCCAAATTGGATGCGACTATAGGCCATCACACACAAAATGCATAACATCGCATAAGCATAGCATAAGACCGCTGGACCATCACACACAAAATGCATAGCGTAGCATAAGCATAGCATACGACCGCTGGACCAATGAGCATCCAGCATAAAGTCGCCATATTAATTTACATAAGATGCTCATTGGTCCAGCGGTCTTATGCTATGTTTATGCGACGTTATGCATTTTGTGTGTGATGGCCTTAAGGGGTAAGGCCACCCTGGGCGTCAAAAAGAAAAGGTCAATTTCGGGATTTTTTTTAAAGAGTATAGTAAATGTTATCGAATTTTCGTCAAAAGTACTTTATAAAACTTGCCTTGAGGTACAAAAATAAATTTTTTCAAAAATTTTTATTAAAAAACGGCGGCTCCAGAACCAGGCTCCGACGACGCCTGTATATAAACGGGCGGACAGAAATCTCCTTCAGATTTGCACCTGGAACAAAAACCCAAAATTTTTCTTTTAATAGATACCCTAAACTAGTGCACCACGTAGGGAAATTTGAAAATACTGTTTTTTCGGAAAATGGTGAGCATATGAACCCAAAATTCATTTTTTCACGTAAAAATTTTGTCATTAACTGTTTATAAAAAACAAAGTTTATAAGATATCGAAAAATCCCTACGTGGTGCACTAGTTTAGGGTATCTATTAAAAGAAAAATTTTGGGTTTTTGTTCCAGGTGCAAATCTGAAGGAGATTTCTGTCCGCCCGTTTATATACAGGCGTCGTCGGAGGCCTGGTTCTGGAGCCGCCATTTTTTAATAAAAATTTTTGAAAAAATTTATTTTTGTACCTCAAGGCAAGTTTTATAAAGTACTTTTGACGAAAATTCGATAACATTTACTATACTCTTTAAAAAAAATCCCGAAATTTACCTTTTCTTTTTGACGCCCAGGGTGGCCTTACCCCTTAAGACCGCTGGACCAATGATCATCTTATGTAAATTAATATGGCGACTTTATGCTGGATGCTCATTGGTCCAGCGGTCTTATGCTATGCTTATGCTACGCTATGCATTTTGTGTGTGATTGCCTAAAGCCCCTTGCACAATGCTAGGCAACAGGCAATAGGAACAGGGAACAGAAATCAGAAACCTTGTATTTATGCAGAATAGACGATGACACAGGCAATAGACACAGAATTTCCGTCACGTTGGAAATTCTGTGCCTATTGCCTGTTGCCAACCAATCATATTGTTCGATTTTTTTAGGTTTGTATTGACGAATTTGAGGTTATTTCCTGTTCCTATTGCCTGTTGCCTAGCATTGTGCAAGGGCCTTTATGTATTGCTATTCCTGTTCCCTGTTCCTTTGCATTGTGTAAAGGCCCTTGCACAATGCTAGGCAACAGGCAATAGGAACAGGAAATAACCTCAAATTCGTCAATACAAACCTAGAAAATTCGAACGATATGATTGGTTGGCAACAGGCAATAGGCACAGAATTTCCAACGTGACGGAAATTCTGTGTCTATTGCCTGTGTCATCGTCTATTCTGCATAAATACAAGGTTTCTGATTTCTGTCCCCTGTTCCTATTGCCTGTTGCCTAGCATTGTGCAAGGGGCTTAATAGGCTTAAAGGGGACAGAGATGAAGAGTGAGTTTCGGAAACGAATCCAATTTTGGGTGTCCAGGCATTAAGCGCGATGCACAATGCGAGGCGATAGCGATAGCGATAGAAATAAAAATTATCGCCACACATTGCACAATGGCGCGATAGAAATAAAAAATTAATCGTGTAGTCTTCCCTTCCATCTGATTCTGATATACACATAATAGCACATAATCTGTTAACTGTTAAGGCCCCCGCACAATGCCAGGCAACAGGCAATAGAAACAGGGAACAGAAATCAGAAACCTTGTATCAATACAGAATGGACGATGACATAGGCAATAAACACACAATTTCCGTCACGTTGAAAAGTCTGCGCCTATTTCCTGTTGCTAACTAATCATAGCGTTCGAATTTTTTAGGTTGTATTGACGAATTTTTGGTTATTTCCTGTTCCTATTGCCTGTTGCCTGACATTGTGCAAGGGCCTTTAAAAACGGTAATATCGCTATTGCTAATTCTATCGCTATTGCCTCGCATTGTGCATTGCGCTTTAATAACGCCGTCTGTACTGGTCTGTATTGTACATATACATACATATACATACATAAAGGAAAAAGCGGGACGAAAAAGAAGCATGATGGAAGGTAATAAAAAAAAAATTAAAACGTTTTTCTAAAAGACGATTATATGTATATCTAGCTCGTTATATTATACTCCCCTTCATTCAGTTCATGAATATGACTGGGGGCCTCATGAAGTATAGATTCTACGGAAAAACGGAAAGAATTCTATTGCAATAATTTTGAATTATTTTTGTTTTTCTATAAAATATTCTCCATGGAATTTTTTCATTTATTGTGTAGATAGGTATTTTTTTCTAGAAAATAGAAAGGATTAATAAATAATGCTATGACATTTTATTGATCGTTATCTCTTTCCATCGTTTTCTCCATTTTATTAATTCTCGTTAAATACATATAAGTAAATATGAAAAGTTCTCCACGATACACGAGATATTTCTCAAATTAAATCAGAAAAGATAGCAAAGATAACAGAAAAGATAGCAATTCGAATTAGATATAATGATATATATATATGCTAGATTCGATAGGGAATTGATAGAAAAGAAATGCATGTGATAAATATATATACCTAAAATTTAATTGCATGTACAGTCGCGGTACAGACACACGGGGACAGAAATGCCTAGCCATCTGAAGATAGGCCAGTACTGAAATCTATAGTATACGTAACGTAAACTATAGATTTTCAGAACGCACGCGGAAAGGCACGGTAAGACATCATTGTCCCCGTCTGTACTACACAATACTAATAATATGTAAATTATTAATTAAAGGAAACGCCATAATCGGTCGGGACTGGATCTTGGTTGTCCAATTAAATTATTCGTGAATTTTAAGTACAAATCATCACTCTAGTAAACCACGCGCCGTTACTTACGGACTTAAACGTAGCCACAACTAAAGCTAGAAAGAATACCTAATACTCTCACACAATTAAATTTTGCTTATTGTTATATACGTCGCCGGAAAAAGACGTTCTTCCTCAGTTAAATAGTTTGTTGCGATAAATATCACCACATGCCTCAGTGGTCGAATAGGTGAGACGCCCGCCCGGAAAGCAGGGAGGTCCAAGTTCGAATCCTGGCTGGGGTGTTATTTTTGCAACATTGACTAAGTTTCCACCGAGGGTTCGAACCGGGTCAGAATCGGGTTAGAGTCGGGTCAGAGTTGGGTTGACTTGCCTGTTTCCACCGAACCAGTATTACACCAGGGCACGGTCTTCTACTCAGGTTTGGAAACTCGCACCATTTTATGGTGGTGGGGGTGTCCCGCTTAATGTCCCCGTTTTCGGTAGTTCGCTCTGGTGTCGTGTCGATCGAAAAGTCGTCTAGAGACCCTGTAATAAGAGTCTGGCCATAAGCGATTTTGTCAAAATCCTGCGAGAGAAACGGATATACATTTTCTCTTTAACCTAGCACATATGTGCTAGGTTAAAGAGAAAATGTATATCCGTTTCTCTCGCAGGATTTTGACAAAATCGCTTATGGCCAGACTCTTATTACAGGGTCTCTAGACGACTTTTCGATCGACACGACACCAGAGCGAACTACCGAAAACGTGAACGTTAAGCGGGACACCCCCACCACTGGAGTTTCCAGACCTGAGTAGAAGACCGTGCACCAGGGTTACACCAGGGTTGCGACCAGGTTGAACGTTACCAACTGTGCAAAATGTCAACAGTAGCTTGAAGGTTATGTGACTATCAGAACATTTAAAATATTACGGATCCGAGAGCCATAATATTAGTTGCACAGCACCAAAGTAATATGCATAAATTATTTTTCATATTACAAACTCGACAGTATGAAGTAAAACGTCTTCTGGAAGACTTATGTATAAACTCATTTATCAAATTGGCAACACTACAGTAACGCTAACTCAACTCTTGTCGTTTCCATCGAACCTCATTTAGACCCTACCTTAAAATTTTGTTGGGTAGGGTTCACGTTCGAGTTTGGTGTTTCCACCGCAAGAGCGCTTACCCCAACCCGATTCTGACCCGACTCTGACCCAGTACGAACCCTCGGTGGAAACTAAGGATGCAGTCCCATGCACAGCGAAAAATCGGAAACGACAAAAGGGGAATGGACGCGCGTGCATACTGTCCCTTGTAACCATCTCCGATAGAAAACGATTAAAAACGGCTATATATACAGATATCTGTATCGTTTTTAATCGTATCTTATCGGTTCTATCGTTGCATATTCAGAAGAGAGATAAAACATTAATCGAATCGAATCGGTTTCTATCGTTTTCGATCCGAATAAGAAAATAACTATACAAATTTTATAGTTATGAATCGTTTTCTATATGTACAATTATTGCCCGTCTTAATCAATCGTATATACACGATATAATATATATCGTTATTTATGGTAATAATTTTGCCGCATGCATTAATACGGATATATAAGAATAAAATGATAGACATCTCATCGATATTTATACGACTTAACCGAACCGATACATCTATCGTTTCTTATCACAATTATCTGACATACAACTTATCATCTTCTTTACGACAGCAAATCGGTTCGTTTTCTATCGAATATCAATGATGTAAATTGAATCGTTTGAAAGCCCTCTACTTTGCATATGTTTTTATAAGATTAAAACGATAGACATCTCGTCGATATTTATACAACTTAACCGAACCGACACATCTATCGTTTCTTATCAGGATTTTCCAACAGACAACTTATCATCTTCTTTACGGCAGCAAATCGGTTCGTTTTCTATCGTATATCAATGATATAAATTGAATCGTTTGAAAGCCTTCTACTTTGCATATGTTTTTATAAGGTTAAAACGATAGACATTTCGTCGATATTTATACAACTTAACCGAACCGACACATCTATCGTTTCTTATCAGGATTTTCCGACAGACAACTTATCATCTTCTTTACGGCAGCAAATCGGTTTGTTTTCTATCGTATATCAATGATATAAATTGAATCGTTTGAAAGCCCTCTACTTTGCATATGTTTTTATAAGGTTAAAACGATAGACATCTCGTCGATATTTATACAACTTAACCGAACCGACACATCTATCGTTTCTTATCAGGATTTTCCGACAGACAACTTATCATCTTCTTTACGGCAGCAAATCGGTTCGTTTTCTATCGTATATCAATGATATAAATTGAATCGTGTGAAAGCCAAGTATCCCAGAATCTCAAGCCAGAATCCCAAGTATTTTGTAACGTGAGTTTCTAATAGAATATAGTAAATAAACTCCTTACAGAAAAGTATTACTGGTTGGTCAGTAATTTATTACTGAGTCTGGTGATTTTTTACTGGCGATTAGTATTTTATTCTTGTATTTAGTCAGTAGTTTAACTACTGGCAAATGAGTAATATCTAGTATTATTAGTAGTTCTTCCGGGATTCGAAGTACTGATATAAGTACTTTAGTATTTGCTTATATAGTAAAAAAGTACTGAAGTATTAGAGATTCTAGTAGTTGAGCTTAGACGTGAAGTACTGATAGAATGAGTAAGTAGTTTTCCTAGGAATTCATTACTTGGTCTAGTACTTAAGTATTGGTATAGATGAGATTCAACACTGGGGCGGCAAACGCCTGAAGTACTGAATTCATATAATTCATTTAAGGATCGACAGGAGTCATTTATTACTAGAATCATAAAATCCGTATTATGGCATAAATTATTTACTTACAATAATGATTTAAAAAAAAAAATTTATTTAACATTTATTCAACATTAATTTAATATTTGTGTTATATTGATTAATTATTTGCAATAATGATTTTAAAAAACATTTATTTAACAGTTATTCAACATTAATTTAATATTTATTTTATATTAATTATTCATTTGCAATAATAATTTGAAAAAACATGTATTTAACATTTATTAAACATTATTTGATATTTATTTTACATAAATTATTCAAACACGATGAAACACATTTACTTCGCCAGCGTATAAAAAATTTAATTTGATAATTTATTCATTTACAATAATGATTTTAAAAAACATTTATTTAACATTTATTCGGCAATAATATAATATTTATGTAATATTGATTATTTATTTGTAACAATAATTTAAAAAAACATTTATTTAACATTTATTTGACATTAATTTAATATTTATTTTATATTAATTATTTATTTGCAATAATGATTTAAAGAAAACGTATATTTAACATTTATTTGACATTAATTTAATATTAATTTTACAATAATTATTTATTTACTATAATAATTTAAAAAAAACATTTATTTAATATTAATATTTACTTAAAATATTATTTAACAATAACTATTTAATTATAATTAGAAATCATCATTTTTCTGTTATCTCGTTTTGCTCTATAAATTATGTGGCGGTAGGGGCCTATTGCACAATAATTTACAAGTTAATAATATTAGTGAAAGAGCTTTGTTTTTCACTAATATTATTAATTGGAAATTATTGTGCAATAGGCCCTTGCTGTCCGCTATGAACATACGACGGAGACCGTGCGGCGCGGCACGACAGCGCGGGCTTACGCGCCGGGAATAGTACGGCTCGCGCTCAATATGCGGCGCATCGCCGAGCCCGTAACCCGTATTCAAGATTCAACATCGATCCCTATATATAGAGAGACGTCTTCGCGAGGTGCTTCAGCGTTTGCAGGATCGTCAGTCAGAGCGTGCTCTTCGGGCCTCTGATAAGTGATGTAATCTTTTGAGGAGTATGCTTTCTTGCAGCCTCCGTTCTTACCTGCATTAAAACCGATTATAAATAATATCATATTCTGTAAAGTTCCATGACGATTTAATATGTATCCTGTAATTCAGTACCTACTTTTCACAGCAAGTAGTTTCAGTAATTTTTCACCAGTACTCAATATCCAGTAATTCAAAACTAAGCATCAGTAGTTCTGTGTAATAAATTACTCCCAGTAATCCAGTACTGCCCAGTATTTCTGAAGTACCGGCCAAAATATTACTGCCAGTATTTACAATAATTTATTACTGAGTACTTTTAGTGCTTTTTTTCTGTAAGGGACGATTCACTAACCATATTAAAAACGATAGAAACTGATGTGCAGCTGATAAGACATTTACGATAGGATCCCAAGTATTTTGTAACGTGAGTTTCTGATAGAGTACCGTAAATAAACGATTCTCTAAGCATATTAAAAACGATAAAAACTGATGTATAGCTGATAAGACATTTACGATAGGATCCCAAGTATTTTGTAACGTGAATTTCTGATAGAGTACCGTAAATAAACGATTCACAAACCGTATTAAAAACGATAAGAAATTTTTTATCGTTTTCTATCGGAGATGGTTACAAGGGACATCGTCGTAAAATTACAATCTTGTATCTACGTGATCTACGTCAGATTGTTGCAACTGTCTGCATTTTTGCAGTATTAGCATCAAATAAACTTTTGATCTCATTATGAATTATTCACGTACCTAAACAATGGTAATTGACACTATTATTACAGAATATTTATAGAATAAATAAAAATTTTTGTTAACTTAAATTTTCAATCAATATAATTTTGCGTACCTTTCCGTTTCTATTTTTCGATTTCTAGCGTCCCATGGAGCAGCTTTTTCAACAAGGAATGATACTCTAACCTCTTTCTTTAACCAATTTTTCTTCATAGAACCGAAAAATTAGTAATTTCGAGTGTAGTTGTTATACAAATGTTTAATAATATTTATTTTCTTTATATAAATAATACATTTTATTACTTTTTACCTTTAAATAGCATTTCCGATTTTAACAAGTTCTGATTTTTTCTTCAATTTTCCTATTTTTTAGCTTGCATGGGACGCCTGAAGTTGAAAAAAAGTAACGGAATAAGCAGACGACGCGCTGTGCAGCTGCGCATGCTCTATTTCCATTTTGCGGTTCCCTTTTTGTCGTTTCCGATTTTTCGCTGTGCATGGGACTGCACCCTTAGTCATTTTCTTTATTACCCTATTAGACCGGGAGCTAGCGACAAAAATCATGTATGATCGGTATCACGACGAAACTTTTTAGGACGATAGCCGGTGTCTTGCGGAACACGAAAACGCAAGTATGGCGGCCTGCAGGTGTCGCCTTTGCGCAGCGTAATTTTTTGAATGTGTTAAAATAACTGTGCCTTTTGGGGAATGGGCACCAATCTGATTCTTGTTTTATATTGTTTATTTGTGAGCAAAAGTACGCGGGCCGTATGCGCCATACCGATATCACGTCGCAAACAGTCCGCCATACTGATGAGAACGTGTCGTTTTTTTTGGATTTCGTACACCAAGCTAATTTTTTGTGGAGAGCTAGATTTTAATTGTTTATCAACGAATATGAACGTGCCATACCGTTTCGGCGTCTCTGAGTACTCGCCATACTGACGCAAAGACGTAATTTTTTTCACTAGTGCATGTATCTTAGGCACCAGTATGGCGGTTTATTTTTATGAAGATTATGCTAAAACGTGACAAGTGGTGCACCGCCATACCGATAGTGGGTATCTAAAGTGGCGCCATACTGATACCGATCGTACATGATTTTTTTCGCTGGCTCCCGGTCTATATATCCTTCTATACATATCCCGTCCTTTTTCGAATATACTAACGAGTGTTAGTGGACGATTAAATTGATTTTCAATTTAATTGTGTGAGAGTAGGTATTCTTTCTAGCTTTAGTTGTGGCTACGTTTAAGTCCGTAAGTAACGGCGCGTGGTTTACTAGAGTGATGATTTGTACTTAAAATTCACGAATAATTTAATTGGACAACCAAGATCCAGTCCCGACCGATTATGGCGTTTCCTTTAATTAATGATTATTATCTTATATACGGTCGTACTTTAAATTTGCTTATGTAAATTATTTTTAGCTCTCTCTTTTGTTCTTTTTTTTATACATCTTAGATACCGAATAAGTTTTAAAATATAAAACTTATCTGTGATTCTCCAAAATCATTATGAAATAATTAATTGTTTTTTATTGTATCCGATTTGTATCTCTCCGTCTGTATCTTGTTTTCTGCGTTATCTCCGCTCTTATCTTCTATTTTACCCTTTTATCCAGTGGAAATATTTTTAGCTCCGATATTGGCGATTTATGCGAGCGTATATTGACATTTTTTGCAGCATAGAACATTACAGCACAGCAATATTGCAGAAGTGATTGGCTTGTTGCTAACATTAACAATCCATTTACTTCGGTCGTTATCAAAAAAAGAACTCCAGACTGGATTATTTTTAATTAATATGCGGTTAAATTTATTAATTAATTTAGCCTTAGTTTTCCGGTCATGATTAAGAAATCTAACATAATTGGATCTAAAAAAGTCAAAAACTAAAGCCTCTGCATGGTAAGTTAGAAAAGAGACGATCCTCTATCCTTTTAAGTTTAGTGCGTAAGAACTTTAAATTGGAATTAATGTCACTTATTTCAAGATTGAGTAATGTTCGTTTATATAGTTTCATAAAATTATAAAATCTATGATTTACGCTATTACTACGAAACGTGATGTTGAGACGCAGGTCGTTGATGTGAGGCGGCAGAATGTTATGTCCTCTGCATCTAATTGTAAGTAAGACCGTGAGTTGATGGAGCGCTGTGCATATCTATAATGATGCATTTATTTCATACTTGAAATGTCTTTTGTGCATTTTTTGAATTTTTATAGATTACGATTTTCAACATAATTCTAAACAGTTTATATTAATTATGTTTGCTTTAAAATAATTTACTTTTTAGTTTATTAATTCTATTACTTTGAACTTTATTATTACGAAAGCAATCTTCGCTTACACAGATTTTAATACAAAATTTATCGTGCATTTATAAATTAATAAATATGTTATAACGGCATGATTTAATTCGATTTCACTTTGATCAAGCTTTAATTTATTATCGAAATATTCACGTAAACGTATTATAAGATAAATGCAGTTAATATGTTCTTATCAAAATACCCTCCACAAGGCATGATTCATTTGTGACAATAAATATTCTTTTTTTTATCAGACTTATTACGTAAATGATTTTAAGAGAAATAAAATATAACTTTTCATATGATAAGTGAATATACCATATGTAAAGTTGTTATTTATTGTTAATAATTTGCTAGTACTTGATAAATTCAGGCAGTAGATTGTTATGAACAATAGACAACTTATTATGTGTCATATCGGCCGGAAGAAAGAAACGTCGTCGAAAACATTTTGTAGATAGAGAGGAATGAAGCACATCATACGCAGGGATTAGGATGCATGATCGGTGATAGTATCATTGTGATCGAAGACAGAAATAACTGTTGTGCCATATACATACCTGATGATAACTGATCAGAAATTGTGGGAGGAGATTCGCTTATTATAGAAAATCACGTTATCATTCCTCGTATTTGTTCTATTTATCAGGAATATTCGCCGAATTGCGGGTTTTTTTTTCTGATAAGTTCTGATTTTAGATTACTATATATCACAGGTATTGAAAAATGCTTCTCTAAACGTCTTCAACTATTTATTTTTTTCTTACATAGATATTTGCATATATATTATTAAATATATTCCATGAAGCGCTTGAATGTATTTAAGTATGAGCGACAAGATTTGCGGTGGCTGTGAGTGAAGTTGGGAGAAAGGAAATTTTTATCAATAATTTTGTAAAACATGTAATTTAATCTCTTGTGATAACACAATGCTCCGTAATTTGCTGATAATGAGATTATTATATAGAAAACGATTCACATATATGACGCATCTTTACTTACTTTATTGCTACAAATTATCAAGAGAGAGATAAATTATATATGTATAATATATATAAAAAAGAAAGAGAGAGACCTCTTTTCATTTTCATAAATCTTTTATTTGAATTGGAATTAACAAATCATGTATTCGTGTGTATCGTATACGCTATTAGGGGATCAAAATAATAAGAGAATTTAAACAATCTTAGATTATCAGATTTATAAAAATACCTTAACAAAATTATCTACTACAAATACAGCAGTATAGTTTTAGCAAATACGCAATTTGCTCCTTGTTACTCTCAACCTTTTCATGCTTTCTTTGAAATCGATGGTTATCTACACCCAGTCGTCCCAGTTATTTTTACAGTTTACCTTTGCCGCGACATCGCATTTCAGATTAGCAATGTTGAAGTAGTTTCCCCAACTGCAGTCATATAATTTCTTCTTTCCGCTTTTGCACTGGTAATATAATCTACAGTCGCACTCGTGAGCCAATTTTGAAGGACTAGAGCTTGAGCAATCGCCAGGTTTCGGTCTGATATTTTTGTCGCAGTCAGCATCTAATGGATTCATGCAAATTTTTTTAGTCTCGCTAAAATGTAGGCTGGGCAACGTTCGAAAACCCATTCGTCATTATTGCATTTATAATACTTATCGCAGTCACATTCGTGTTTCGTCGCATCACCGTTTACGCACCTCTTTTGTGTGTTGCAGCTACCCGGAATGCATTGCCGCGTCCAATTGTCGAAGATCGTTCCCTTCACGCAATCACGTAGAGCCTTCCGACCGCCTTTGCACAGGTAGTATTTATCGCATTGGCACTCATGAGGTAGTAATTCGCCTTCCTGGCACAGGGGCGGAGGTGTCGGAGTTATATTGCAATCTCCCGGTTCGCAAGTCCTCGTTGAAGGATTAAAACGCTGACCGGCCGGACAGTCACGCAGAGCTTTGCGACCATATACGCATTCGTAGAATTTAGTGCATACACATTCGTGCGGCAGTAGTTCACCGTTTCTGCATTCGCCAGGCCACGAAGTCGGGGGCGGGGTTGGAGGTGGGGTAGGCGGCGGGGTTGGGGGTGCGGTTGGAGGTGGGGTTGGAGGTGTGTTTGTGGGCGGGGTTGGATATGGACAATCCGAAATCTCCCGATTGACGCAACCACGCCATCTTTTACTGAAGAACAGATTAGGCGCACATGAGCGCAATTGTGGTTGTCCGTATTTGCATTCGTAAAACTTAGCGCAATCTGTTTCGTGAGATATTAATGTTGGCGGACAAGTGTCCACCGCTGGACATTGAGGGCGCGGGGTTGGGGTTGGCGGCAGGGTTGGCGGCGGGGTTGGAGGTGCGGTTGGTGGTGGGGTTGGAGGTGGGGTTGGGGGCGGGGTTGGATATGATGGACAATCCGAAATCTCCCGATTGACGCAACCACGCCATCTTTTACTAAAGAACAGATTAGGCGCACATGAACGCAATTGCGGTTGTCCGTATTTGCATTCGTAAAACTTAGCGCAATCTGTTTCGTGAGATATTAATGTTGGCGGAGAAGTGTCCACCGCTGGACATTGAGGGCGCGGGGTTGGGGTTGGCGGCGGGGTTGGCGGCGGGGTTGGAGGTGCGGTTGGTCGTGGGGTTGGAGGTGGGGTTGGGGGCGGGGTTGGATATGATGGACAATCCGAAATCTCCCGATTGACGCAACCACGCCATCTTTTACTGAAGAACAGATTAGGCGCACATGAGCGCAATTGCGGTTGTCCGTACTTGCATTCGTAAAACTTAGCGCAATCCGTTTCGTGAGATAATAATGTTGGCGGACAAGTGTCCACCGCTGGACAATTAGGGATTTGACAATCCGAAATCTCTAGATTGACGCAACCACGCCATCTTTTACTGAAGAACAGATTAGACGCACATGAGCGCAATTGCGGTTGTCCGTACTTGCATTCGTAAAACTTAGCGCAATCCGTTTGGTGAGATAATAATGTTGGCGGACAAGTGTCCACCGCTGGACATTGTTCCTGTTCGTTTCCAACATCAAAGATATCCGGTACTTTACTCGCGGTGATCACGGCCAAAGATGCCAGGAAGGCGATGACGATTAGGTATTTTCCTGCATTGAACAGAAAATATCCTGATTAAAATTTGGTCAACTATATTATTGCAATTGATGAAATGTCAATTATTTATATGTACAAATTTGAATTTACCTAAACAGAGCAAGAAGTCATGATGACGTCAAAATTGCGTCAAAATGGCTCCAAAATGATTATTAAACGTCGTTTTAATGCCATTTCAACATCATTTTGACATCATTACAACCCCTTGTTCTGTTTGGGTACGAAATAATCCCGTCATAATATATGTATAATATATAAGTATCTCTCGGTGATTTTATTACTATAACTTTTATTATATAAATAATTGTCACTCACCCCTCATCGCCTGCCACCTATTCTATTTGTTCTCGAAGGAAGAATAATTTCGTATTGTATCTATAAAATGTATATAAAAATATCCTATTAACACCTCACTAATTAGTCAGTTGAATACATGACTGACTAAAAAATTGAAACGCGTCGGCTTTTATAATCACGTTATCATAAAACACAAGGACATAGATTATCATATCTGTTAAAGACAGAGCCGCATTTATTTCTTTTGGAACCTTAGATATAACATTCTCGCTGATTCTCACAGTATATAAATTTATACAAATCCAGAAAAAAACAAAAAATTCAATACATATATATTTTATTACCAAGTTGTAATAATCAACGTAACATATACATAAGTACATGACGCAAATAAGTGTAATAATATTCTAGTTAATATTTTATAAAATATATTATTATATGTATCTATATATTATATGTATACATATTTATATAATTTTTTGTTTTATTTCTTTAATTTTGCAAAGTTATTAATTATTTTATTAATAATAAGAGCATTAGAAAAGGATAATAGGTAATTTAATGTTTTATTATATTAATTAGTGTGTTTCAAAATATAAAATTTACTATAATTTTTGTGAAGTTATGAATTTTTGGGGCTTTCAGTTTATAGTGCTTAGAATGTTCATATAACTGCTACAGTCTAGAAAAATATATTCTTCTCTGAAGTCCGGAAGTCTGTTCGGAAGAGAGAATTATATATATATATATACGAATTATCAGACAAAAGAATTGTTACCTACAGGGCAATTGTTGTCCGTTTGGGCCAAAAAATATGAAAAATTTTTGTGTGAATGTAATCAGTTACAATTGATAAGTTTTACGGACTGTGATGTAAGGAAATTAGAATCCGAATATCAAGGGTTTAACATTCGGATCGTTAAATTTGATTTTATCAAGAGATTTCATCATATAACTTATACTTATTATATAGATAAAAAGATATAATTTGAGTGTGGGAATAAAATGGATTAGTTGCGATGTCAAGGCAACTTTTAATTAGATAGCGATTGCGAAAAAATATTTTATCATTAATGTTTTCGCGGTATGGAAATACCATAGCATGTGGTGATTCGCAGTTTAATTGGTGCGCCGAGACGTTCGTTAGGGCAAGAAAACAATAACAGAAACATTGGAATTGTGCATTGACTGTAGTCATAATTCAACATATATAGTGTTATATATTATGTATAGATATAATTATTATTTTTACCGAAAAGGTTATAGCTTTTTAAATTAAATGCTTATAAGTAACTTTAAAGTCCGAACTATTTGGTTTTTATTCTTATTCTGATAAGGGAGGAAAGAAGAGCGTTGCGCAAAGCTTCTTTCAAAACGCTGCGCTTTTTATAACTTAAATTACAAAAATTAAATAATTACCACCATAAACAACTAAAAGCGTAACTTTTTATGGAAATTATGAGTACCTTTGGTGTCAAGTCCATTGAATTGCCCTTTTCAGGGCCACTATGATGTACAAATCTGACCGAGCAACCTCCCCGCGGTGTACATCGGGTAATGCGACTGCCGGCGGTATGTCAACTTTGAAGCTTTATATCTTGAGAATGGCTTGCGCAAAAGGCTTTTATAGGTAGTATTTCGAAAACGTCTCGACAAGGGCTATAAGAATATGCAATAAAAAATTGGGGATTTTATTTAAGAAATTGAAGGTGACGTTCACGTGACTTTCAAACGACCGTCCAAAGTCAAATCATTGGCATCATTTTGTGTCCCCCTTGAAACCGTACAACTTTGGTGTAAAACGTTTTTCCATATCTAAAGCCGTTTCCGAGATACAGGGGCTGGGTTAGACTTTATAGAGACACCCTGTATAAAGAGAAAGAGAGAGGGAGTGGAGAGAAATACCTCTTTTCATTTCCATAAGTCTTTTATTTGAATTGGAAGTAACAAATCATGCTTTCGTGTGTATCGTATACGCTATCAGGGAATCGAAATAATAAGGGAATTTCAATAATCTTAGATTATCAGATTTATTAAAATACCTTAACAAAATTATCTACTCCTACAAATACAGTAGTATAGTTTTAGCAAATATGCAATTTGCTCCTTGTTACTCTCAACCTTTTCATGCTTTCCTTGAAATCGATGGTTATCTACATCCAGTGGTCCAGCTTTCTTCGAAATCGATGGTTATCTACACCCAGTCGTCCCAGTTATTTTTACAGTTTACCTTTGCCGCGACATCGCAATTCAGATTAGCAATGTTGAAGTAGTTTCCCCAACTGCAGTCATATAATTTCTTCTTTCCGCTTTCGCACTGGTAATATAATCTACAGTCGCACTCGTGAGCCCATTTTGAAGGACTAGAACTTGAGCAATCGCCAGGTTTCGGTCTGATATTTTTGTCGCAGCCAGCATCTATTGGATTCGTGCAAATTTTTTTAGTCTCGCTAAAATGTAGACCCTGTGGGCAACGTTCGAGGATCCATTCGTCATTATTGCATTTATGATATATATCGCAGTCACAGTCGTGTTTCTTCGCATCACCGTCGACGCACCTCTTTGGTTTGTTGCAGCTACCCGGAATGCATTGCCGCGTCGAATTGTCGAAGATCGTTCCCTTCACGCATTCACGTAGAGCCTTCTGACCATTTTTGCATAGGTAGTATTTATCGCATTGGCACTCATGAGGTAGTAATTCGCCTTCCCGGCACAGGGGCGGAGGTGTCGAAGTTGGCTCAGTGCAATCTCCCGGTTCGCAAGTACTCGTTGAAGGATTAAAACGCTGACCGTCCGGACAGTCACGCAGAGCTTTGCGACCATATACGCATTCGTAGAATTTAGTGCATACACATTCGTGCGGCAGTAGTTCACCGTTTCTGCATTCGCCAGGCCACGAAGTCGGGGTTGGAGGTGTGTTTGTGGGCGAGGTTGGATCTGGACAATCCGAAATCTCCCGATTGACGCAACCACGCCATCTTTTACTGAAGAACAGATTAGGCGCACATGAGCGCAATTGCGGTTGTGCGTACTTGCATTCGTAAAACTTTGCGCAATCCGTTTCGTGAGATAATAATGTTGGCGGACAAGTATCCACCAGTGGACATTTAAGGGGCGTGATTGGTGTACAATCCGAAATCTCTCGATTAACGCAACCACGCCATCTTTTACTGAAGAACAGATTAGGCGCACATGAGCGCACTTGCCTCTGTCCGTATTTGCATTCGTAATACTTAGCACAATCCCATTCGTGAGATATTAATTTTGGCGGACAATCGTCCACCGCCGGACATTGTTCCTGTTCGTTTCCAACATCAAAGATATCCGGTACTTTACTCGCGGTGATCACGGCCAAAGATGCCAGGAAGGCGATGGCGATTAGGTATTTTCCTGTATCGAACAGAAAATAGCCTGATCAAAATTTAGTCAACCATTAATACTATTATTGCAATTGATGAAACGTCAATTATTTGTATGTACAAATTCGAATTTACCCAAGCAAAGCAAGAATTAAGTCATGATAACGTCAAAATTGCGTCCAAATGGCTAGAAAATGATTATTAAACGTCTCACTAACGCCACTTTAACGTCACTTTGACATCATTACGACCCCCTTCTCGGCTTGAGTACGAAATGGATCCCGTCATAATATATGTATAATATATATAAGTATCTCTCGGTGATTTTATCAGTATAACTTTTATTATAAAAAATTTTCACTCACCCCTCATCGCTTGCCACCTATTCTATTTGTTTTTGAAGAGAAGAAGAATTTCGTATTGTATCTATAAAATGTATATAAAAATATCCTATTAACACCTCACTAATTATAGTCAGTTGAATACATGACTGACTAAATAATTAAAGCGCGTCGGCTTTTATAATCACGTTATCATAAAATGCAAGGACACATATTATCATATTTGTTAACAACAGAGCCGTATTTATTTTTTTTGGAACCTTAGATACAACATTCTCGCTGATTCTCACAGTATATAAATTCGTATAAATCCAGAAAAGAAATTTAATAGATATATAATTTATGACCAAGTTATAATAATTAACGTAACATGGCGTACATGGCGTAAATAAGTAATAACATTCTAGTTAATAAATATTTTATAAAAAATATAAATATATGTGTAAATACGATATAGGATGTACCTATATATATGTAGATATACTTACATATTTATGATCTTTACAAATTCTTTTTTGTTTTATTTCTTTAATTTTGAAAAATTAATTGTTAATTATTTTATCAATAATAAGAGCATTAAAAAAGGATAAAGGTAATTTAATGTTTTATTATATTAATTAGTATGTTTCAAAATATAAAATTTACTGTAATTTTTGTGCAGAGTTATGAATTTCCGGAACTTTCATTTAGTGTCTAGAACGTCCATATAACTGCTACAGTCTTGGAAAAATATATTCTTCTCTGAAGTCCGGAAGTGAGAATTATACGAATTATCAGACAAAAGAATTATTGCCTGCAGGGCAATTGTTGCCCGTATGGGCCACAAAATATGAAAAATTTTTGTGTGAATGTAATCAATTACAATTGATAAGTTTTACGGACTGTGATGTAAGGAAATTAGAATCCGATATCAAGAATTTAATGTTCGGATCGTTAAATTTTATTTCATCAAGAGATTTCATCATAAAACATACTTATTATAGATAAAAAGATATAATTTGAGTGTGGGAATAAAATGGATTAGTTACGATGTCAAGGCAACTCTTGATTAGATATGCGATTGCGAAAAAATATTTTATCATTAATCTTTTCGCGGTATGGAAATACCATAGCATGCGATGATTCGCAGTTTAATTGGTGCGCCGAGACGTTCGTTAGGGCAAGAAAACAATAACAGAAACACTGAAATTGTGCATTGTCTGTAGTCATAATTCAACATATATAGTGTTATATATTATGTATAGATATAATTATTATTTTTACCGAAAGGGTTACAGCTTTTTAAATTAAATGCTTATATGTAACTTTAAATTGCGAACTATTTATTTTTTATTCTTATTCTAATAAGGGAGGAAAGAAGAGCGTTGCGCAAAGCTTCTTTCAAAACGCTGCGCTTTTTATAACTTAAATTAAAAAAATAAAATTATTACCACCATAAACAACTAAAAGCGTAACTTTTTATCGAAATTATGAATACCTTTGGTGCCAAGTCCATTGAATTTGATATTATCTTTTATTATCGAGGCCTTGAAATTTTGAGAGTGGCGATATCTCATTTGACCAATGTTATCGAAGTACGTATGTATGTATCATGATATTATAAGAATATGTAATCCGCATTGATACAATGCGCGATATCAATATAAAGAAATTAAAAAAACTAATTTCTTATAATTGAATTGGTTAAGAAAATAAAATGCCTTCTTCATTTTAAAACTGTTATTGCACTGCACGGTGTTTGACAAGATCATTTTCTGTTACATTCGATTCTATACATTGCAATTTTTACCGCAATTGTCATTGTTTAGGTATCATTGCAATTATTATTACAATACCATTATTATTTAAGTCTTACTCCTTAAATCTATGTTCTAACATCATTTGAAGCAACCTTGACAGGATTCTGAATCGCATTGATAACTTATCACAAATTGGCCTTTCATTCTTTTAAGTATTCTAAGAATTACAGCTTTTTTGCATGCGATTGAAAGATCTTTGATAGGCCGGAATGATCGAGGGAATGACAGTTAGATGACAGGATCTCGAACTTATCGTGATAATCCGGATTTAGCATGCAATACATAAAATCTCTGTATTTATACGTATTTAGTCTATTTCTTTTCTTTCTTCAAAGCTATGTCTGGAGCCGAAAATTTTATTTATATGTTTAAAATAATAATGTAACATATACAGGACTGTGTTATGGTAATAAACGTAATCCCATATAAAAACAGATATTTAATAAGTGCATCAATTCCAACGCTGTGTGATACCGTAGGCGTAGATCCTGCAAGTGCTATCAAAAATTCCTGGGCATGGTAAACGAGGATAGATAAATATTGATATTTTTGGTCATTATTATTTATTTTGTATTATACACATATAGGAAGAGGTGTAATCGCGGCCCCCTGCTTGTAAGTTGGCCTCCCCATGGTTTTCATATTTCTAATAACGCCATATGCGCCGTATTTGTCATATCATCTTCTTCTATGTACCATGTGACCAGGGTAATGGTACACACTGAGTGAAGCACTAATGGTGCTCGTATCGGGCGTTTCTGTCATAACGCGCCGAGCGAAAGTTTATTATCCCGTTGGAAAAAAAGCATTTCTCAGAAATTTAGATGATTCAGGGACTTTTATGTTGATATATCTTCGCCAAAACGTACGTGAAATCGAATTTCCAAGTAAGTTCGCTTAGTCTTCAACAGTTTTAATTACAAATTAAAAATTTCCGGAGCAATGTAAGTTGACATGTTTGCCCCCCCATGATAAATCTAGGCACCAAAGTCTTGTTTTGGATATATCCGACATTGAAACTCCTGGTGGGGCTCCTTATGACGCAGATTTTTGCCAGGAACATTATTCCATGGACCAACATGGTGAAATTTGAATTTAATGTCTTATTTGTCGCTTAAGGGCACACCGTACGAAAAAGTTGAATATGTGTGCAATTTTTGTTTGTAAATGATAAAACTGAGAAGATTATAAATTGTTTTATTTATTCTTTAATGTTTATGCATTAGTTTCTAAACACTGTTGTCAAAAAAATGCAATTTTTGATGGGGGCTATATTACCCTCACTTTTTCCAAACGTCACAAAATGACATGTTTCAGAAATATATGTTCTATATAACTCAATTGCTTTTTCTTTGGTTCCACGTTTTAACAGACACAAACTAAATAGTCCACCTTCATTTTAAGCAAAAGTTTAGCTCAATTGAAATAACAGTTCAGATTTTATGTAGAAAAAACAAACTGGGTGGCCACAATTACACCTCTTCCTCTATCAATTGCTATTTATTTAAAATAATAAACGAGTGTCGAAAATCCGTTTGGGTAGAGCACAATAAATTGCCATCACTTAATGAATATGAAAATTGCTTCCACATTAATACACATGCACGGAAAGTATATGTACTCTCATCGAGAGCCCACATCTTTCTTTCACAAGAGGAAATTTCCTACTCAGGTAACATTTCTCAAATTGTATTCATACGTCCGAGACAATTATCAATGTTCCTTTTCGAGCTGTTTAATGATTAGAGGAAGGGGTGGTATCGTGGTCCTCTAGTTTGTTTTTTCTTTATAAAATCTGAACTGTTACTTTAACTGCTCTAAACTTTTGCTTAAAATGGAGGTAAACTATTCAGTTTGTATGTCTGCTAAAACGTGGAACCAAAGAAAAAACAATTGAATTATATAGAACATATATTTCTGAAGCATGTCATTTTATGAATGAAAAAGTGAGGGTAATATGGCCTCTATCGAAAATTACAACTTCTTTGACAACAGTGTTTAGAAACTAATGCATAAACATTACAGAATAAATAAAACAATTTATAAACTTCTCAGTTTTATCATTTACAAACAAAAATCGCACACATATTCATCTTTTTCGCACGATGTGCCCATAAGCGACAAATAAGACATTAAATCCTAATTTCACCATGTTGGTCTATGGAATAACGTTCCTGGCAAAAATCTGCATCAAGAGGAGCCCCACCAGAAGTTTCAATGTTGGATATATCCAAAACAGGACTTTGGGGCCTAGATCCATCATGGGGGCCACTATATCAACATACGTTGCTTCGGAAATTTTTTATTTGTAATTAAAAATACTGAAGACTGAGCGAACTCTTACTTGGAAATATCGATTTCACGAACCTTCTGGTGAAGATATATTACCATAAAAGTCTCTGAATCCTATAAACTTCTGAGAAATTTTTTTTTTTATTGGGACAATAAACTTTTGTTCTGCGCGTTGTGACAGAAACGCTCGATACGAGGGCCACCAGTGCTTTACTCAGCGTACCCTTGTTTCCCTAGTAGGAGAAGTAGATATGATGATGCGGCGAATATAACGTTATCAGAAATATGAAAATCATGGGGAGGCCAACTTACAAGCAGGGGACCCCGATACCACCTTTTCCTCTATCTTTTATATCTCTTAATATAAGCTTAGGGGAACGAAACATAAGTTAAGAGCTCTTTATCTTCCGTTTCTTATCCATTAATTGCTGCTGATGTGCACATTTTCCATATCTCGCAATCGGTATTTGACTAATCTTGACGAAGTCCAATTTCTATCGAATATCTGATATAACTAATCAATCCAGGAGAAGGTCAAAGAACACGACCGTGTTTTCTGAGCAAATATAACAGGTCAAGTTATAGGTACATGCGGCAAGACTGGTCGTGTTAAGCATGAAGAATATAATTCTATAACAAAAAATAAAATTTATTTGTATAAAGATTTGTCTTTAAAAAAGTGTCTTGAAATATTGCGAGATTGATAATGCGTTTATTATTTTTTAAATTTGAATAATAATTTAACAACTTTACAACACGCCATAACAACACATCATCGAACTTTTGTTTTAACAACAATTAATTAACTATCAACACATAATTATTTTTATATATTCAAATTATAAAATGCTGGGTAAAAAGTTTTTTATATAAAATTATATAAAATATCTGTTTGTATACATATAAAAAAATAATAAGAAGGATTAGAGGAATAATTTTTTTACATTGTTTTTTAATACAATGTTAAATTTGTGAAAGTGAAAAAAATTAATTGCCTCTATATATATATATCTAATAATTGTTTAAAGAAAAAATTTGAATAATATTATTCAACTTTTTTCTTTAAACCTCCACCATTTTTTTATTTTCAAACATAAATTATTTCTGGAGGTTCACGCTATAGCGACACTCATACTAATCAAGAATCTTTTTTGTTTTTTTGTTTCAGATGATTCTACGAGCAGTTACAATGCCCGCAGTAAACCAACCTTTTTTTTTTTACTTGTTCGCATTGTTGTATTTTCCATTAAATAAACTTGACTAAAAATTCTACAGAAAATATGTTTTGTTGTTTAAAGCATGCCTAATAAGTACTAAAAACATTCATTCAATTATCTGCATTGGTATTGCCAAAAAAAAATTCATAAAAATAGCGGATTTTTCGAGCGTTCAAAGTGAGATGACCCCTTAACTATTCACACAGCTAATTCACGTACTGGCACATGCAAGCACATAACTAACATTATAAGTACTCAAATTCTTAATTGTAATTGAATCGTTCCTTTTTATTTTTTTCGCTGAATGAAACGGTGAAGAAATAAAAAAGGATAGCAAATGATGGAATTCCACACTTATCGCATAGACGTCAGATATTCGTCCATCAATACATTTTGATTAATTAATCGTTATCTTTAAGGAAGAGCTACGGTGACGTCGTGACGTGAGCAATTGTAGATGAAAGTTAATTAAGAGGCTCTTCGTTTGATATAAACTTGCAACTGAACTGATTTTACACAATCAGTTTATCGTAGATATGACATTTTATGATTACTTAATAAGTTCTGGTATTCAAAAGCATATATAATATGAAAAAAAGTATATTCTTATATATTACAAAATAAAAATATTAAAATACAAAATTATTTATCGATTATTTCGTATTTTAATATTTTTATTCTTGCAGAATAATCAATTTATTATTAAAAAGGATTGTACGACTACGTTAACAAAATAATGGTGACGTTAAATGTCGAAAGCCATATTATTTACATAATATGAATAGAATAATGTTATATTATATATATAATAAAATGCTCTTTTATTTTATATAATAAATTCGTATTTTTATCCCTATATATTATTCTTTTTAAATTCAATACGTTTTCTTAATATATATTATAAATTCATTTAAAATGGATCATATTGTGAGTCACGTAATTTGTTATATATCTCAGTGACTAACCAAGATATCGAAAAATCTCTTGATAACGATAAGAAAGAAATATTTGTAACATAGAAAACTTTTAAAGTTAGTTTTCCACTCCAAAATTTATCTCAAGTTTTTATCAAACAACATATGTATTCTTTTTACGTAAAATTGTTTAGAAGAGATCGAGATAATTATACAAACGCGTCCTATCAAGTGATTTTAAATTATCATTTATTGCGCAATATATCTTGTGTGTGTGACATCGTAAATATCTTAACATCTGAAGTTACGTACATTTATTATAATTATCGACATTTATTATAATTATGCGCGATATGTGCTCATGCACTCCACACGTGAACATATCGCATTTAAGGGGTAAGGCCACCCTGGGCGTCAAAAAGAAAAGGTCAATTTCGGGATTTTTTTAAAAGAGTATAGTAAATGTTATCGAATTTTCGTCAAAAGTACTTTATAGAACTTGCTTTCAGGTACAAAAATAAATTTTTTCAAAAATTTTTATTAAAAAATGGCGGCTCCAGAACCAGGCTCCGACGACGCCTGTATATAAACGGGCGGACCGAAATCTCCTTCAGATTTTCACCTGGAACAAAAACCCAAAATTTTTCTTTTAATAGATACCCAAAACTAGTCAACCACGTAGGGAAATTTGAAAATAATGTTTTTTCGGAAAATGGTGAGCATATAAACCCAAAATTCATGTTTTCACGTAAAAATTTTTTCATTAATTGTTTATAAAAAGCAAAGTTTATAAAATATCGAAAAATCCCTACGTGGTTGACTAGTTTTGGGTAACTATTAAAAGAAAAATTTTGGGTTTTTGTTCCAGGTGAAAATCTGAAGGAAATTTCGGTCCGCCCGTTTATATACAGGCGTCGTCGGAGCCTGGTTCTGGAGCCGCCATTTTTTAATAAAAATTTTTGAAAAAATTTATTTTTGTACCTCAAAGCAAGTTCTATAAAGTACTTTTGACGAAAATTCGATAATATTTACTATACTCTTTTAAAAAAATCCCGAAATTGACCTTTTCTTTTTGACGCCCAGGGTGGCCTTACCCCTTAAATATTTATATGATGATATGTGTTGTATTAGCATAATTAATAAAGTCGTAATATTATCCTAATATAAATAAAAAAAATAACAATTTATAATAATAAATAAATCTTTTGGAATAGAAATATTCAACAAATTTGAATTCTCAAAAATTGACAATAATGAGATTATCATACCCATCAAGCAGAACAATAATAGTCATGATGACGTCGAAATGACTATAAAATGTTCTGCATGTGTATATAGTACGAAGATATAATTTAAACATCAAATTTTAAACATTATAGCATAAGAAAAAAACGTAAATACTGCAAGAAAAAGTGCAGATACGTATATTCTCTATTAAAAAATATTATATAAAATCGCCAAGACAAAATCAAGAACATTAAAATTACTACCAATTACTACGATATGCAGGACGTGTTCTCGCACGTCCTCCTCAACCCCTCTACAAGACCCCTTTCGGTTTTGCGGCTTGACAACGTCGGCTGGCCTTATAGCGCGTTGTTCAAACGCGGGCCTATGACAATTTTCTTACAATAATTTAAAATTTTTATTTATTACTAATTCTTTTTCGCTGTATTAACGTGAACAGATCTCTGATTACAATACGTTTATATATACGATAGTTACGTACAAGAGACAAATTTAAGCTATATATATAATATACTTCTAGCTTATCTCTCTTGCATCGCGTTTTGAACATCAATTGCGCTTTTCAATATGATTATATTCTGTTCAGCTAGAAATAGTTCACGGTCTGTTCTCTCGCTGAACAGAGTATAGAGTTCAATATTTTTCAAAAAATTTTTTAAATAAAATTTGTTTAACGATATTGCTAATTATGAATATTATAATTATAATATATAGTTTTTTCACCTAATCAATCAACACATTTGAAAAATTTGATTATCCATTATAGATAAAGATATAATTTGTCCAACAAATGAAATTGTATCCTTAAATCGCATCGTGTACCATTGGCTGCGTTTAGCGGTAAGGGCCATGGCACACAAAAAAACTTGAGCAGTAAAACGTAGGCAGTAATCGAATCAGCCAATCACAGTTCAGAACTTAAGACTTAAGCGTTAACAAATCCAAACTGGTGATTTCCTTACTGCTTATGTTTTACTGCTTAAGTTTTTTTATGTGTTTGGGTCTTAAAAGCAGCTTAGTGAGCGCTCAGTGAGTCTTTAATATGATTGGTTCTTGCCTTTGGTTCTTCTCCAGATCTAAGTGCAGAAACCAAATAAAGAATCATTAGGTCTGTTCGTTTTCGCTGCACTTCTGGAACTAGTGCAATAAGTTAGAATGGGACAAATATATTTTCTTTCATTCTAACTTATTGCACTAGTTCAGAAGTGCAGCGAAAACGAACAGACCTATAAAGCGCTCACCATAGATTTCTATATACTAGACCGCTACCTTCGGCCGATTGACCTGGGGGTCAATTGTGTATCTCAAAACGAGGTGAAAATTACAAAAGTGAACAGATTTACTAGATTTCGGCGAATGAAATCGTAGATACGCTAGTAAATTTCCTCACTTTTGTAATTTTCACCTTGTTTCAAGTTACATAATCGATCCCCTGCTGAAAAGTGAAACAAATTTTTACGTAGTGGGGATTGTGGTAGCCATTTTCCGAGGGGCAAATTTTATTGTGTGTTTGTCCGTGTGTAATACGGGCAATACGGGTGACCGTATCTGAAAAGAATCATTCTCGTGAGAAAAAGCGTTTGCGTCTACATGCCAATGGAACACCGAGTACATGAAATGCCTTCCAGAAAAAGGCAAGTTTCACGATTCTTCACAAGAGGTCTCTGTGGTAGCTTTTATCAGTTTCCGTAACGAGAACGAGATAAACGCGACCATCTTGTATCTCGATCACTCAGCAGATCCGCGTAGATCTTGAAATTTCTCGTATACATCATCTGTATCTATGACAATTTAAAAACATGGCTACCATGTGTAAATGAATTGGTTGGTTCGCACGCTGTAAACAAGTTTCTATCCAATTTGTCATGAAAGCTTTGTTTTGCGTTACCGATCGCACGAGTTGCCAATCGACAGAAACGTGCCCCGTACCCTGAGGCTGTATCGAGGATCCATCGGGAGCGCCAAACAACTTTCGGAAGTGAAAGCCCCCCACGCGAACTGACAGTAGCGCAGATTCTCTGTTTTCCACGCGCGACTGATATCTGTTGCCTTCGTTCCATTATCAGGAAACATATTCATCTTGCTGCGAAACCGAAGTGCATTGCAAATTCATGTAAAAACCCTTCCGAAAGTAATAGCATTATTAGTTTCTTAGTCGAGATGCTCCAAAATCACTCATTAACTATACATATATATATATATATATATGTATATTTCTATTGCAGATGCAGTTAAGGAGACTCTGAGAAGTGGAACGTGAGAATTTTGCGCGTGGTCTTTATCATTACGAGAGAATACTATCCTATAATAAATACCCATGGATACTGCAGGCTTTGATACCATTATGCGCCATCCAAGAACCATCATCCATTTGGATGTCGATTGCTTCTACGCTCAGGTGGAAATGATTAATCATCCCGAATTGGATGGAAGGCCATTAGGTGTGCAGCAAGGGAGTATGGTGGTCACCAGCAACTACTTGGCGAGAGAATATGGAATTAAAAAATGGGTGCCGGTGCAAGAAGCCCTGCGCCTGTGTCCTGAGCTGGCCTTGGTAAACGGAGAAGATTTAACTAATTACCGTCACTATTCGACCAAAATATTTGAAATTTTGCACCAATTTACACCAATAGTAGAAAGACTGGGCCTTGACGATAATTTTCTCGATGTGACGTCGATAGTGGAAAAACAACTCAAGTCTCAGAGTGACACTCAAGTCTCTGAGCTTGATATGAGCAGTTCGAGCATAGAATTTGAAGATTTGAAAGAGGTGACCAAGATATTCGGTTCCTCGGAGGAGGAATGTCCATGCGGTTGTCACACGCGTTTGATGATTGGCTCGAAAATAGCAGCCGAGATAAGGAACCGCATATACGAGGAACTGCATCTTACTTGCAGCGCTGGAATAGCGCACAATAAACTTCTGGCCAAATTAGTAGGATCGTTAAACAAGCCAAATCAACAGACATTGGTTTTTCCATGCAGCGGTCCAATGTTGCTCTCCACGTTAGGTTCTGTGTCCAAGATACCTGGCGTTGGACAAAAGACTACAGAATTATTGTTATCAAACAATATAAAAACGGTCGACGATCTGCGCAGAATACCTTTAGAAAATCTGGAACTAAAAATTGGCGTTGATCTATCGAGGAGACTGAAAGACCATGCAGAGGGAATCGATGAGACAGCGGTAAAACCATCTGGTAAGAAACAGTCCATAGGTCTGGAGGATGGATTTAAGAGTGTGTCACTGGTGGCCGAGGTAGAATCGCGATTAGGTGCATTATTGAGAAGATTAACGGAATTGGCAATGGAGGATGGTAGAATTCCCATTGCTATGAGAATAACAGTGAGGAAGCATGACCTGAACAAACCCACTTCGGGTAAGAGAGAGACTAGGCAATGCGCGTTGCCAAAACATCTCTTACCGACAACGAAAAACGGCTTGTACGATCATAATAAGATGTTGACACTCGCCATGAAGCTATTCCATCGAATAGTCGAGGTCTCCAAGCCATTCCACTTGACACTTCTGGGAGTTGCATTCACGAAGTTCGAGGAGAGATCATATGGCAGGAGTAGTATTGCACCCTTCTTGTGCAAACAAGTCGCCGTCCATTCCGTTCTAGACATCAGCTCTGAAGAAGGTATTTCTGAAGTGAATCAAGGATCGCCGATGAGTATTAATCAAGACAGCAACGATAGCTCAGATCAATCGGCGATGAGCTTGACTACTGCTACGTCAAGTCTTTCGTGCTCACCAATCTCGAAATTGTGCATGGCAAGTCAGAATACGGAGGACGACATGCAGAACGAGGTAGAACCACTACCGAAGAAAACCAAGTTGGAAGTGTGGCTGAGAGGTCCTCGAGAATCACCAAGTAACGAAATGGCTGGTCTGAGACTAAGTCCTTCATCGCCAATGCAATTATCACCTACGGTGGACTCTCCAGTTTTCAAGACTCTGTCCATTGAGAGGAGAGAGGTCACTCGTTCCTGGCCCACAACCAGCAAACCAAAACCAAACAATATACTTAAATACTTTATAGCCAATAAGTGACGGAGCTCTGTGACCTAGTATTGAATGTCGCGTTTACATATGCACTTGAATCGACAACATTAAATGACAGCACCATATGATATTATGCAGGATATGATTCTTAATTCTTAATGTTTTGGATGCCAAATTTTAGGGTACAAAACATGTTGTGTATTATCCAGGCTTTTTTTTTTGTAAATATGTATAATAAATTGAAAAGACGCAGTATCCATATACATTTGCATCTAAAACTTTGTTTCATTAAAAACAGAGATACTACAGTATTAATAAATGTTAATTTGAATCTGGATGTACCGTACAAAATAGACACTTGCAATACTTTTTTTGAACTGACATGATGTGAAAAACAAAATTTGAATAATCAATGCTTGTCACTTTTCTTTTACTTTATTGTGCTCTAAATTGATGCCCTAAAGCTTCGACATGCAACTAAAAATGATCCTGCATAAATTTCTCTTTTGTGCCTTTATATCGTATGTGTTTTAATTTTTCAAGCAAAGTGCATTTGCAGATTTTACGCGAGGATATATATACATATATATACACATGTATGTATATGTACGTGCGTATGCGTATGTGTGTGCGATTGCGTATGCGTATGCGTGTGTATGTATATCTGTGTTCAATTGCATTTAATATATTGTCCTAGTTTTATATAATATAATATGACAAGCGATCATAGCTTTATATTGATCCATTATAGTTCATGTTATTTTTACATTACTTTCGACAGCAACAATGAAAAAAATAATATAACGATATTTTCAATTACAATTATTTTCCAATATTATTTTATCAATAATTCAGTTAAAAATAATAATTTAGTTCTATTATAATTGATAAACGAAAAATTTTTAGGAAGACAATTGTCTTGAAGATTTTAGTTTTGCAGTTACAATAATATTTGTCATTGGTGCTGTCACTTTTACTATAATGCAATATGAGCTATATTCATTTACTGTAACGTATATGATTTTTATATGGACACACAATACATGTATTAAAACCAGTCTGTTTTTTAATTGAACAAAATTACAAAAACAATATTTGTTTAGTTTGTACGATAAATTCACACACAGTTACAGAAGCATTTTAAACAAGTTAGGAGCGTATTAACCAAGTATACGCCTATACGTAAGTGAGGTAAGGTGCTGGCATTCGATGTTGTAATCTTTGACGAATAAGTAATTATATAATTTAATGTCCTGAGAAGAAAATTCTATTTTTAGTACTGTTAAATCAAGGATCGAAAACGGTATAATTTCGCTGAATTTAATTTTCCTTGCTACAGACATGCGATCAAAGAGGATCTTACCTTAGTTATCGCATTTTTATTGTTATAAATAAAAGGTAGAGATCTTCGTGTATCCGTAGCATCGAAATCTAAATTCACAGTCGGTGAAATATTGCTTTCGATCTCTGCATTGTGTAATATATATCACATCGGGCGACAAATATTGCGCGAAAGAAATACTCGGTTATTCCCGCCAGGACTAGCCACTAGCGTGGAGATTCTCTTATTGAGAAATATAGTATATAAATATATATGTAATTATTCGAAAGACATATACTAGACAATCATAAAGTTTTAATGCCACTTCTCATTACGGCACATGGTGATTATTATATACATGCGCATATATACACGTGCACACGCGCACACACAGCATGTTAAATGTATTAATATATGTCGGATATATATATTTTGTGATATATATATATACACACAAATACATACATGCATATACATACATGCATGCATACATGCATATACAGGGTGTTCCAGGTCAGATCAATGAAACTTCAGTCTATAGGAAATTAAATTTGGAACAAAGAAGTTCCTATAAACATATATAGGTCCAGAAACGCTTCCTTGAAAAATTTACTTAAGAAAAGGAATAATACAAAGTAAAAAGGTTACATTAATGAGACCATTCAGAAGGACAACAATTTTATTAAAAGTAAAAGAAAATTTTCAACTAAATATGTTCAAAATGATGTCCCTGTTCATTAATGCATTCATGGCATCTACGCAATATTGACTTGTCAGTGCATCGTGTAGCGTTTCCAGACCTATGTGTATATATAGAAACTTTTTTGTCCCAAATTCAATTTTCTATAAAACTGAAGTTTCATTGACCTGACCTGGAACATCCTGTATATATTTATGTATATGTATATGGATATAGATATGTATATGGCATGGATATGTATATGTATATGTATGTACGTATATACATATATATCACGAAAACACACCATCCATTTCTGACTGTGTGACACGGGAATCACGGGACATCCATACGAGAGTTACAATTTTACTTTTTACAGATACTTAAGGGACGTTTGTCGCATACGGACAAGAGAGTCCACAGGTGATAAATTGAAACACTGTAGCTTTTGTATTTGCGAAACACGGAATATTCATTAAGATTGCTTACGTTGTTTAAGAGAAAAGAATACAGGGAAGAAGCGATATAGCATTCAGCCCGCGATAAAGGCTTTGCCGAGCTCTATTTTTATTTATTTTTATCATTACACATAAGCGAAACGGTGTCGTCTTTATTTCTAATTTCTGGTTGTGAGTATACCTATATTTGCATATTTTATACGGACTTCGTTTAGACGGGAATACGCGGCGTTGCGAAACGACAGCACGCGGATCAACATCGAGGTCGAGATCAAAAGCAGAAGTCGCAGAACTTCGTGCTTGGAATAGCAATACCATTGGATATCGGCACGAGAGTCATGGCTACAGCTGTTAATGCCCGGACACATAAAAAAAAACTTAAGCAGTAAAACGTAGGCAGTAAGGAAATCAACAGTTTGGATTTGCTAACGCTTAAATTATGTCTTAAGTTCTGAACTGTGATTGGCTGATTCGCTTATTGCCTACGTTTTACTGCTCAAGTTTTTTTGTGTGCCATGGCATGGCCCTTATGTGCGATGTAGGCGTCTTGGACCTTTTGACAACGCAACGCCGCAATTCACATTATTTCCGATTTATTTCAATAAAAGAGAAAAAATCTACAACATCGTTGTGTCTGTTAATTCTACAATCCTCTACAATTCTACAACCCTCGATATATATTTCCTTGTTATGTTATTAATTAAGTATTCATAGTCATTTCACGGAAGAAGGATGCAGCATCGTTCTCTCGTTTAAACATCTGCAATATATAAACGTAATAAATATAGTAGTTAGATAAATTAGGGGAAGATAAATAAGTCGTAATAAATTGTTATATAAACAATTCAAATTTATGTTTATTTCAACCGCAAAAACGAATAAAAGTATAAAATTAAATCACTCGAATTATATAAGATCGCTCGAACGTCATTCGTGCGGATGAAAGAGATGTCTGAGAATTTTCAATTAATTTTCTGTATTTTATTTTATTTTCTTCTTGAGTTCTTTTCAGTTCTTTTTAGTTTTCCCTGACGAGTGATTCACCAAAGTTTTTTTAGAAGGAAATACATCAGAATGCGAAGATATCCGAAGAAGCACGCGCGTTATCGAGTTACCTGCAGCAGACTCGAGAGAGATACGAACGCGAGTGTAAGGCTGAAGAGAATTTTACGAATATCTGGCGTACCGTATATCGTTCACCGTGAAATTAAATAACCGGCGACGTGATTATACGAAATATAAAATTATCGCGTGAGATATAGGTAATGCACGTTCCACCTGTCATAAATTCGCAATATATATTGAATAATGTCATTGCTAAAGTTTTTTTTCGTACGAACGACGATTCTCCAAAAAATAGCGCTAACGCATTTCATATAACGCCTGTTTCTTTTTTATGTTTTATAATAAGTGTAAGTAAATACACATAGTCTAAACATGTGTATTACATGTTTCTTTGACAAATTCGTTATTTATATTTTTATTGCAATTACGATTATGTTTTTTTATATTCTATAATGTTATTAAACACAATAATTGGTAGCTTAAATTTTATACCGTTAATTATATGTATAATCATATTTTGCCTCATACAAATCGCGTGTTTTTTAAACATTGATATCTGAAAGTGATAGAAAAAATAGCATATAATGAAAAATATTTTTTTAAGTGAAATGATTTCATAGTTTTTATTACAAATAATTTTGAATGCGTAACATCGCAATAATAATATATAAATATATGCGAAAGAGAGGGAATATACATGAAAATGCTTTTACTTATCATTTTATTATTCTTAACGTATAAAGATAAAATGTATCTGTAAACCCAAGTGAATTTCAATATATTTAGACTTCATTAAATTATCACTAATTTTTTACCATCTCTATCGCGCCTAAGTAGCCAAAATCGCCCTTGAATTGTGATTTAAATATTTTAGCAGTACGCTCTTTTCTACAGCAATGATAGCTATTTCCGGCTATAAATTTTCGTAGCTACCGGCGTATCACCCTACCTATCACATTGTGCGTGAGATACATCCGGACTATGTATTTTCTTTTTATGGCCGGTGTCTGACCTAAAATTTAAATGACGTTTCCTTAATTGTTCATCGTTTACTGTGTATATAAGAGCTGGTGGTAGATGAGCGCGAAGATTGGCATTAAACTACCAAACTACCATTATTGTGGAAAACAAGTCCGTAAAGCTTTTGCTGATAATTAATATCATTGTTTATTAAAAATGTTGTCGATTATAGTCATCTTAAGTATTGTCGCAATACATGGACTATCAGGTAAGAATATCAAGACTCGTTCTCTTTCCTCACGCTACAATTTTTTTCACATACTAGCACGCATGTTCAATATAAATTGATAAAATATATTGAGAATTTTTGTTTCCTAAAATTAATAAATAGTTGTAAATTTTGATCGCAACTATCGTAATATCCATTTTTGCTGAAAATGTTTCGATAAAATGTATACAGACTAAATTGTACGTGCACTTATTAATAATAAATAAAGATAATGAAATATAAGATAGTTTTTATTATTTAATCAATTTTATTGGTTTAATATATTACAAATGCATGTAGCATGCATTAAGAGTGTAGGTAGTATCTAAAAAACTAATTTATTTCGATGTACATATAATTTTTTCGATGCGAGAAAAATATTTGTATGAAAAAAATACATGATTCTCATTTCTCATCATGTAAAGATCTATTTGTCTATTGTCTGTTGTATTAATTTAGTATGTTTTGCATGGAGAAAACTTAAATGTATTAAGTGAAATTAAAGTTTATTTTTTATTTTCTTATTTTATATTATCTATTATGAGATCTGTTGTCATTAATTTAAGCTTATTACTTTATTGCGTTTATGTGTGACACAATTTATATATTAGAATAATCTTTTAATCAGTTTATTAAATAAAATGATAATAATAAAAAGATCGAAAGCGTTCGGAAAATTTGATGCTAGACAACTGTCAATGCTGAAAATAATTCTCTGTATTGTAAGTAAATAATAAAATATTGCGGAATCTTTTTACATGAAAGGTGCTTTTTATAATTACATAGCCGAGTCAATCGAACAAATCCCGAAAATCGTGGGCGGCAATCCTGCCAGTGACGGGCAATATCCTTATCAAGCATCTCTTCGTTATCGCGGCCGCCATTTCTGTGGAGGTTCTGTGATAGATAAAAGATGGATCCTTACAGCTTCTCATTGCTTATCCGGGTATGTGCCAATGGCTGTTAGAATAAGATTATTCCACATATAACATATTTTTGCTAATAATAAACTGCAATATATTCCACAATTTTCTAGCAAACCTATATAATTAATTATGTGTTTAACTTTATGTTACAATAAAAGCAATTTGTAATTAATTGTGACTAATGTTGTCGTACCTTTGTTTTTCTTAAAACCAATAAAAAACAAATAAGTTTCAAAATTTTTGTTTACTATAAGTCTAATATTACAGTAAGAGTTTGAGATAGATAATTATTATAATTTCATATACATATATGATCGTTTATAACTTTGTAATCTTTATTTAAGTTTTAACGACACAGCCATCGCTGTTGTATTGGGCTCAAACACTCTGAACGAAGGTGGCGATAAGTATTCCTCGATCAAGAAATGGGTACATCCCTATTATAATTCCGCCTTCATCATAAATGACATAGGATTAATTAAGCTGGACAAGGATATCGTTTTTGGAGATAAAGTGAAACCGATTGCTCTGCCAACCAAGCGCTTCGAAAAATCCGATTATCCGGCGACGTTGTCCGGCTGGGGCACTACCAGTGTAAATATGAAAGACTTAACAATATTTATGTATTCGGGAGATGTAAAAATTTCACCGTTGCATATCTATAAATTGACATGTATATGTATTGTATATACATATGCATGCAAATAATAGTAAGACCATATTTGTCCGTTTTCCACGAATTCGAGGCATCCTGTATTCCTTGTTAATTAATTGTCGGATTTAAATGACCATTTCGATAATTTAAATTCGACAGTTTAAAACTTTAAATGATCATCTAAATCGGTGGATTAATTTAAACAACCATTTTCGCACGCGCGCGGATTAATTTAAATTATCATTTCGCGTGGGTAATTGCAGTATCCGGGGGACTCGCCGAACGAATTGCAACACATCCAGCTCACGGTCATCAATCAAAAGCAATGCTTAAGCGCCAGCTTTCGCAATACCAACAACAATATCTGCACACTCAATAAACGAGGCGAGGGTGCCTGTCACGTAAGTACATTCCAGTCTGATTGAGAGTACCCAGGAAGAGAGCCCTTTCGCGAGCAAATGCATGCATGACATCAATAATACATAGCATTTATTTATTTTAGCATTGATAGCATTTAGCAAGATTAAAATCCCAAAGATATATTAAATGCTTAATTGGAAAACTTATCTCCGAACTATTTTTAGATCCGGCCACATTTCTAAAATTATTGTAATAACCGCACTATAAAAATATGCAAATCTAAAAAAAAAAAAATCTGTAGAAACAATAACGTGTATCATTACATTTCTTTGAAGAAAGATATATTTTAGATACCTACTTTGAATGTATATCGAATATATTTAATCGCACACAATACATAATATAGTTGCAAACTCAATAATATGAGTTTGCAATACGAGTTGCAATTATAGTTAATATTCGTTAAAAAGGAGTTGGAGCAACATTTAGAAGAGAGAATTTGTTTACATTATTTACATGTGTGTAGGGTGACTCTGGCGGTCCTCTGGTAGCCGACGGTGAGCAGATCGGCGTCGTGTCCTGGGGAATTCCTTGCGCTAAAGGACGTCCGGATGTATTCACGCGAGTCTATCCCTATATGGATTGGATCAAGAAGCACATGCAAGAGGATAACTCCGCGTAAATCACGAGGATGGAGGAGGCAAGAGGATAACTCCAATCACGAGCCATATTCGGCTTGTGAATACTCCTTACATGCAGCAATTATAAAATTTGCGGAACAACGATATAATAATAACATCTTTAGGAAATAAGATTCTTATTCCGGTAATAAAAGAAATTAATTGTCAAATAGCTAGTGTAGAGTTAATGGCAACCTTATTTCAATCGCGAGTTCAAAAAGTTCACTCCCATGTTTCTTAAGTAATTCGTGTAATTTTGTTTGCGTGTAATAAATAAATAAATAAATTTAAGCATATTTCTTCACGTCATTTAAGTCCCATCTAGCTCGTTCCCAACAAAAACGGAATTGCGAAATAAGTAATGCGCAATGCGAGTAATGAATAATATATATAAGTAAATAACAAATAGAATTTTTATTCTAAATGAGAATTAACTAAATATTCATTTAAATAATAAGTAAGGCAATCGGCTGAGGCGAGGTTTTCAAGCGAGGGTGATTTAAACTCCGCAGCTGCCTGCCGAGACTAAACAAACGTGTTGCACCGACTGTGTTTCGCCAATCATTTCTTTTTAAATTTCGCCACAACTTCCCGACCAATAATTGAAAATTCAACAATCGGCATTCGAGGAGATCGGCATATAGCGTTATATGCGCTTTTTTCAACGATTTACTTATGAAATCTGCATATCTGCATAATATATATCATGTAAAATACAGTTATAAAATATAATATGTACCTAAAATATTTTTGTGCTGGTGTATTTTAGCAATTAATTATACGTAAAATAAAGTATAAAATTATATAACTCATAATGAAAACATTACAATTCATTATCCATAAATTGTGGCTCAATTGTGAATTATTTTTCTTTTTTTATATATCATGCGAACGAGTGTTTGATAAATGCACTAAAATGGGACACGTATTCATGATGCGTGTTTCACAAACGATAGCCTACGCAGCCAGTAACGTGATCTAAATTAACTGAATATTGCGCATAATTGGCATTAGCATAATTTCAACAACAGTAGACATTATGTCGCGTCAAGCGATGAATGAACCTTTTAGTTGTGAACATTGCACATGTACAGGGGCTCATAAATGTCTTAACGTATCGAGGCGCGCGGTCTTGATTTAAACAATTTGCGTATCATAACTCTTTTGATAATATAATTTAATTATATATAATTAAATATATAATTACTTTAACAAGATACAATTTATTTATTGAGATATTTTAAAGATATAATTTAACAATAAAATTATATATGTTCTTATAATAAAATATGATATTTTATATGTCGTTATTATTGTTATTACTATATTATTATAAAATATTTAGATAAAATATTTGGATATAAAGCACACCTGGAATATGCCTCAAAATGCGTGCAAATTCATGCGTTAAAGCGTTTATGATTCTACGCGTGTTCAGCAAGGATTCAGGAATTTATATAGTATAATATTGTACTATAACATATATATATAATATTTATTCATTGTTTATAATTCATCCCTGATGACAAGAGAGATTTGGAAAGAAGACTATTCATCGCCAAATGTTATTTGAATAAAAATTTATATAAAATACACAAAAATGATTTGTTCTACAATAACTGTTAAACGATTTCTTTCTCAATCGTTATCTTATTGTTAGAGTAGACATGAAGATGAAAGTGACTTTAATGTCCATTTCTACAACTGCAGATTAACTTTAATCTCGGTTTAATAACATGCCTTCTTTCATGGCATCTTCTTCTAATTCTTAAAACTAAACAGATGAAAAGCAAGTTAAGCCGAGATTAAATAAGTTAATCTGCATTGGTAGAAATGGACATAAGTCGTCTTCTCATTTAACGAAAAGGGTCGCGAGGACCGTCTCGCGACATCGCGCAAGTCACGCGGGCCGCTTCTCGCCGATTAACGATCGGCGAGTTTAAGGAACTAGCGCGAAATCCTGACCGAAGATTTCGGTCATGCTCCTAATGACCTACTTCCAGCGGCGCATGCTCGAGCGTGTGTATCCGACGTTGCTTTAAGGGTAAAAACGTCGCGGCACGTAGCCGCGGCAGCAGGTGCTGGCTCTCGTGCGCGGAATAAAGTTGAGGGTGGAGAGAGGGATAAGGCGAGATCGGCGATCCGGCGATATCGGAACGGAACAACGGCATATTGTTGCGGACAGTGAAGAAGTTCGACGCGCGATCAGGCTCTTGTCGAGATAAATCTCTTGAGGATCTAGGCCAAGGATGCGTCTTTCAGTAACGCTTCGATCAAGCGCAGCACGCTTCGTAGTCAATTGTAATCGATGCTCCTTCCACGTTAAAGATGATCGACTTGAGACGCGCCGATACTCGTCCTCGAGGTTCAGAAGAGGCTCCGTTGTGGGATTTCTTTCGGAGAATTGAGGAGGTCCTGGCAAGTATCTTGTATCACTAGCATCACGAATACTTCCGCAAAATCTGAGATTGTCCGTCATAAAAAAAAAAAAAAACCGAAAAGTATTGCGTGCGTTTATGAATCTTTAATACGTTATTACACGTTTTAACACTTAGGACAGTGTTCAGAATCCAATCTTATATTTAAGATCGGTTTAATTCTGATGGTCTTAAGGCTTTATTCAGCCAAGGAAGTGATCGTATATAGTATTTCATTATATTTAAGATTTATTTTAAATCTGATGGTCTTAAGGGGTCATGCCACCATGACCGTCTCCAAAACAACTAGATTTCTTTTCTCCGCAACTACTGCGTAAAATTGATTTACATTTAAGGGGTCTATTCTACATAATTTTAACTATAAGTCATAAAAATTTCATTCGATTTTATTGAAAATTGTGGCCAGTACAGCAATTCTTGTGTAGGTCGCACGGACCGACGGGCGACATTCTCACGCTCACATAGATAGTCTAAAACCAAAAAATAAAAAATTTTCTTGCAAATAATGAAAATAGCTAAAACCTAGCATAGCCGTTTTCAATTTTCTCTGAAATTGTGGAAATGCATTTTCAAAAACGATTTTTTATTTAGAATCAAACGCATTTCCACAATTTTAGAGAAAATTGAAAACCGCGCTACGCTAGGTTTTAGCTATTTTCTTTATTTACAAGAAAATTTTTTATTTTTTGGTTTCAGACTATCCGTGTGGGCGTGAGAATGTCGCCCGTCGGTCCGTGCGACCTACACAAGAATTGCTGTACTGGCCACAATTTTCAATAAAATCGAATGAAATTTTTATGACTTATAGTTAAAATTATGTAGAATAGACCCCTTAAATATGAATCAATTTTACGCAGTAGTCGCGGAGAAAAAAACTAGTTGTTTTAGAAACGGTCATGGTGGCATAACCCTTTAAGACTTTATCCAATAAAGAAAATAATCGTATAATATTTCATTATATTTAAGATTATTTTAAGTCTGATGATCTTAAGACTTCATCCAGCCAAGGAAATAATCGTATAGTATTTCAAGATCACGTAAGACGATCTTAAATACAAGATCGGGCTATAAGTATACCGTCATTAAAGCTTGAAAGTTTCTCAACTCGTTTGAGTTTTCGCGGATGGTAAACAATTTCTTGCTTGACGACTTTTTTTAAAACTCGACACAAAATATTCTTTTCCCTGTACAAACTTTCGGGCTCCATTGCGTCTATTTGAAAGCAGGATCCTAGAAAACCGATCATGTATTTTTTTCTCTAAAAGCGGAAATGTAAAAGGTGAAAGTTTTCTCGTGAACTCGATATTTAAATTCGCACATTTATATAACTCTTTAACATACTCATCGCCGACAATATTTTCGGTAAGATCGTCACTAATGGGTTTTAAAAAACTACAATTAATTATTAATTTAATGTATTTTAATAGCATAAAAAATAAAAATGGCTGGCATAAAAGCACCAGCCTAATGATGTAACGACCAAACGATAAGAGGTGCGGTAATCTTCTATAGAAGCCAATGAAATAACGAAGCTTAACGTACATACATACAATAACATTAACCGCGTCAACGACCTCTTACATAAGCCGTGATGCGATAGTTACGTCATCGGCACTGAAAGAGTTAATCGATCTATAAACGTTCTCTGTGATTAGTGAAAAGTTACACATCGGCGTCGGAATGAGCGGAAAATGAAAAGCTCCAGTCGAAGCAAACGTGATCGGCGTCCAGGACGGCGGAAGTATTCGCGCGTCTGGAGCGCCTGGACCATCGTCGCCGAGCCGAGTCATCGCGCGAGCCGCCTCTCTCACCGAAAGTCGAATAAATCGCGCGTCGCGCCCGCGCGCAGCGCGTGACCCAAATAGCGTGACGCGCGCGCACGCGCGCGCGATCCGCGCGCTCCCGAGGGTGTGTTTTCATCCCCGCTTCGTTTCCCCTGTGCGCGGAGGACCCCTCTCTCACTCTCACGCTCGCTTCCTACCATCCCCGTCATCGCCGTCGTCATCGTCGTCGTGGTTGCCGCCGCCTTGCAGTCACTTGTGGTGCGAAAACGCGACAGCTGGTGCACCGTGACACCTGCTGCAAGCGCGCGCGAGATCGATATCCGCCTAGTCCTCGCGCTCGTCCCGAGAGGAAACGCGAGGGGTGACAACGCGGGGGCATGTCCCCGTCGAAGCGACGCGACGTGTCCTGTGACCTCCTCGCCGCGGTGCCATTCCGTCGCGGGTGATGTAGCGCCGCAGCGGGAAACGTTCCTCGGGATCCTCGTGAGTATCCGGCGGCGGCGTCTTCTCTCATCATCCACCCGACGGACTCGCCGCGGGCGTTTTTCATTTTGCGTCTCGTCGGCTCGTCGCTTGGTGAAGAATATTCTGGGATTTTTCTCGGCGTAATAAACTGTGCAACGCGCGCGCAAAACTGCGTACGTCGAAATATCTAGTATATAGTGGGTGAACGAAGGAAGTATATACGCTGTATATACGTTACAAGCTGGGAACGTTGATCCCTCGGTTCTCACGTTTCTCTCCTTCCTTCTGCGACGCAACGAGAAGGCTCACCGCAAATATAATGAGGAAAGTTCCCTATTATGAGATAGGTTCCTAATATGAGATAACAGGGTTTCTTTTAAACTATTAGGTCCTATCTGGGCCTATTAGTTTAAAAGAAACCCTGTTATCTCATATTAGGAACCTATCTCATAATAGGGGACTTTCCTATATTATATATTCGCGCGTTTCACGTGGAACGAAAATTTGTGAAACTTCAAACTGTCCATCCAGACGGCACGCATATATGTCCAAGATCGGGACATAAGACGTCTTAAAGACGTCTCATCATCTTTTGGACGTCTTACGATATAATATCTAAAAGATATAACGTCTTCAAGACGCCTTAAATTGTGCTCCGATTTTGGACATGGTGCTGTCCAGGGTAAGCATTGGCATGAATTGACGAAATTCGAAAAGGCGTCGGGTGTCACCTGCCAAAATACTCGCGGATATCGGCTGGTCATCGATTCCGGGCGAGGGGTTAACGCACCGAACGCGGACGGCATCGCCTGCAGCGAGATAGTCTGTCATAAAGCTTTGATATCGCGCTGATATACGGTTTCTCAGTCCGCGACACGACGTCGCAGGCCGCAGCTGCAGCGCTTTCACTCGTCCGCCGTCGCCGTGTTTATATACGCGCTCCGCTCGCCGACATTGTTTACGTTTCTTCTGCGCACGTGAGCGCAGGTAACGCGGTATCGATCTCGGATGGGACCTCGGGAGAGATCCCTTTAATGAATTTAACGGATGCAGCAGAGTCGCGCGCTCGCTAAGGGGGAAAGGGTTCATTAATCCGTCAAAACTCAAAACGCGAAATTCTGTTGTTCTATTCTAGACGCTTATGGCGCGATCGACGGACGTCTCGTTAAACGATAAAGGCGCGTTAAAAATAGGAGTTATTTTTACGAGCTCTTATCGAGATATATACCTTCGCGAACGACGCGGATATAAAAAAAACGTAATGTCACGAAGCTGATTGACGCAGGCAATATCGTTTTGACAAGTGCGACACAAAGTTTATCTTGTGCATCGGACAGGTCACAGGTGGCTGTCACGGATGTTTTAAAGTATCGAGACCGAGGGATCACTGTGGTGTGAGCTTTGTTCATAAAAAGGAAATGAGAGAAAACATTATGACTGCGTGAGGTTGTTCCTTTGGCTGACAACAATTCGGATCCGTACCTGCAGCGGAAGTAATCAGAGATTTGCTGTTATCAAAGAAAGCTTCATGAGCTGCTGCCCTTTCATGTGAGTATCACGTATCTTGCCTGTTATTACTTGTATAAGCGTGAGATTATATAATATTGTATATATATATATAATCTCATGTTTTTACAATCACACATTATAAAAATATTGTATAAATATAAGAGAGGAGATATATAATATATAATTATGTCTTTCGTATTTAAATACAAATACTATGTATATGTATATATACGGATAATATCTTGCTATATTTTTAAAAAGTATTACTTCTAATTTAAAAAATTTATCATATATATGTATATGGATTATTGTATATATCTATATGTACATAAATTTTTAAAATTAGATATATACATAGTTAAACACTCTTTTATACATTTATTTATACGTTCGCTCCTTTTTTTAATAAAACAAAAAATAAGTATTGCATTCGTAAAACAATGTCAAAATAAGAATTTTTAAACGCGCTCTTTTTCAAACGGTTCTAGAAAAAAGACCGAGAAGTAATTTCAAAATATTTCTACGCTAATTAATAATCTAACGTCCGATTCAAGAGATCGTTTGCATGCGACTCCACGCAGCACGCGCACACGCACATATACGCGCGCGTATACGCGCGTGGTCGGCGGTCGCACCGCCACAAGTGCAAGGTGCAAAGCAAACACGCCGCGCCCGCGCCGGTCGCTGCACCTTTCGACTGCGCAGTGCGCAGTGGAGAGTTTCACGAGAGAGGGTTTGCACGGCCGTGAACACACGCGTGTTCCTTTATTATGCCGTCGGGATACACAGCGCGTTGCCTTTGCCTATCTCTCCCACGCTCTCACTTCGCGCTTGCCGCTCTCCGCCGCGCGGCACGGCGGCTATCCCTCTTTCTTGCGCCGCCGGCGCCGCGCGGTATCGCGACTGATCTCCAGGACCGTACACGTTGATGCCGAGGAACTCGCTTCCAAACCTCTTCGTATCTTTAAAGAATCAAAATCTTCCCGCGGCTGCTCGTATCCTGTTAGAATACGCACTTCCCAGTTAAAGAGCTTCTCATTAACCCTCTATATAACGCCATATAACTTCGAAGTACACTCATGCATATATCTGTATTTTGTAAGTTTTCCCAGCAAACATCAAGTAACTTATATGCAATTATTAATTAAGTTACAATTGTAAATGTTAAATTACATTGTTGAGTAGGAAATTGTAACTTGCATGTAAGTTTACTATTACTTGGTGTTTGCTGCGGGTTATTTAATTTTTTCGCCACAACATAGCATCTTACTCCAAGAATTACAAACCGTTTTCTTATAATATAAAAAGTTTAAAAATTGTAACTTAATTATTAGTTTTATATATCCGAAGGTTAATGTCTGCCAGGCTCATGTTGTATAATTGTTTTTTTTTACATACGAAAAGAAATTGCATTATAGACAGTTAAATTTTAGTAAAATATTACTTTCGTTTTATGTCCACTCCTACGATTAACTTTAATCTCGGTTTAACTTACTTTCCATCTTTTTTCTAGTTCTTAGAATTAGAAAAGGATAAAGAGCAAGAGTTAAACCACGTTTAAATTATTTTACATCGGAAATGCACGTAAAAATAATTAAATTGCGATACGGGGAACCATGGAAAATCCGTGCTCGCGGCACCCGCGCGTGTCACGGTGGTGCCCGGTCCGGTGGCCAGCCGCGGGCGACGAACGCGCGCAGCTGTAGGCGCTGTAGCACAAACGTGAGTCGCTGCTCCGGCTGCTAGCTGCGCTCTGCAGCTGATGCGGCTCGTGCTGCGCCATCCGCCGCCGCCGCCGTCGTCGTCCCGCGTGTCCGTCTGTGTTTTTGTTTAGGAAAAATGTGACGCGCCGGAGATCCGACGTATGTAACGTCACCCTCTCGTTAATCTCGCGATCGTCGTCCGTGTGTGCGTAAGTGCGTACGCGATAAGGACCACGACCGCGACCGGGACGCCCGGAAGAAAATTTGCCAGAGCATCCCCTCCCCCTTCTTTTCTCGCGAGCGGCGAGAGAGAAAAAAATCATCGCAGCGAGAACGTCGTCAATCCGCGGCGCAATGCAGCGCGCGGAATTCGATGTGGCGTGCGTGAATTCGCTCCCTCCGCTCGTCCTCCGGTCCGGGTGATGGATCGCGAGGAGCGGAGGTAGACAAAGGGTCGACGGGCCGACACACACACACACACACACGTACACACAAACACACACGCGCGCGCGCGCGGGTCGCTCTTCGTGGCCGTCGAGCCGAGCGTCCCGGCGCATTTATTTATATGCATCCGCGAGACATGCGGCCGTAGGAGACGTGTCCGCTCGCTCCGCGTTTCCGAGGGTTCCTCGTCCGCGAGGAAGCAGAGGAATTCGGAATCGATCCGGATCCGGCGCGTCGCGTCACGTCCCGGGGTTGTCCGTCGCAATTCTACGGCATGATTGCGCTTTCCTCCGCGACTCGTCCGTCTCTCTTCCTCTTGTGTCCGGCGACGGCGAGGGTGACGCGTTGACGCGACATGCGGCATGCACCGTGATCGTTGGATTCCTCAGGATTTCCAAGGAAGCTCGTGTGAGGAGGGCTGCGTGCGTGGTGGAGCGTGCTTTTAGATAGAACGGCGAGCAGAATATAGCCAATATAGCCATTATGGAGGCGTTGCGTTTAGCTATACAGTGAGTGCTCCTTTTTTTTTTTCGGCAGATGCACCCCATGATGGATTGTTTTGGTCACGCTTATGCAAAACGTAATTGAGTAAACGGACGCTGAGAGAAACGACCTGTGTACATGTAGTTGTTAAATTGTTTTTGTTTTATTTCCAGCAAAAAATTTTGAATGACAGAGAACATAATTTTTATGTATATTTCATTTATCTTAATTGTTAATTGATATGTAAAATCTTTTATAGGAACTTTTGTTTTATCTTTGAGCAAGAATATTTTCAAATCTTGGACAAGGAACTAAACAAATTATTCTCTTATTCTTTATGTATATATTATTATTTATCTTAATTATAAATCGGTATGTGAAGTCTTACAGGAATTTTTATTTTATCTTTGGGCAAAAATATTTTCAAATCTTGGACCAGAAGGAACTAAACAAATTATCCCCTTATATATGGATTAATAGTAGCTTTCCATTTACATCAAAACTCAGTTAATTCTCACTTGTGACGTCATAACTCACAATCTGCAGTTGAATGCACGTTCCTTTTGATGCTGATGGCAAGTGAGATTCAACTGAATTTTTATTCCCAATTGAGACCGTGTGTTATGCGATAGCTTTTTCACCAAAATAAGCAGGTAAATTCCTTTTACTCACTGAACAACTGACGTCTTATCTGAGTCTAAAGTACTCACATAACTGAGTGACTCAGCTCACTTGAGTGTAAATGGAAAGCGCCTAATAATATATATCTTTTAATTAATTTTTTAAATTAATTTTTTAATTTCTTAAATTATATATTTCACTCGTTATATTCTCTCTCTGTTGTAGGTACATATTATATTTATTTAATATTATTTCTTAATATTTTGTTGCAATGTTTGGATAATGTTGACTTTAATTGGCAATTTTCTTGTTTGTTTTAGGACGCGGCTTGGGGAGAGGATGGTCAGCATGAGCTCCATGCTCGTAGAGACAGTCAGTATAAATTATGAAGATTTTAATGAGAGTTTTTTAACGTGTGGCACCTGTCTCTGTGTTTACGATGGCAGCGAGCATACACCTAAATTACTACCATGTTCACACACGGTATGATTTATGTATTTTATATATATTATATAAAATAAAACACATAATCTATATGTACATTGCATGTAATATCTATATCTTGATAATCTGTTTATTACAGGTATGTTTACATTGTTTGACAAGGATTGCTGCGTCTCAAACACGAGAGACAGGAGCGTTTAGATGTCCCATTTGTAGAGAATTAATAACTATTCCTCGTGGAGGGGTACCTGCACTGCCCCCGAGTTTTCTCGTAAATCAACTACTGGATCTCATGTCTCGGCAAAGACGAGAGGTATGTTCGAGCAGAAATGTTATTTAATGCAGATAAATTCTTTTTCTTGAGTGGTCTGAGTATCGTTATATCGATTTACTTGCAGGTCATCCCAAAGTGTTCAGTTCATATAAATCAGGAATTATTATTTTGTGAAACATGTGATACAGTGTTCTGTACGGTGTGTACTGGTGGGACACATGCAGGGACGTCACCTGGATGTACAGAACATACAATCATCCCCTTTAGTATTGCGATAAAAAGAATGTCCGAAATATTACTTTATAAAGCTAACGAGTGTATATCCAAGGTGAAAACCAGTTTTTCTTTTTAACTTTTAAGGACTATGCCTTATGTTAGCCGATACATTTTTTTAATGTGCTCCATTTTTATTTCTTTATTATTATTTTATACTATTGTATATCTGTTGATGCAAATGTTTATTTAATACTTAAGTTATATCCAAAAGCCATTTATATGTATAAAAGTGTCTCACTTATATTTTAAAATTTCTTATATAAAGTATCTTATAATAACTTTTGTAATAGTGTTACCTAATTTTTATGTGTTGCTACACTTGCATACCAAATAACGCTTACGAATTAAGCAGTGAGAATTATCAAATTATAGTACGAGATATAGCTCGATCCTTACTGAGTTAAGAGTTACGTTTTTTAGTTAACACAGGCACAGGATTCTGTAAGCACGGAACTGCAACGTTTGGAAGCATCTACGGAAAAATGTTTGAGCGCAGTAGACACGGAATTCGCGGAAATCATCGCAAAATTAGAGAAACGTCGAACGGAATTGCAAGCTGCCGTAACTGCCGCGGCTCGTGATAAGAAACACGTACTTGAGGAACAACATTCTCTTATTGAGGCGGAGAAAACCAAAGTGGAGAGAGAATGTGAAGGATTGCAATATCAGGTAGAGGATAATAAAGAATATATTGATATAACGTTACTTCTCTCGCGCGTATCACTTTACACAGTGAGATTTAATCTGACAGGTCGAGGTCCGGAATATTACTCAACGTATTAACAGCCTGTCAGATCAGCTCGACGCAGCGACCGCTCTAAGCGAACCCAAGGAGAATGCTTTTATCACATTCGAGTTCAATCACAATGACGCTCTCTCTCAATTAGAGCAGGCACTGAATAACATAGGACGAGTACGTTCTAGTACAACATTACCAGGTATCTTAAGGATTAATAATATAATAAGTATATAATTAATAAGTATCGACTTTAAAAAGGCTTACTCGTTTATTGTAATACATTGCGCGTTTCTTACTTCTGATGTAAGCTGTAGATTCATAATCTAGCGTCACGGTCTAGTATAAATCAAATACTTAAGGCATTTGCAATGTGACGCAGTTTCTATATTTATGCCTTTTACATCAGGTTTGTGCCGAGCCAGATTGAGAGACTTGGCGATAGTGAAGCTACAAACAATCGTCATAGTCGAAACGGTGGATTATCACGGTCATCCCCGAAATGTCGGCGGTGATCTTATTAGCGCCGAAGTGACGCTCGCAGATAATATGCATGCGGAAAATCAGAACGCTCCCATTGAGACAGAAGTGAAAGATCTGGAGAATGGAACTTACGAAATTTACTTCCGACCACCGACTGCAAGTCGATACGTTTTGAAAGTGTTGGTGTTCGAACGACCTATAAAAGATTACCCGCTATTTTTCGACGCGACCGAGCACAATGAACCTATTAAAATATATGGAAGACGTGGTAACGGGAAAGACGAGTTTCACCAGCCGGTTTCGGTTGCAGTGGACGATGAAGGGATGATCTATATTTTAGATACTGGAAATTCTCGCATTAAGGTTTGTTTGGAATAATATATAGAGAATAAATAATACAGTGTTTTACGTAGCAAAAAATATTTAAATGTTTTCATATTGTTTCAGGTACTCAATTGTGATTTGGAGTTTCAAAGGCATATAAACAATGAAGGCTTAGAGGGCCGCAGTTGTACGGGAATAGGTATTTCTCAACAAGGTCTCGTAGTCGTGAATTGGCGGACGCGGAAGATTACGGAAATGACTTCGTTGGGTGATACAATCCGATCTTTCTCGCACAACGCATTTCAAGTTAGTAATTATTATTATCGCAAAAAATTCACATAAGTACTTCTTAACGATATTGCTTTCATGTTCTAGGAACCCATAGACATTGCAGTGGACAAGAGTTACGGGCACATACTTGTCGCTGACAACGGTCAAAGCTGTGTATTCGTATTTGATTCAGATGGCAAGATATTATTCCAGGTTAATTTTTGTTTACATAAATATATGAACTTTCACTGCAAGTTGCTTCGTATGGTCCTCATATAGTCATCACGAAACGTTAACAGGTTGGTAAGAGAGGCACGTTCAAGCTAATCAGTTCTGTAACTGTCGGTCCGGCCGGTGAGATTTTAGTTGCCGATAGCAGAATTCAAGTGTTCTCCGCGAAGGGAGATTTCTCCGAGGAAATATATCCTGAAGGCAGAGGTAAGTTTTTGCATATATATAGTTACATATTTGTTTGAAATATTCTTTAACTGAAAATGACTCGAGGGATACAATGCCACCGTAATATATAAAAATCGAAAATCTATTTCGTCGTAACAAAGATAAAGATTTTAGCTTATCTGATTTATGTATACGACAGGAAAAGGTATCTACGGAGGAATAGCCGTAGACGCGGATGGCAAAATAATCGGTACCCGTACGGACAAGGGTCGCAGCATAATACAAGTACTAAAGTTAGGCGGAGGTAATATCTTATCCGAAATCGACTCACACAGCTCGAAATTGCGACGTCCCTCGGGCATATCCGTGCTGCCAGATAATCACCTAGTGGTGGTGGACCTGGGCAATGATTGTATAAAAAAATACAGGTACTGGTAAAATGTCATTGTTTGTTTAAACATCAGAATTCAAATTCGCGAGCGAGAGCAAAGCTCACTGCAAAGGTACCAAAAGTCAAACTAATTTAGAATTATTTATTCAGGTTTTTGTGGAACTTGTAACATCACATATTATTACGAATGTAATTGCCTATGTTTTTATAAATTTTTACATATAGTTTATAAATTAGTATAAGACGTGAGATAAAATAGTCATGTGTCAAAAATAAACTTGACATTACTATTTTAACTTCGGTTTGCAATACATAGCATCACACATACTACAATTTATATTTTGCCTTCTATAAAGTGTATTTAATTTTTTTTGCGTTCAGTGTTGCTTTCTCTCGTTTTCTGCATATCCGTGGGAATACAAAAGTTTTCCAAAAGTTTTCACCATTTAAAACAAAGTCACTCGAAATGCTCAGTACTTATTGTATGTATACTTTTTGTATTGTTTGATAATTTTTTTAAGTCATTACGATTAATATTTAATCGTTTGAATGCATAAAACAACTGTTGTTGCTGACTAATCTAGATGCATCGGTGGATGATTATCCTTTCCTGATTTTGCCAAATTAAGCTTGAAAGTTGTTTATCTTGTTTTGCATGTCAAATGTTTATCTACATATGACAATCGCAATCATAATTGATCATATATTGAATAGCAAAAAATAATATACACAAATAATTAATAGGTAATCTAATGATTCTAAAGCTATAATAAATCTGGATGTTACAGGATCTTCAATCGAAAAATCATCCCCCTCTTTTCATTATTAACAAACTTACAATAGATAGTATTTTTCTCATTAACAAATTTTTTTAAACATCTGGATTCATATCTCAATGTTCCTAATTTGTACAAGCACAAACTCATCTAAGATAAAACTGAATTGAAACCCGGTTACATAAATGTTTATCTTGTGAAATATTAAACATTGAATAAATATTTCAACAATCGGTTTGATGCTTAGAGATTTATCGACTGGATATATTATATTTTCACGATATAATTAATTTTTTTCTTAATTTAGCGTTATAAATTTGTTAGTTACAAAAGATGTTGCATTGTAGCATTAAACTATCAAGATAATGTGAACAACTTCTAGTCTTGATTTGTTTCAATAAGGAGAGTATCATTATTCGCAGGTGTATAGTGTTATGTAAAAGTATTATATATACATACACTGCCGTTCTATATTATTTTACAGTACAACCCTTTCATAATAGAGCTTTGCATTACATAAAGTCAAGCTAAAATCAATTTATATGAATAGATTGCTTGGATACCATACTATTGAGATAAAAAAGTTTCTTTGAATTATGAGCATATTTTCATTAACCAAAGTCGTGAAAACATTTTTTAAAATTTGAAACTATTGATGTTTTTGGATTCTTTCACATTTATTATCTTGCATGTCACGTTTCTTACATTATATTTATTAATTTATATTCTCTGTAATACAGAAAAAAAACACAATTTTTATATTTTTTCTCCTTTTTACTTTCAAACTTTGCAGCATTTATTACCCGCAAAAGTTTCTTGTGTTCCTAACAAACAAGAAATTCGGGTAACTCACTTCGGCACTACGTGATTTTTTTAAATTAACTAAAAGCATAAATTATAATTAATGTAAGATAGCTAATGCAAATAACTAGAATATGATGAGAATTGTACATATATTTTTTCAGTATTATCATACATTTTAATAGAATTGGCGACACGATTTATTTATCTAGAGATATTTTCCAAATTTCATGAGACACATGACTCTCTCGACAATGATGCACTTATTTGAAGGCCTACAGTATCATTCATCATAACGGAATTTGTTGGTAAAAAGACGACCCAGATTTCACGTCCTGACTTTTATAAATTTCACTCAAATGTGCAAATGATTGTTGAGACATATTTATAACGTGTACATTGTTTAAGTTACTCTGGATAAATTACGGACTAGCATGAAAATTTAAAAGCAGTAAGATTTATTGCGCGATTACTTTTTCGTACATACTGGATATATACTTTTCCGGAAATACTTAACACCCGTCTGAAGATTATGGTTATAATCGATGAAGTGTTAGCTAAATATCACCGTGATGCATATCTACTTATTCTTCGATACTTACTTCTTGACACCAAGAGTGATAAACTTACATGCGTACGGCTTACAGTTTCTATTTCTTTAAAGCAGGAAAATATATTTTTTCACGTAACATACTTAAAGTATATCTCCATGTAGAATCAATTCTTAAAATAATTAGCCTTAACATTTTTATGCCATTTTATCTTTTACGTGACCTATACGAGTTGCAGTTTTAGAATCATCTGCCATGTTAATATCGACAGGAAATCCTTGTTGTATCATGAAAATCTTTCTTAGGCTATGCAAAGCTACATTGAATATATTTGACATGCAATTTAAATTTAATGAAAATGAATAATGAGTTTTGCGGTTTATATTTTTGCGGCGAACGCGAAATCTTTCAGTAACTTCCTATTTTCGGATTGTATCGTAGAGATACGACATTCCTTGTGAACTGCTTCGCAGAGTGATCTATCATAGGCTACAATTAACATAAACTGTCGCATATTGCTTGTATGTATGTACGAATACGACGAGTTACTATAAAACGCATTATCACGTTAGTCCTTAGCGAAAAGCATAACAGTGCCTTTATTGAGAGGATGTCACCGTACGGTTTATATCTCACGAAGATTAATTAATTGATATACATATATTTATTTTGTTTAAGTCGTACATAGAAAAAAAAGAATATTCTTGATATAAAAATATCTTTAGTTTCAACGTGGAAATCTTAAAATAAAATTATACTGCGTTAAATGAAGAAAACTTGAATGAAGTCATTTTATATAGTTTAATCAAGAAAAAGAAGTTGAAATAAAAAGTTGAAATTCTTATAAGAAGATAGATTATTGCGTATATATAAAATAATGAACGCGTTAATTTGAGTATATAAGTTTTGATTTAAGACTTCTTTTTTTTCTGTGTACCGATGTGCTTAACACTTTGATCGTCACTCGTAATTGTATATGAATCGTACATTTTCTTGGGAATTATGGATAAAAAAAACAAAACGTACTCATCACTTAACTCTAGCTAGCCACACTTATTTTCGAGTCCATTCGCCACACTCCAGTCCGTGAGACCGCTCGACTTTGTCGCATTGTCATTTTCGTTCTAATTAATATTTTTAAGCTTGTAATGTAGGAATTGGAAGTACAGAGTCTGAATAAGATATTTATGATATTATCAGGTCAAGAAAAAATTTGAACTGAACTTATTGTAAGGAAACTAGAAAATTACGTTATTATGTGAGAACTAGAAAACCGAAAAACTCTCAGCGGTCCACTAGCACTGGACCGGAATGTGGCGAGCTAGGGTTAATCATTATCTAACATATGAGTGACGAATGCCAATGAGAACTAAATGAAAAAGTTGTCAGTATACGAATTCCATAATTCCTAACGAAAAATGTGTTTACGTACACAAGACGTGTCGAAGTGTTAGATCGAGAATCAAATTAGAATTTTCGTCGCAGTGATCTGCATCGAAATCTTCCAAAATTTCCCTGTTTGTTATTCAACGTATACCTAGAGTCAACAGGAAAACGTAGCGCATTGATTGTAACGGTGTGTCATTTTGTTCAAAGTCTGAATCCTAAAGCCTGATTTTATTGTATGTCAACGTCCTATTGTCGCCTAAGTGTCTAACATAAGTAGCGTACCAATTGACTCGATATCCTTTCTTTTCCCCTCTCTTTTACGAATATCGATTCAGCCACCCATCGCAAACACCATGCAAACTTAGACTGATATATATTTTCTTGTTCGTATTTTTTGATATTGTTTAATCTAGTCATACGTCAGCTATAACTGTAACACTTATTATATCATGGACTCTATCACGCTGTAACATAAAATACATTGTAAATAAATATGTAAGCTTGATTCATCGAGTGGTTTTAATCAACACGCGGAACACTCGAGGACCATACTTATTTCCCTCCCGAGCGCGCTTACTGTTGAATATTCGATTATTTAAGCATACGTTATATTTGGAAGAGTAATATTCAAATACGGTTATTTATTATTTCAATATCGTCAATATAAATTTAGAAAAATTTAATTCAATAAATAATATTGCGTAATCCTTTTTTTTTTTCCCTACATTCGATTCTTTAAGTATACGTTACATTCGAAAGAATTATACTCAAATACGATTTTTTATTATTTCACGATTCAGTATCATTTGTTGAATTTAAATTCGAATTGAATTTAAATTCAAATTTGAATTAAATTTGATTCAACAAATGATGTTGAATCGTATTTGATACTTCGTATTTTGAATTACAAATCCCTTTTTTTCCAAATACTCCTAAAGCTAGCTTCGATCAATGACTCCAATTAATGCCCGTTTCTACCAACGTCGGTTAACTTTAACCTTAGGTCAACTCACTCTTCGTCTCTTTCTGAGGAGGACAGTTAGAAAGAGACAAACAGTGAGTTAATCTAAGCTTAAAGTTAACCGACGTTGGTAGAAACGGGCATAAGTAATTTAATCGGCGATTAACTAATCAAGATAATACTGTAGTATTTTGTTAGCATGGATGGAATCAATCTTTTTTTTTTGTTTGACACACGAAAACAGAGATTAGAAATCGGCGAATCGTGTAGAAAATTTACTTATAAGATTAATGTCCATTTTTACCAATGCAGATTAACTTTAATCACGGTTTAATTGATCTTTTATCTTTTTCTAGTTTTGAGAATTAGAAAAGAATAATAAGTAAGAAAGTAAGTTAAACAGAGATTAAATAATGTTAATCTAAATTGGCAGATGTGGACATTAGACAGATCAGACGAATTAATCGCCGATTAAGTTAATCGGAGTTTCACTGAAGGTATGTCGTTTACGCGCGGCGTGTAAAGACTGCTCCGACTATCACGCGGTCGCAAGGTGCCCGGGTAGCGCGTAGGAGTCTACGTCCCTGAGAGCGCGACAGAGACGGGCCGGTACGCGCGCGAGGGAGCGAGACGCCGACAGGACGCTAGCTACCACACTCGCCACGGGTGCTGGGCTGCTACGGTGGTAGTGAATGGAACGCGGTGTGCCGCACGTCCCTCGCGTAGTACAACGCTCCGCGGGTACCGCCGCCACCAATGGCCAGCGAGTACGGGCGGTCACGTGACGCGCGTGCCGAGCCAGCAGCAGAACATTGCAAATGACAAGACCACAAGACGCGTAGCGTAGGGCATTGTCGTCGCGCCGCCGTCGCCGTTGCCGTCGTCGTCGTCGTCGTCGTCGTCGACCCATCGCACGGAAATACTCTCCGGCCGTCGCGCGTGTAAAATCCACCCTCCCCGGTGAAGAGCGCTTAAGCGCGCAGGTGCCTCCACGTCGGGACGCCAGGCGTCCCTGTCGTCCCTGAAGCAGCCCGTACTGCCCGTAGTCTCGCGGTAATCGTGGTTCGATTGCGCGCGCGACTCATCAGGAGCTCCCGCTCCCTGAGGGCTGAGAGAAAGAGCGGCCGTAAGCCGAGAAGGAAGCCGCCAGGTGCGCGTCCGCTTCGGTCCGCGCGCGCGGACCCCGTGAAATCGCCACCGCCGCCGCCGCCGCCAGTCGCCACCGCCGCCGTTGCCGACTTGCCGCCGCCGCCGCGCCGCGAAAGTGAGAGGAAGATGTCGAGCTCGCAGCGTATGCGAAAGTCCTCGCCATGCTCGAAGCAGGGCCCGATGCGCGCCACCCTGCCCGTGAGCTCGCTGATGAGGCAGGGCCGGCAGAGCAGCAGCCTCCGCAAGAGCAACAGCAACAGCCCCACCGTCTCGCCGACGAACACGGTCTGGCGGGCGCGCATCTCGCCGGAGACGTCGTCTTCCTCGGGACAGCGGAGCCCCGGATCCCTGTCCTACAAAGGTACGGTCGATCCCCCCCCGCTCTTTCCCCTTTCTCGCTCTCTCTCTCTCTCTCTTTCTTTTGCTCTCGCTCCCTCCCCCCCTCCCCCCCTGCCGCGGGCTCGTTCTTTGTGCTCGTGGAGTTTTGATCGAGGAGTACGTATTCGCGCGCGTGACCCCCCTCGAGCACTGGAGTCGTCGGATCGTGGACGAATATCTGTCCTGGTTGACGATGACTCCGGGGGCTCGAAAAAAAAAAACTACCGGTACTTGTCACTCGTCTCTCGAAAGGCACGTAACCCCTGGAGATTCTGGTCCAGTTAAGAGGTACGTAAATCATTCGAGTGCTCTGTGCAAAATTAATATTTGTTAAAGCATTTTTTTCATAGGACGTCTTGCATTACTACTCGGTTTCGGTTCAAGGTACGTAAGCTATGAAGAGTTTACCGCAAATGGGAGATGTTCTGTCTGATCAAAGTACTTTCTGAATCTTGAAATTGTTTGCAATTTGACACAAGGTTCTCTTCTTTTCGTTATTTGCAATGCAAAAAGGAAAAAAGTAGAAGAGAAGGACTTTGTAAGCTGTTCACCGTCTTTGACTTTAGTGTCACAAGTTTTCTACATTTCTTTATTATTATTCAACCAAGTTTAAGGAAGAAAATGATCTTTTTTTTATACAAACTAATTGCCTATTTCAAATTTGTTTATTTGTTGTTGTAAGTATCTGATTGTTATTTTTATTAATGTGTATTTACTATATTATAATATGTTTACAACTTCGTTTCTACAATCCATAAATTACGTTTTGCTCCGGTTACTCTCAATTATACACATTTTTCGGTTGTTTTGAGGAATAAAAGTTACTTTCAAGAAAAGTAATTTGTTTTTATTCCTGTAATGCTATACATATGCATCACAACACAGTAACCGAAGAGACATTTTTAGTTCGGTTACACTATGTATTTGTTATTTTTATACATATCTATGTTTTCTTATTATTTTATCTCACAAATACACTTTTTCGTTGTTCCAGCAACCGAAAACAATGCTTATAGTTCGGTCTGGTGCATGTACATATATATTTTTGCACTTTCTTGTAATTTACTTATTTCAGATTGAAATATTTTTACGTCATCGTCTTCTCACTTAATTGAATATTATTATATTTTACAGCCAAATCAAAAACATTGAGCGGCCGCTGTAGCGATAGCTTAAGTGGAAGCCAGAGCATTCGACGGACAGCATCTCTAGATACCATCTATCTGAAAGGACAATGGCCACGTGACTCTTATTATATGCATTCCAGTCTTTTGGTAGACAAATCTACTCAGGTGAGTAGATCTTGTTTCTTGCAAAGAAATGTTTACACAAAAACTTAAGCATTGGCTACGTTCAGCAGAACGTTTATTTTGCAACTGTTGGAAGTTTTCTGAGCTCAGATTGGATTATTCCTTTAGATCTAAAAGAATAATTCAATCTTTGCTCAGAAAACTTTCAACAGTTGCAAAATAAACTTTCTGCTGAACGCAGCCAATGTTACGTTTGCATCACATAACACTTGTTTGGCATTCATTTAGTTTGATTTACGTGTATCTCTTGTCTTTATTATAGACGGAAGAATGTCCCAATGAGCCAAGAAAGATGCATACTCGTCATCCTACAGAACAAACGGTCACCGATGAGAAATTGGAGAAGAATTACTTCAGGCATCGGTATGTGTTTATATCGTTGACTATATCTTCTCTTTTGTTCTATATGTTTATTGGAAAATTATACGCTGTTTATATAAATTTTTATCGTAGATTACAACGTACAAATAAGGAAGGTACTAGCAGTAGAGAGCGGACAGCGGCATTCGGACTAATAATGCCAGGTGGCCCACCACCCGCACTTCCCGGAGATCATTCAGTACTTTTGCCCAGTATTGCTTCACAGACATCCATGCGTGAGTAACTTTTCGAAAGCTTTTTCTATTCGTAAGATCAATTAAACATGTGTTTAATATTCGTTATCTTTGCAGACAATCAATTTAGCTTGAGTACAAAAGCAAGTCCCATGAATATCCCAGTGAAACCAATAAGGCCTCCAATGCGTTCGTCTATCGAAGGACTCAATCAAGAAATTGAAGGACTTGTGCTAAAAAATACAGCCAATAACAGTGATGCAGACCATCCAGCAGAAGACAAGGTGATGTACAAAAAATTTCCAGTATTGTTAATAGAATTTGATAGAATTCAAATAAGATAAAATAAGAATTAGTTTGCCATTTATGTTATTTGAAAAAGGGCAGAAATCCTTGTTTAAAAAAAAATGCACTTAAAATTATATTTTATCTTGAAGATATTTTCACACCGAGTATTTATATGTGACGTCTTTTATCTCGAATACTTTTACCTTATATCTAGGTACTGAAAATATACATTTACATTATTAATTACTCTGCAAATGTATTCTGTAAGATAAAAAAAGTTTCAAACTACATTTTTCATAAAACGGAGTTTTTGCTTATGTGTTCTCTTTTTAGCTTTTGCTTTATATGGGATTTTGATGATAAGTTTGAAATTTTCTTTCTTTAGTATGCACGATATCGCGAGCAAATCACACCCGAAGGACATCGCGCCCCTCTAGCAGACTTATTGCGGGCCACTCGGAGTGTCAACACACAAACACCGGCTACCGACCTTCCCTCCAGTTCTTATTCTTCAGGTAAATTATGCAATGACGTCTTTGTGCTTAATTGATTTCCAGGCATACGGTGATTGTATATAATTGTGATGATATGATTATAATTATGATGATTGTTACAAATATGCAAACAATTTGCATCTAATAATATAATGAGCTCTTCAAAAGATAGCTGGGCAATAGCCAAGAAAATTAAGCTATTTTAAGATTGCATTTACTCTATACGTAGAGTGAATCTCTTAATGATAATTGGAAATGTAATGATTCTACATAAAAAAGATAAGTGGAACATATAGAATAAAATTTCTTTATACACGAAAATTTGTTTTTTTAAGCATAAAATTAAGTTTGTGTAACAAAATTTTATTCTATTTTTAAATTTATTTTTTTGTGTATAATGATACTCTTCCGATTATCACTAATCAAGCCAATTATAGCCAGCTTGTATATACACATACATATATTCTTTCTGGCTAAATGCAACAATAGAAATAACACACTAACTAAAGGTGTGTGCCTGTTGAGACAGGCCCTCCATCTAGGAATTCTGAGTCTCCGCTGATTCCTGGTGTTATGGATGCGTCCCGTCCGCCTAGCGATCTCTTACAAGGTTGGAGCACATTTGCGGAAAGATTTGATTTTTCGTTTTCACAGATCTCATTTAACAAATTTGTTTGTTTTTAATCCCTCGATTGGATTGATATTTGATTGATTGGTATTACACATTGAATGACTTATACGTATCGATATATATATATCTATGTATAAATATATATACATATTTATATTTTGCACGTATATACATATATACGTTTGTGTATATTTATATATGTATACTTAAATGAGTATAGTTATGTTTTTGCTAAAATCCATTAAGATATGTGTTTCATATGCATGGTATTATTATCGATTTCTAAAAGATTGCCATCAAGATATATATAAAACTTATATCTGTGTAAAACAGTTGTAAACTTGTAAAACTTGATCTTGTAAAAGAACATCATAGTTTGTTTACAGACAAATTTGTGGTCACAATTTTTACAATCATATTGTTTCGATTACGATCGAATTTCTATTCAAAATCTTATCAATTTTTTTTACCATCAATAACATGCATATCATTAGATGTTATAATAATACACGATAGGTATAAACCAGATATTCTTAAATCATGTACATATACCTGAATTAGTTGCATGATTTGTTACTATCTATGAATGTTTTGTATACTCATTGTACACTTTATTCTTTAGAGTCAGATATTCCTTTTGTAGTTGTAAATATTGCTGTCAATATATTACATATTATGCACTATATACATACATAAAGATTCGAACAATGGCATTACAAGTGCATGATAATTGCGATTTTAATTCAATATATTTCAGAATAGATATTAATATTTATTTTATTTTCTTTAACGCCATAAGAAAGAGAATATTAATGTCATATGTATACAAGATTTCTTTCTATATTTTTAATATTATTAAATGCAGTATGTGAAGAAAAAATTTGTTTACACAATTATTTGTTAATTTTTATTACAAAATGAACATGCAAAGACGCCCTGTTTCGCATAAATCTTTACCTATTCTTTATATACATACACAAGCAACCATTGTGAAAATAGTGAGTGGCATGAATTCCTGTTACATATTTTCGATTGACATAAAGAACAACACGCTCCACGAGTACCTAACGTTTTCTACATAACTTTAACATTCTTCTTTGATTTGTAGGTGGAAGCCGTGGTTCAACACCTGAACAAGATAGAGAAGGACGTCTCGGCACTTCTCCTCACATTAACAGGTTCCTCGCGAGGGAACCGCCCGATGGCTGTGAGAAAGTCAACCTCAAGTTTGTGGAAGATGCGAGGTAACGGAGATCACTCTCTCCTACGGTATCATTTCCTACGATTTAAATAATAACTTTTTCACATTTCTATGTGTATAGGCGGCCCATGATAGATTTGAGCAAACTAGACTATTGCCCAAAGCCGTGCGTTCCAGCATTCCAGTTGAAACCCAGCTTGGGATCAGCGTTCCTGCCATTGCAACAGCCGGCCAGTCCGACAATGGTCGCCAGTGCATCACCCTCCGCGCATACAACACCGACCACACCTCCTCCAAATCCATAGTCCCACTCTTTACCTTGCGGTGTTACACTTATAAGCTCGATTAGTATATATATATACATATATATTTTTTTTTAACGACCTTGTGGGTAGAAAGTGATTTACTTCGAGATAAAAACATATAACGACAAAGAAAAGTTACCGAACAAAAGAAAAAGAACAGCCTGTTCCCAGTGCGTCCCGTGCGGACATCGTGCGGGCATCGTGAATTGTGTAATTAAAAAGAAGTTGCAATTGCATCGATAAAAAAAAAGAAGTATTGGAAGACATTTGAGCTCCGTTATAATGATCGAAACAATAATAAATACGAGGAACAATAATTTGTGATAACTAAAAGAAAAAAACAAAAAGAAAAGAAACGACAAAAGATTTAGGAATGAACATTGTGTTCTACAGGGAAAAAAGACTAAATGAAATTGTGTATTCTAAATTTAGTGCTAAAATGTGCTAAACGACTTTAGTTTTGTATACACGGATAAATATTCAAGAAGAGAAAAAGGTATTAAATTTCATTGTTGGAATGAACAAAATTCTACGGATTCAAAGAAGAGAGCACGTGTTTACAATATATATATGCATATGTACGGATATGTATATATACATTGCTGCTTGTCTCTATGTTTTATTAGATCTTCATTGCTTGAAGTAACTCAATTACATAGTGACAGAGATGAATCACTTGTTAGGATTTTTTATCGTTTTGTATTATTACTTGTATGCTAAAAATATTCTCAAACTATTATTGTACAAGGAGCTAAAAAATGATGTATCCCTCTGTGTGTATGTATGCGTGCGTGCGCGTGTCTTTGTTTTACAGAAGTGGCTTTCCTAGAACGTTGTTTTTGATGTGAGATAGATACGGGCGATCGATTGTCGTGAAAATTTGTTTGGAGCTACACATATAAAAACACGTTTTAATGGATTTATTTTTAATAAACAGAATTAACTATAAATTTTAGGATCAAAAGTGAATTCGATACTTTGAAGTATTTCATACCTTATTCGGAATTAATAATGTCTCGATTTTATATTCTGTTTTGCGACAATACTATAGAATTACAATGTTTTTGGTTTGTCTTGTATTAAATTGCAATCTGAATATGTACAACCAATACAACATACAATGACAGGTTGATGAATGTATGATAGAATGAGTCCAACGAGACATGGATATGCATTGAACAGGAACAATGAATGATAATACTAAATATTGATTGACGACATATGCTTTCGCCAGTATGGTATCAGATGTGAGTAAAAACGGCTCCCTAATCTGGCACGGAAGAAGGGTGTGCGTGTATTTGTATAGACGTGGATGATTATGCTAGAAACATAATCTGCGTCTTATACAAGCAAAAGTATGCGTGTGTTGTAATATCAGAATCCTGATTAAGCCATTCACACGAATAACTTTGGAAAGAAATCGACTAACAAAGCAAAATCAATTTCAGCGCGTAAAATATTTTGCTCAAACGCAGTACGATTATCAATCTTTATGTTTATAAACAATTAGCAATTCAGGTAGAAAAGTCGTTTCAATTTTTATCGATGGCATTTATCGCGTTATTAATAGAAATTTAAAAAAATAGTAGATTGTTATATAAAGTACGTGAGAAAAAGAAGTTGGAAGTTATTCGTGGGATGGGTTAAATTATTCTTTAGTACATAGCCACTCAAGACGTTCAAGTTTATTTCTTGCTTTCTAATACGAAAAGAGTTTTTGCAAACGGTTTTTTATAGTTACTGTCTGTGGAAAATAAGAATCTTGATAGAGTGTAAAGTCAAGAGCAGAGAAGGAACGGTTTTTTAAATACGATAGTAATATACTTTCTAATAATGTAATGTATATCTAGCTACAACAGTGAAGAAAAAAAAAAGAATGTTAACACATAAGTACCTGGCACACTGGTCTATGCTCTCTCTTATCCAGCTCACTAGGAAGTTCATGCCTTAGAATGCGTGGTAAGGTGTGCTACATAGACAGGAAGGTTAATCAGAGAGTCAGGATACACACAAAAAAAATGCACTGGCTAGTTAAAGTGTATACAATACAAAGATACTGTAGTATTTACTAGTTTAAGAGAACTTTGTTTTTATTTATTTTGATACAGATCTAACAACACCTCGTACCACCACACTTTGTCGTATTATCTGAGTGTGAAGCAGCTTTTGAAGAAGAAAAAAAAGCGTACTCACAACTACTTCTGTGCTTTGCACTTCGAATGGAGAATGATTCCAACGTAACACGACGACAATGTATGATTGACGTTAATGAATAAAATGAAAGAACAGGTTTTCGTACTTTTAATAATGAGCAGTAGATGAAAAAAGAAGTGATTTCAGCGAATGCTAGCCTCGTTATTTTTACCGCACTTTGTCAAAAGGCTCCACTCTTTAACCTTCGTGTACTTGCATAATGTGTTATCATTATTGTTAGCTTTTGTTGTCAATTCCGTCAGCAGAGTAAACCGTATGAAGACTGCTGGAACTGAGAGTATTATCTGTTATTCGGATATACCTAAAAAAAAAAAAAAGAATTTAAAGTTAAATAAATTAGGCTCAAATCATACCGATTACTTATGCACGAGTATAAATATACTCGTGTAATTTATTAAATAATCTCTTTACGTCACTATTGTTCGGTACATTCTCTCTACATATCTAAATCTGAGCAGGCTTCAGAAACGGCAAAATAATTATGTCAATTAAAAATTCATTTAACCCTAGGACAGTCTAGATGTATTGTTGCAGTATCTTGCACAAAAAGAAACGAAAATGATTGTTGACCGTATATTGTAATTTGTAAGATGCTCAGAATTATACAAACTTTTCAGTACATAAAACATGTATGTTGTATAAAATATCTTTAAAAAATTTTATATACCTGCTGAAATTAAATGCAATTTTTATTCACTGTTTTATAATAAATATATAAAACATTATTTATTGTTTTTTTTTTAATTCTATGAGGATTACTGTCGACCTACTTTCTAAAATTCAGTACTACTTGTGTGCGTAAATATAATGTAAAATATTTTTCGATGCACCGAGCAATGTATTTGTGCTCGAATGGTGCATATATATTTGCTAAAATAATCAAACTTTGACATTTTTATTTAGTTGATAATAACAAAGCTTATGTAAATAAGCACTTTATTTCATTTTTTAACATATGTCGTCATGGTTTATGGATGTGAAATATTATTCATGAAACGGTTATTAACCAATTTATATTTACAAAATTAAAAATTCTATATATTTGTTACATGATGTGTATATAGATTTGCCGACTTGGCCTTATATAAATACGGATATATTTGAATTTCTAGAATAACGAACATAATCGTATGTCTTATAATTAGTTAGGACAGTCTCAATATTCTAGAAGAGTATCTTACAATGCTACTTATATGATACTATTGCTTTTTACTTTATCTTTGTAGATTGAACGGCTGGAATTTGTTTAATTTCTAGCTGATCCTAGGGCTAAATCAAAATTAGTCAGAGAAGAGAAATAGAGCATGTAAATAATAAGTTAACGCTTCTTGTACTAACCATTTCTGATACAGAACATAGCGATGCATATTTTCACAAAATTAAATGAAAGTTTAATGAAGTTTTGATGAAGCAACAACAGCACGTTGATCAATGTATATATAAGTATTAATGTGTACATATACAAAAATAATTTCGTGCTCATATTTTTGCAATAATTACTTATTACTTAGTAATTTGTTGTTTTAACTTACAAGATGTTCCAGGATTGGTATGTTTTCGAAATACGGAAATTAATGCTAAATGACAATTTTACTTCACATTTTCATAAAAAAGAAAATTTATTTCAATTTTCAACAAGAGACTGATATATATTATTCTGGAACAACCTGTATATTCTTATTCGTTATCACGATTTATTGGCCGGCTTAATAGTCTTGCAAATAAATTCCAATAATACAACACTATTTTATTCGATGTAATATATGATTACTTTATTAAATGTCTCTTTTCGTAGTTTTAATAATATTTCAATATATTCTCGATCAATTATCACAAATATATGTATTCAGGAATTATATAAAAATATATAAAACAAAGTTAGTATTGAGGAAATATTAGATAAAATTTCGTGCTTTTTAGTATCTATATTGAGTATCTTGACATGTTACACGCTTGATTTGAACATATTTGTTTAATTCTATCATTCTTTATTGGTTGTTTGAGAAAATAATATAGATGGTAACGATGCTTACGATGGATATGATTATTATAATACTGCGATTGTGATGTAATGTAATTTAAGCTCATGATATTTCGTTTGACCATTGAGATAAACACATCGACTGTTGCATGATGGCTTCACAAAATGATGTAATTATTACTGATCTAATGATCTTTATTCGTCGATCATAGGAAAAAAAGAGAAACAATAATAATAAGTATATTTGTAACTTGGAGCGTACCATGCCATTAAGGAAGAAAGAACTTCTCTCAATATGGAAAGGTGAGCACAGCCAAAGTGTTGCCTAGTACAAATATATTGTAAAAAAATGAATTGTTGTTTAAATGAGCCGAAAGTGCTACTTGCGTTTTGCGCAGATTTATTTCGAGATACACTTATCGATATCCTTGATCTCATGAGTCCTCTTATTATCTTACCTCTCCATAGTGAGAATATCTTATGTAAGTTATTAAAAAATTCTTGGTTTTTAAATGCGCGATTAGTTGTACTTTGATTTACCGGCATAATATTATATGTACTTATTCCGATAACAATATGCACCTTTATTTTTGTCATAAAGGATAAATGGAAAAATGTACCTTTTTATATTACTATTAAGACGCCTTACGTAAATAAACTTTTTAGAAAACGACATGGATATCTTGTGTAATTTGATACGCATCACACTTTGTAGGTAACAATTCATTTAATTTCAATCATATGAGTTTATATTATTTATTCGTTATTTCCTTAATTCATAAAAAAAAGATTATGATATATATCTGAATAAATTCATATTTTATTCAGCCAACTAGTATACATTTGTATTTTTTAATCGCTTTTAAAATGTTTTATATATATCTAAATTTATATTTGAGCAAACATAATTTATGTTTTATTACTATTATTATTTTAGAGTATTTATTTATATCAAATTGTATCTTGGGTTTCATAGATCAATAACAAAAATACTACTAATATTGCGTTTTAATAAAAATAGTGCAATTTATTATTTTTAAACTTTCTTCTGTAATCAAATTGATAGGATTTCAGACTGGGATAATTTCTTTTGGTAGTAAAACATTAAAAAATATAAATTTTACTTGCATAGAAAAGACCAGCTTTTAATCATTTTTTGCTACATATTAATACACATGCTGGCATCAAAGATATATATTATAGTCACATGTGCATAGATATATTCTTATTTACATAAGTACAACATATGCACAACAATGCTTATTTGCTTAATTATCAACAGTGTATATTGTGTATAACAAGATACTAGTCTGACGCAATTAAATTTAAAATTTCTTTTTTATTATGTACAAATTGTCTATAAAAATTGTCATGATTATAAACCCATATATTGAGGGGAGGAAGAAAAAGTATTTCTTGCAGAATTATTTTTCCTCGATTCCTCAGCATTAGGACTATCACTGAAAATAAAAACTAATGATGATATCTTGGAAAAAATATAAAAATATATTAAAGATCTTTATCTTTTGAGGATAGAATTTTTTGATAATCTGAATCCGATGATCTGTCTTTGCATTACATGCTAAGTGACAAATTCTGATATATATCATTCTTCAGACAAACGCGAAAGTTATATACTTAATTATACTTAGCGCTAAATATAAATATTTTGTACTTTGCGCTAAATTTGAACGGATATATATATCTATAGTTATATAGATAAAAAATTTCTTAAATTTGTAGCAGTGTTGTCCAATAGTTAACTTATTCATGCCACTACTAGACAGCGCTGATTTATCGAAAATGATTCTTGTAGACTAAATAAATTACCCAAAGAAAGGCATCAGAGACACGAGCGTCTGCCTGCTCGGCCTACACGCAAATACAGGTGAACACTGCGCTACGCGCCCGACGATTCGTCGTAACCATTGCTGCAGCTTTTGCCGTCGTTCTTCCACAAATTTTGCATCCTAAAAGTCATTAATAATCATTTGTTATGTCGAAATATTTTTGCGATTACACTACAAATTTATGCTTTAATACATTCATAGCTTACCTTATTTCCTATTGTCTTCTTCGGTGGAAATTCAAAAGTTGTAACAATAGCATCATGTTTCTTTAGTTCTCTATAAAGCGCATAAAATTGAGCATACCGCCGGTAAATGTTCCACTCTATGTCCCTTATGCGTACGTAAATCTATGTTTAACACAATAAATATGCAAATTAAACAAAAATCATCTTGATAAAAAGATTTTAATATAAACACGAAAGATGATCATACTTGATAAACATGATGGATGTCAGATGATTGTCCCGTAAGAAACGCTGATGGAATCCATATGTGAATGAGACATGGTGGATCCGCAGGTAAGTCATCCTCGTTCAACGGCCCTCGGAGGCACTCCAATTCTGTTTGCAGCATCTTTACTAATCTATCCCTATATAAAATTTGTACAGTATAGAGAAACATTCAACAAGTAACGTCACGAGGTTACTCGCGCAATTTTGCATTAATACACACCTGTTTGTCAACTGCATTGTCAATCTAGCATTAAATTCCATTAATTCAGCGTGCATATCTGCAACCTGTATTAACTTCTCTTCATATTGTCTTGCCTCATTGTGATAGTCTAATGATGGATCTTCCTCAGAGACCGTCGTAGAATTAGAATCTCGTCTTAACATCTGAACAGCAGTGACGTACTTACGCAATTGCTGTCGTAAGAGTTCATTCTCTCTGTGTAATTAGAAGCAAATCAAACCAATACAAATTATACTATTTGATGTAGTCACTACTACTATTAGTAATACAAATTATACTATTCGATTTGATAATTTAGTTTAAATATAAATTTAGAAATTATAATATGTTCTTATTGATCGCTCTCTCTCTCTCTCTTTGTAAAAATAATATCTTTGTATATATCTGCAAAATAATTGTTTATAAATTAATTAAATATTCTTGATTACCTGTTCAATGTTTGAAACTGTAATTCATGTTTTTCCAAATAATGTTGATGTTGCCTTTGGAAACGAGCTAATTGCAATCTGCTTGTTATAGCATCTTCCCTAGCTTGTACCAGCACTTCCGTCATGGCTAAAAGCCTTACGCGTAATGTATCTACATCTAAATTCTCTGGATCTACATGGAAATCTAAACCAATTAATGGTTCTGTTGCCTCCAATGCAGGTTCTGTTACTTCCGATGAATCCTAAATAGAAATGAAATTTTAAAAAATATATAACTTTTACATGTTTTGTTTTGACCATATTGCTCTTAATGTAAACTTTGATAAATATCAAAAATATTTACAATATATTGACAAATCTACCTTAAATTTTCTCAAACAATTATAATAATAAGAACTAAGAAAACATGTTAAATTCTTTTGTTAAAATTAATTAGAATGGAAACTTACGTCTAAGTAATTTGGCAGAGTGACTAACATATCATCTAATGTTTGATCAAGTGATGAAATAGGTACAAGGCCGCCTAGATTTCCAGTATCCATTACAGGGGTTAATATTTTCTCCTCTTCAAAAGACTCACTGTAGAAAAAATTTTATGAAAAAATTATCTTGTATTTATTATTATTTATCTATTAGTTATTATTAAGTATCTATTATTATCGATTATCACACAATTATTGTAAGATATCTACCATTGTTCCCACTCCGGAAGTTTTGTATTGATCGCTGTACTGTCATTGGAATCTACTTGAGGTTGACAATCTGATAAACATGGGGAAGTGGAATCTTTAGTCGGCGTCACTGCAGGAGAACTGGGGCATGTTGGTGGAGCGCTAATAGAAGTTGCAGTTTCCCTGCATTCTTCTTCCTCATTGTCATCAAAAGAAATTATACGAGTTTGTACTTTCTTTTTCCGCTTTTCTTGTTCAGATGGCAGAGATTCTGTTTAATAACAATTAGCATAATAAATAACTCCATAAATACTGATAATCTCAATAACTTAAAAATTTTTCCATTATGGTGTAAAAAGCTGTTTTTCACTTAAGTTCTATTTAAAAAAAAAAAAATTACTAATTTTAGTTTCTTAAACAAAAATTTTGAGATCGGTAAATTTCTTTCTAAAAATAGGAAGTAGTAAAGTGTTTATTTTAATTAATAAATATTATTTTGAAACGTTTGTTAAATTATTTATATAATTTAATTTTATAACTTTATGGGTTTTGTAACTTTTAACAAATATGAGAAATATTCTGCCTCAATTTAATATCTATATTTAATATAGTATCTATATTTAGTATAGTACAGTAACATACCTGGTATTACTGTAGAAATAATTGGCTCTGATTGCGCGTATCTATTTCTGTCTACTCCTTTTCCATTTAGGTCATCAAGTTCCTCATTGTCTGTTCTTATCGCAAATAAAATTGTACCAAGTCCTAATATGTATACATATGTATAAGATTAATTGAATATTTTTTGATAGGGATCCAATACAAAGCAATCATTTAAAAATAAATACCTGCAGCTACATTAGGTAACACAGAACTTTTTTCCTGATCAAGTAAAAAGGCCCATTCTTCGTAAAAAGGCGACAATGTGCCAGGATTTATGATAGCATGCAAGTGCCGTTCGAGAGATCTTTCGTTCAGGACAGCTCTCAGCCATGCTCTGCCTCGACCATAATCCGTATGAACCTTTTTCAATATACTAAAACGTTCCTGTTCATGCCACGTAAGTTGATCCTTTATGCATGGCCAGAATGCTATATCCGCTACATTGCCAGGTCTTGTATTACCACCAGAAACCAAATCAGATACATGTCTACGAAACAAACGTAAGCAAAAATCTTTAATACAACATACTCTTATCGTAATTTAAAGTACGATTATTTATGCTTAAATTATTTATGCTGTAAATTTATCAGTAGCGAAATATCAATGTATTTATCGTCTTGTTGAGTCACATTGTAGATAAAGCATGTGATCTGTTTTATGACCTTGTATGCTCAATGCTCATACAGGAAATGCAGGCAGAACAAAGATAAACACATATAAATCACATTGCGATATTATAAAAATTACCTGAATGCCGAATTGATTTTTTCTATATAATTTGTCTTTAATCCATGACTAAAAATCAATTCGAATATATGGCAGAGCTTTGCTACACATGCTTCTGATTCTGTGGCTAATTCTGCACGCCCACCAAACCTGACATGGCATTCTTTTGCCGACACTAATAGATCCTCCAATAATTTCTCTTTTTCAGCTGCATAATCCACTATATTATTTGTGTTCGGCACTATCGCTGACATAATACGCAAAGCCTAGAATAAATAACATTTTAAGAAACACATAAAAATCAACAGAAAAAATTTTAATATTTCTTAAGTTGCATTTTTTAAAAATAATATAAATGCTTATAATATAATATAAAAGATTGTGTATCATTGTTACAAGTTACAGATTAAGATTTACATTAGAACTATTTTTTAATAATTGTTGGATTATTGTCAACTATTTAATTAACAATGTATATAATTTCTAAACATAACTTTACATATATACATATCGCACTCTGAGAAGAATATTGTCGCAACTAAAAAATTCACAATTTTCAGGAGAGAGAAAAACCAAATTTAATTCAGTTTTTTAAATTGTGAAATAACTAACGCAATTACAATTGTGATATTTTGTTAAAATAAAACGCATACTGTTTATTAAAGAGATCTGCTGTAATTCACGTGGCAATTCGTTTATAACATTATTCATCCAGGAAACCGCAACATAACTGGTATAAAAGAATAACGACATTTCTGCTTCGTGCAGTGGATTTCGCATACATATAGGCATGTAAGACTATAGCACGTAGACAACATTTTTATAGGTATACTTTTTATGGGCTTAACTCAAAATCGAAATTTCTTGAGTTGTGACAGTACTCTTCTCGGGGTGCAATGTGTATATATTTCAAAATATTCAGATGTTTATATCAGAGATTTTTAAAGCAACTTCAATTATTTAAGTATTTTTTAATTCCATTAAAATTCTTCCTAAAATTTATTTTAAATTTGATCTAACATGACATGTATCAATAACAAAAGTTATATTTTTTATTTAAATAACAAACATCAATATATTTTATATAAATATCACATCTATTCTGTATTTATTATAAATATGCAGTGCAACTGCGTTTATTTACTACTCAAATATCACAGATGTGATATTTTAAAATTTACTAAATATAAAAAATTTATTTTTATTATAATTAATATATTTAATATAATATTTACTCGAAAAATTTTCACGTTAACAAATTCTACTTTTTTTTTTAATTACATTTCATAAATATACAAAGACTCAATTATACAGATAAGAAAAAATATATATGATTTAAAGAAATCAATTTATGAAAAAAGAATCATAGTAACATCATTTACATAACATTCATTCGCATAACAGCAATTTGTAAATTGAAAAAATTGTGCTGTGTGCAATCTTGATACAAAGAAATAACGTCGTCATTGTATTCCTTGTCAGTCATTACGCTTTCAAGGAATCCATACATATTCCTGGCGATTTGACGATCCGGATTCGCATGCGACGTACCCATACAAAACACGGGAAACCTTCCATAAAAAATTTGTAGCTCGATAATGAATCACCGCGGAGTATCAGGACCAATCGCGTGAATTTCTCCAGATTTCTCCCGGATATACTCCGATACTCCGTGCGTCTCTCGACTCTCGAGTCTCGACGCGCATCCGTATCGCGTATCGTTGCGATAATCGCAATCCGCGATTACGCACGGCCCATCGGCATTCGGCCGTGGTCGGCTGGTGTCCGATATCAATGACACATGACACATGACGCGCGTGGAGGGAAACAAAGGGGGATTGATGAGCTTACCATTTAAGCCTAAGCGACCCAATGAAGGATCACCGTCTTGATTTGCTTTCACGAGCGAGGATCGCCAGCGTTAATCGGGCGACTCTCGCGACGGTCGTCTACGCGGGGAACCCGCGGCAAATAGGACGGTCGTCACTCTGGAGATACGACGATGTCGGTGCGTCGTCGCCGTCGCGTCATGACATCTCACACGTTAAATGTCCGCTGTGGTCACACGAGAGACGATCGCGGACGCGGATCGCAACGCGAGAACTCGCGACGCCAGGGGCGGAACGGAACTGACTCGCGCACCCATCGCTGCCAATTGCAGCAACATTCCGTCGCTGCTCTCGCGTCTCGCGATCAGCGGGAGCATGGACGCGTCAGCGCAGATAGATGCGCCGCGTTTGGCGGGAAAGAAGCGGCGCACTGCGTGCACTGCGCGTGCGCGAGCGGCGCGGGCGTCTTTCGACGACGCTGATTGGCCGAGAGCTGGCGGGAAAGTAACTCGGTGCGGGAACGCGACATCATAGGTCTGTTCTCTATTGCTGCACTGCTGAACTAGTGCGACTGGTGCAGTAGGTTAGAGTGAAAGAAAATATACTTGTCTCACTCTAACTTATTGCACTAGTTCAGAGTGCAGCAATAGAGAACAGACCTTATGACTATTGACTTGTATTCGAAAAAAAATCAGTTCGTGCTCCGATAATTGACAATCGTCGTATATTATGATAATTTTGACAATGGAATCTAGATTTTCTTGTTTTACCAGCACTTCTCTCAATGTTTCGTGCTTCTGAAACGAAACTTCGAGGAAGGAAAGGGTTAAGGGCGCGAAAAACCCGAGTGCATAAAGTGCAAGTAGAACGAATGGATCTATATTCTGTATTGATTCCAGTGAGCGACGTCGGCGACGTGTTCAATTAGTGAGTGGGGTTATTATTGATACCGTATTTAATCGTATTGATTATTTCTCTGGGAAAAATATAACCCACTTTGGGACCCACGATTATAGTTAATCAAATTATTTAGATTGCTCGTAACCCTAATTTGACGTGCGATAATTCTATTTCAAAGATTTTTAAGTTAGATTTTAGTTACGCGGGATTAATTTAGAAATATTGCACGTAAAATTAGGGTTACGAGCAATCCAAATAATTTGATTACTACAATCGTGGGCCTCCTTAACCTTATTATTTTTCCCAGAGTTGACAGTCGCGCTAGCATCGATTCGGAGTAATCGGAGTTCGTGTCGAGGTTTGTATCGGTAATTCTCGTCTAAACGCCTCTCTGTTTCGTGCAATTTATTATTTGGCCAAAAATTTGACACAATTGAAAAATCGGCAAAGCGACATATATTTTCCGACATTGCGTTCCGCGGACACCTAATATATCTTCACCCTTTGCCTGTTACACTACAATACGAGAAATTAACCTAAAACGTTTGTATGTATTATTCATTATTTGTTCTTAAAGTGCCGGAAAGCGAACAAAAATGTGGCTAGGGGCCAACAAGTGTAGCGTCGCAGCGATAGTCGCCCCTGACGTGTGAAGTTGGCCGCGCAGTTTCGAAAGTACCTAACTTCTGATTCGTACGTAACGTCGCGGGTGTCCGAGTGTCGAACTGTCGAGTGGAATCGCGGGTAACTTTTGCGCGGCCCGGCCGTACTTTCTCCGCGCGTTATTCTTTTATTAGTCTAAGGATATATATCTCTTGTTCTCTTTTGACCTCATGCGTTTCGTGGCTTCTTCGTAGAGCGGATGATTGTTATACTTGGGATAGCCGGGTTAACTCAATAAGAATAACACACATAATTGAATACTCGCTGTTTATTCGCACCTTTACTGTTTGCTGTCCCGTACGTTAATGCTGCATTCTGTTACGCTCACAACGCCATCTCACGCTCATTGGCTCACATACATTTAAGGCTTATACATACGTAACATCCTCCCTTTTCTCAGAATAAACGCTTACCTTACAAACTATATTGCCGTTGTACATTATTTGCATGACTCACGACGTATAAAAATCTTTGGTAATAAGTCATACAATTGCACCTTGCTTGAAACCTACTCTAGCACATAATCCTTTAAGCGATTTGGCAGCTTCCTGTCTCGTACCGGCCTACCTTGCGTTACACTGAGATCAGCATTTAGTTCTGGCTTCGTTACAAGAACAGGATCATCCTGCGACTCCGATTCGGTTTTTACTTTGACATTTTGCTCCGATATTATTTCAACATCATCGTCGGATTCGCTAGGCGCTGCACGATTAAACTTCTTGACATGCGCTACATTTCGTTTAAACATTCTCCCATCCGCATTTTTAATCGTTACATTGTCACCGGCTCGCTCAACTACTTTATACTTAACGCTTTCATACTCCGGACTTAATTTATCCCGCTTTATCGCTTTTAGTAGAACCGTATCACCTACAGTAGACTCCCGCGCTTCGCCACGGGTCGGGACCGGAAGTGGCTTACTGCGGGCGCCCCCACCACTCGCAACCGTCGGCGCTTGATGGGGCTCTCGCAAGGCACACTTTCCGCCTATCTTTTCGTTTGACAATAACACTTTGTTTTTAACAATGGGACCACTAAGCGGAACACGATTTCTGCATTGCGAAAACCACAAAAAGAGAGCTTCTTCGAGATCGGCATTTTTCGCCGTAAGCATTTGACGATAGCCGCTTTTATCACCTTTCTCGAATGATTCGCACCATTGCTCGATTCTATCGCGAACTTTAATCCACTTGTGAATCGTTGACACATCGACTCCTTGCTCGTGAGCTAAGTCGGATATAGACTGAGACGAGTGTGTCAACTTTTTGATAATATTCAGTTTTTCTTGCATTGTTTTCCGCTGTCCCCGTTTATGTACACCACCATCCTTTCTCACGTTCATCGTGCACGAAAAAGTTAAAAACACGGACTACAATAAAAAAGTCGACTAAATAAAACGCATAACTATAAAGTAAACGAACGAAACAAGCTCTCATCAAAACGTCTGTACCGGCGCCAACGTGTTTTGAACTGCATCGCCGGCAGTTACGTATGCGTCGCTAAGGAAACACGCGAGTAGTGGGGGTACGTTGTCGAGCGGAGCGGTGGCGGGGCGGCCGGGGAAGTGGCCTAGCGCGGGATGGCGAAGCGCGGGAGTCTACTGTAATTTCAACTCACTTTCTCTTACGTTGTTTCGCAAATCATATCGCTCTTTACTTTTAAGCTTTTTCCACGCATCTCTATCTCTAATAGCTTCATCTAGATTATTTCTAATCTCTCGCAATTCTGGCATTTTAGTTTTTATTTTTCGACCGAACATTAGCTCCGCTGGCGAAACCCCTGTCGATGCTTGTGGAGACGAGCGATACATAAGCAGATAATCTAATATCTCCTGTTTCCAGTCTTTTCTTTCGAGCTGTGCAATCTTTATGCGTTTAAGAAGACTGCGATTTTGTCTTTCGACTTCCCCATTCGCTTGGGGCCAGTACGGCGCTACATGAATAAGTTTAATACCGCACCTCGACGTGTATTCACGCATTTCTTCGCTCACTAATTGTTTTCCGTTATCAGATATTAATCTGCTTGGATAACCGTATCTCGCGAATATATGTTTTAATCTATTAATAATTGCTGTCGATGTAATTGACTGCATTATCTCTATTTCATAGAACTTGCTGTAATAATCAATGATCACAAATATGAAATCTCCAGATAGCAAAGGCCCAAGGAGATCCATCGCTAAACACTCCCATGAACTATCTGGCAACGCGTTTGGTTTCAACGGCGAGACATGGGCTGTCTTTTGCACTATTTGGCAGCTCTCACATGTCTTTACAAAGTTTTCCGCGTCTTTATCAATTCCTGCCCACCAAACTTTACTCCTTAGTCTATCCTTCATCGCAACAATACCAGGATGTCCCTCATGCGCTATTGATAATACTCGCTTCTTTAGCTTTTCAGGTACGACAATTCTCGTTCCCCGCAACACAACATTATTGTATACACACAGTTCGTCTTTAATTGCTTTCATCCGCGTACTGGATAACGCTTCCCAGTTTCCTGTCGCAATCGCTTGCCTAACTTCACCTAGCCACGAATCTTCGCGTGATTCCACTTCTATCTCTTCGATAGACATCGCTCTCGGCACACTCTCTTTTGCAATCCACGCGATAAACAATTCATCCTCGCACTCACTTTTCTCCCCCTCGTTGTTACTTATTTTTAATAATCGAGACAACGGGTCTGCAATGTTACTCTTTCCGCTTTCGTATATCACTTTGTATTTAAACATTTGAAGTCTTAGCACCCACCTTTCTATGCGACTACATGGCTTTGACCTTGGTGCAAATATACATTCTAAAGCTTTATGGTCTGTGACCAATTCAAACTTAATACCAAAAAGCCAATATTTAAATTTTTCACACGCGTAGACAAGTGCTAAAGCTTCCTTTTCTGTCTGTGAATATCTTCTCTCATAGTCAGTTAGACTTTGGCTCGCAAAGCTTATGATTCGCCATTGTCGATCTTGTTCCTGTGCTAAAACGCAACCTACGCCTACCGGGCTAGCGTCTGCAACTACTCTAGTTCTCGCATCCGGATTATAAATACCTAGCGTTTCTGAATCCATCAGCTTATCTTTTAACGTCTGAAATGCGATTTTCTGTGGTTCACCCCACACGAACGGTTCGCTCTTTCGCGTAAGCCTTCTTAAAGGTTCGCTAATTGTCGCCATATTTGGAATAAATGCTGCACAAAAATTAACCAACCCCAGGAAACTTCTGACTTCATCTGGCGTTTCGGGTTCTCTGAAGTTCTGTACCGACTCGACTTTCGATCGCATTAATCGGTAGCCAGACCCATTTACTATAAATCCCAAAAATTCAATTTCCTTAACCGCGAAAACGCATTTATTTTTATTAAGTGTCAAACCCTTCTTTAAGAGCCTGTCAAGTACTTTCTGAAGTTTCCGGTTATGGTCTTCTAAATCTTTCCCATAAACCACAATATCATCTGCGCTATTAATTACACCCTCAAGATCTCGCAAAATCTCTTCTAATGTTTCTTGGAAAATTTTCGGCGCACAATTTAAACCAAAAACTAACCTCTTAAATCTAAACAAACCGCAATCCGTACTAAACGTAGTTATACTTCTCGTATCCTCATCAAGCTCAACTTGATTGAACGCTCCCCGAATATCTAATTTTGAGAAATACTCCGCGCCTCTTACTTTATCAAGTAGTTCCACGAACACCGGTAATGGGCTTCGTTGACGAGTTATTGCCTCGTTTACTTCCCGTAAATCTAAGCAAAGACGTATTTCTCCCGACCTTTTAACTATTGGTACTATTGGGGATACCCAGGGCGTCGGCCCTTTTACTCTTTCAATAATGTCATCGAGCAACAGTTTCTCTATTTCTTGTTTGACTAAATCCCGCATTTTATAAGGCAATCTTCTTCTCGGCTGTGCGACTGGTTTCACTGAACCATTTATCGGAATTTTAAGCTGAAAATCTTTCAATTTCCCTATACCCTCGAAGAGTTTATTATCTAGCTTAACATCGCATTTAATCTGATTAACTTGCAAATGTACTCCGACATCCAAAATACTTAACTCCTTTGCCGTTCGAATACCTAAGAGCGGTTGTCCTTCACCTCAAAATACTTTAAAAACTGCCCGTGCAATTTTATTACCGATCTTTATATCACAATCAAATTCACCGAAAATCTCTAATCCGTCTTTTTTTCCGTATGGGAATGCGGTCTTATTAACCTTACGCGATATACACTTTATTCCCTTTGACTTTAACGATTCCCATGTATTTTCGTCCATAATATTACATCGCGATCCCGAATCAACTAAAAGATCGATTTCTATTCCCCCTACACTCGCTGATACTACCTCTCCGTGTTCTAATACACATATATTATCTCTTAAAGCGAACGCATATTCGTCGTCGTCTCTGTCAGTGGCGTCGCCATCTGGCTGCTTCACCGTAGTTGACTTCTTTCCCTCCTTGTTGGCGCTGCTACTCGTCTTGGCTTCCTTCTTGTCCCTAGCCGGACCGTCGCCATGTTTCTCTGCTCGATCTCGATGCGTTCTGCACATCGCTGCGAAGTGACCCTTTTTACAACACTTCGTACACTCCTTGTTCCTAGCCGGACACCTCTCGTCGGATTGTGCATGCCCTCGATAACCACATCTGTAGCACTTGATACCACTGGAACCGGAACTGTCTGATTTTCCTCGTGCGTTCTCCCTCTTTGTTGTGATCCGTGCCACTACACTATTTCCCATGGCCTTTGTCTGAACCGATGCCACCTCGAACGCCTGTGCAATCTCCATCGCCTCTTTTAGCTCGATGTCACCTTTTTCTAATATACGCTTCCTCACTTCCATTGAATGACCTTTCTCGATAATTTGATCGCAAATTTCTGTGTCTATCGAAGCGAATCTGCAATATTTTGCCTGCTGACGCAAACGTGTTACGAATTGACCAATCGTCTCATCTTCTTTCTGCGCCATATTTCTAAAAAGATGCTGCTCGTACGTCGTGTTCAGTTTCGGCCTGAAATAATCCGTTAGCACTTTCTTCGTCTTGTCGTACGGATCTTCGCCTTGTGCCACCACATCGCAGTCTGGAATAGCGTAGAATATGTCTTGTAAATCCATTCCGCCATAATGTAAGAGCATGGCTTTTTTCCTTGGCGCCTCGGTTACACTTTTACTCAGCAGAAAAAGCTCGAAGCCTCTGAGCCATCTTTCCCATCTCGGATATATGCCTTGTTGGTCCTTGTTCGGATTAAACGCTGTAATATTCGACTCGCCTGCCATGACGCTGTCTTTATCAGTTTTCCTCGTCGCCAATGTTATACTTGGGATAGCCGGGTTAACTCAATAAGAATAACACACGTAATTGAATACTCGCTGTTTATTCGCACCTTTACTGTTTGCTGTCCCGTACGTTAATGCTGCATTCTGTTACGCTCACAACGCCATCTCACGCTCATTGGCTCACATACATTTAAGGCTTATACATACGTAACAGATAATCCTCGCCATAAAATTTGGCCCATAGAAGACGCATCCCATGTTTTTCCTCGAGTGTATCATCCATCGCAGGACCGTACCTATTTCGTGTAGATTGGATCGTTCAACAAAATTTTATTTGCATATTGCACGTTCTTTGCAAAAAGGGTGGAGTATAACGTAGTTTAATTCCGTTATTATTCCATGATTATTCCATTTTAAAGTTAAAGAAACATGGGTAACAAATTTTGGTAATAAAGTAAAATGCGCACACTTTATTAATACCTCTATTATTATTAAATAGAAAAAATTTAAAAGATTAAATATAATGTACTATTACGGCAACCAGTGCAGTCATATTTCTTTTCGAATATGTCGTTCAACAATTATTGAGGAAAGTTACCCGTTATCCATGTTGTTTTGCTGTGGCGTGATGACAATATCCTGATACTCCATATTGGGCCTCTGGAATCTACATGACAGATTAGGTGTCACAAACGGCACAAATTTAATGATAAGTAAATATGTTAGCAAATTTCCGACAAATTCTAGAGTCTACAAAAAAGAGTGGTACTGAAAATAAAAAAATGTATTTTTTTAAAGAGATGGCTAGTGTATTTTTCATAATTTTAACGGTTTTTAACCGCAAACATTTGTACGGCTATGAATAGACGCAAGCAAAAGATCGATAAAAATAGAATACGTATATCTGCAAATACGTGCGAATTCCGCGATACTTGACGCTCTCTTTTTACCTGTTTTTAAAAAGGTATATTTTATGGTATGTATATATTGTATATAGTCACGATGCGTTTCGTCAACGCTCTACACGACTTTGTTATGCGTGAATTAAGGCGAGACGTGCTACCGCATCCCTTGAAAATTCTTAAAAAAAGGCGGGATTAAATAAATGCATAGAACCTTGAGCCTACGACACCTATAATGACCCCTCTGAGTTCGATGGCATCTGGGTCACTGCTCACGATACCTCTATTACTTCGCGAGCCGTCGTTTATGAACTCCGTATGAGATGACACCACCATCATTGCCGACAATTTGATCTCGTCGTAGCTTAAGCATTTCGCTAGGACCTATTCATCAGATTTAAAAGACGTTTATTAAAGCATTGCGACACGTTGAAGGTGATATACAAGAGAAGGTAATATTATCAAACTTTATCTTGTTTTTAACATCCCATAATCTTTCAATATCGCTAAATACGTATAGGTATAACATTACATTAATCCGTAGGCAATTTAATAGTTTATAATAAAGCGTAGTAAAAAAAAAGAATAAGTGTATAAGATATCTATAAGAATTTTCAATAGAAAAATATTCACGAGATAATTACAAAAAAGTAATTTAAAGTTCAATTTTTTAATTACTAATATGTATATAACTGCTTTTGTATTGATATATGGAGAAAAGAATTATATTTTTACTTTTGTTTGTTCAGCGTTCTTATTCATATTAATTATTAAAATAAACTATAGTACTAAAATTCTTATACATACTTTTTTACATTAAATGTTTTTAATATTTTATTTAATTTTTATTTAATTGCTATTAAAATTATTATTCAATTACTGGTTATTTTTTTATAAAATTAATTATTTGATTAAGACGGCATCACGTCTTACCAATGGTTCCTCCTCGTGATCGGTACCGACATTCTCCCATCCACCGAAGCCGGTCTTATTATCGAGTAATTCCCATCGATCGTTGGGACCGCAGAAGGTAGGTACTCTCTTATCTAGCAGGCGATGGATAAATTGAATGAGGCCCATGTCCGCATACATGGCTTTCTCAACAGGGCTATATTAGAAATGCCCGAGGAATATGATGGTATACGCAATAATTAGAGAGTTATGTGCTGTACTACTAAATACCTTGACCTTTATTTTCTCGGTAGATGACAAAAGATACTCCTGGGCTGCGTTCCAAAACTCTACTCCGTCAACTCTAAAGAACCCAAGGTAGTGGGGAGAGAGTAAGCCCAGAGTAAGTTACTCTGGTTGAACGATTTGGAACGTGAAAAAGTAGTATTAGCAACGAATAAAATGAAAGCTCAACGATGTATAATACTGTATAATACTTTAACAATGTTTTAGGATTGAAAGTTAACCTTAACCTAACCTAATAAATCTTACTTTTTTTGAAAGTAACTCTCAATCCTAAAACATACTAAAAAACCATTAAAAAAGAAATTAATATGCTTATTTATTATGTGTGATATATAAAATACTTTATCTAATATGTTTATTAATATTATATTTCTTACTTATCACAGCAACGACCAACGTTTCCGCGGTGTATAGAGGCAATTGCGCTTATTATGTTCTAAGATCCCGCGTTTATATTTAAATTTAGTAGAGTTTACTCTCCTAACCCACCTCGGAAGCAGGGTTCATAGAGTTAACTCCGGGGTTACTTTACTCTCACTTTTGGAACGAATAGGCTCCGCCCATATAGTTACTTACTTCGCGTTTTGGAACGGCGTAGGGTTAACCCTGCTACTCAGAGTAGAGTTTTGGAACGTAGCCCTGACTTATCTTAGACTAAGTTTCCACCGAGGGTTCGTACTGGGTCAGAGTCGGGTAAGAATCGGGTTTGGGTGAGCGCTCTTGCGGTGGAAACACCAAACTCGAACGTGAACTCTACCCAACAAAATTTTAAGGTAGGGTCTAAATGAGGTTCGATGGACTAAGTTTCCACCGAGGGTTCGAACCGGGTCAGAATCGGGTTAGAGTCGGGTCAGAGTTGGGTTGACTTGCCTGTTTCCACCGAACCAGTGTTACACCAGAGTTACACCAGGGTTGCGGCCAGGTTGAACGTTACCAACTGTACAAAATGTCAACAGTAGCTTGAAGGTTATGTGACTATCAGAACATTTAAAATATTATGGATCCGAGAGCCATAATATTAGTTGCACAGTACCAAAGTAATATGCATAAATTATTTCTCATATTACAAACTCGACAGTATGAAGTAAAACGTCTTCTGGAAGACTTATGTATAAACTCATTTATCAAATTGGCAACACTACTGTAACGCTAACTCAACTCTTGTCGTTTCCATCGAACCTCATTTAGACCCTACCTTAAAATTTTGTTGGGTAGAGTTCACGTTCGAGTTTGGTGTTTCCACCGCAAGAGCGCTCACCCAAACCCGATTCTTACCCGACTCTGACCCAGTACGAACCCTCGGTGGAAACTTAGTCATGGAAACGACAAGAGTTGAGTTAGCGTTACAGTAGTGTTGCCAATTTGATAAATGAGTTTATACATAAGTCTTCCAGAAGACGTTTTACTTCATACTGTCGAGTTTGTAATATGAGAAATAATTTATGCATATTACTTTGGTACTGTGCAACTAATATTATGGCTCTCGGATCCATAATATTTTAAATGTTCTGATAGTCACATAACCTTCAAGCTACTGTTGACATTTTGTACAGTTGGTAACGTTCAACCTGGCCGCAACCCTGGTGTAACTCTGGTGTAACACTGGTTCGGTGGAAACAGGCAAGTCAACCCAACTCTGACCCGACTCTAACCCGATTCTGACCCGGTTCGAACCCTCGGTGGAAACTTAGTCTTATACAACTTTTATGTGTTTTCTTACAAAGCGAGATACGTATCGTACAGCGTGCGTGCTCAACATTACGAGAGAGCGCAAGAGAGCACAGCTCATGGTGCAGATCAAGCTACACTAGCGCGCTCGCGCATATCTTAACCGCGCCAAGTCTAAATTTGTTGTTGCCTTCCAATACTCCTCCTCAACAACAACCTCCTTTTAACCATCTAATCCACCTTGTTGTCTTAAAAACTTTAATCTAACTTGCTGCAGTGGCTTGGTTAAAATATCCGCGATCATGCTTTCAGTTGGACAATACTTATATCTAGTAAAACCTGTATCGCTTAAATCCTTTACATAATTATATTTCGTACTTATATGTTTTGTTCTTTTACTATACTTATCCTTATTAACTAACTTAATACAACTTTGGTTATCCTCGAAAATTACAGTAGGCTGTATTTGCTTTTCATTAAAATCTTTTAGTAAATTTCGCAACCATATCGCTTCTTGACATGCCTCCACGAGAGCAATATATTCCGCTTCGGTGGATGATAACGCTACGCATGTCTGTTTTCTACAAGCCCAACTTATAGTTCCTCCATTAAACTTAAACAGATAACCGCTATTAGACTTTCTATCTTTTGCATCTTGTGCCCAGTCGGCATCCGAATATCCAACTAGAACATCCTTCCCTTCTTTCTCTACAGAACCTAACTTTAACTTCAAATCTTTTGTACCTTTTAAATATCTAATTACCCTTTTTGCTTCAATCAAATCTAACGCTGTTGGACAACTCATTTTCCTACTGAGTATTGACACGCTCGCAGTTATGTCTATTCGTGTATTTGTCGCAATATATATTAAAGCTCCTTTGATACATCTTCTTTTCAATCTTATCCATATCGTCCTTTGTCTTTCCATATCCTACATTGAGTGGAATTTTTGATTCCTTTGCGTCTTCCATTCCATAAGTCCTTAGTAATTTTTTAATGTAACCTGTTTGACTAATACTGTAAATCCCATCTTTATCTTTTGTAACTTCAATACCTAAATAGTAACTGATATCGCCGAGATCTGTTAACTCAAAAAAGTTACTTAGTTTCTTATACATATAGGATATATACTTTATATTATTACTCGCAATTAAGATATCATCTACATACAACATTATATAAACTTTGTCGTTATTAATTTCTTTTATATATAAACACAAATCAACTTTACTTTGTTCAAAACCTTCATTTTCTAAAATATTATGCAATTTTTTATTCCATACTCTAGCAGCTTGTTTTAAACCATAAATATTTTTGTTCAATTTACATACCATATGTTCTTTACCTTTTACCTCAAATCCTTTGGGCTGTGCCATATAGATTGTTTCCTCCAGGTCTCCGTTTAAAAAGGCATTCTTTACGTCATAGTATCGGACAGTCAACCCTTGTTTATTTGCAACCGCCAACAGTGTTCTGAATGTAGTTTGCCTTGCTACAGGTGCGAATACCTCCTCATAGTCCAGACCATATTCTTGAGCGTAGCCTTGTGCGACCAATCTTGCCTTATACCTTACGACACGTCCTTGAGCATCTGTCTTCGCTTTATAAACCCATTTACATCCTATAACGTTTTTGCCTTCGGGTTTATCCACTAATGTCCACGTATTAGCGTCCATGAGCGAATTATATTCCTCCTCATTCATGCCCTTGATCCATTGATCGCTGTCAGGTGAAGATATTGCTTCTTCATATGTAGCTGGTTCAAATATTCCTCCATCTTTAACACAGTATGCCATATTACAAAATCTATTTAAAGGAACGCCTTTATTTTCTCTTTGTAATCGTCGTAATTTTGGATCTTCCTGACTGTTGCTCTCCTCCTCTATGGTTGTTTTTTCTTCTTCTTGATTATTACTTTCTTCTTTAGCTTTAGTTTCTTTTTCTTCTTCTGCTATGTCCCATACAGCTTCCGTATTGTTTAGTGTTTGTTTCCTCTTGAACATTATCTCGCTCGACTCACTATTTTCTTCGAGAAAGTTGACATCTCTGCTTATTATTACCTTGTTTGTACTTCTATCCAACAAGCGAAATCCTTTTGCGTTTTCTGCATAACCTACGAAGACAAATTCCTTTGCCTTTTCATCGAGCTTTCTTCTTAATTCTTTTGGAGTATGAGCATACACTTTGGATCCGAATGTGTGTATGTGCTGTAGCGATGGTTTCTTCTTATACCACTTTTCAAATGGCGTTGTACCTGTGGCCTTTGTATACAACCTGTTTTGTAGATAGTTTGCAGTGCATACTGCTTCACCCCAGTACTTGTTAGGTAAGTTCGCATCTATTAGCATGCATCTCGCCATCTCCATAAGATATCTGTTTCTTCTTTCGGCCACACCGTTTTGTTCGGGAGCATATCCTACAGTGTTCTGCATCTCAATTCTTTCCTTCCGTAGAAACTCCTTCAGTTTTGCATTTACATACTCTCTGCCTTGATCAGACCTAATAACCTTTGGTACTTTATTGAATTTCGTCTTCATGGTCCTCACATAATCTTGAATCCTTTCAGCTGCTTCCGATTTATGTTCCATAAGATGTACCACTGTGTACCTGCTGTAGTCGTCAATGAGAGTTAGAACGTATCGCTTATTTCCTGGTGTTTTCGTTTGCATGGGACCGCAAACGTCAGTGTGTATTAAATCTAATACTTCTTTCGATTTGCTGAATGACTTCTTTGGAAACGGTTGTCTGGTCATTTTTCCCTTTATGCAGGTTTCGCAGACGCCTCTTATACCGCAGTCCACTATCTTCATACCTGTTACTAGATCCTTTGTTTCCATTAGTTTTATTGCTTCTGGATCCCTATGGCCAAGTTTTCTATGCCACGTGTGCTGGCAATTTTCTTTGTGCTTATTTGTGACCATTAAAGCTTTATGACCGAACTTTAGTTTGTACAAGTTTCCATCCAAGTCTGCAGTAGCTATGATAGCTCCATCTTTTTCTATACTGCATACCTTCTCTTTAAATTTTACTTGGAAACCCTTCTCTACCAATCTTCTTACTGACAGTAAACTTTCTTCTAGCGTAGGAACATATAAAACATTTTTAACCATAACTGTAGTTTGCTTATTCTTATTGTTTTTGCAGGTGAGATAACCATCTCCTATTCCATGTACTTCTGCACAATCTCCATTTGCTAGCTTTATTTTCTCATTTGTGCAATTATTGAGTGTCTTAAAGAAATCCTTACTGTTGCTCATATGACTAGTTGCCCCTGAGTCAATATACCATGTTCGTTCGCTGTTGTTCTGGTTTTGAACACTGAAACAGATGTGTGCATCATCATCGTCTTTGCTTACCGCTTGATTCGCCTTCTCCTTAGCTTTTGCTTCTTTCCATTTTATGTAATTTCTGCAATCTTTCTTCAAATGGCCTGTCTTACTGCAGAAAAAACATGTAATATTCTTCACATACTGCTTCTCTGATGTCGCTTTTGTAAATTTCTTAGATTGCGTCTTAAGTGCTCTATCGTCTCGTTCGTCCTCTTGACCTCTTGCATTCTTCCGTCTTCTGTCTTCATCGAGAAGTTTTCCTTTGACGAGTTCTATAGTTAGTTCGTCTTCTGACCTTGTCTCCAAAGCAGTTATTAATGTATTGTACGATTCCGGGAGACTACACAGCAACAGAGCAATGACCATTTTGTCCTTTAACACTTCTCCGAGGGCTGCTAGCTGGTCCACTGAGTTGAGCATTGCGTTTAAATGACTCTCCATATCACCATTCTCTGAAAGTTTCATACTACAGATTTTCTTAAATATAAATACTTGATTTGTAAGAGAAGCCTTTTGGTGATAACTTTGCAGTGCTGTCCACGCTTCCCTAGCGCTATTCGTATCTTTAATATGCCGTAACTGGTCATCTTCGACTAACAAACCGATTGTAGCACGTGCCTGCCTATCTGCTTTGAGCCACCTTTCGTCCGGCTCTGTCGGTCTTGCCGCGCTGATCGTGTGCCACAGATCTTCCTTAATTAGTAGTAATTCTACCTTGCACTTCCATACTTGAAAGTTTGTGTTGTTCAACTTTGCGATAGTAAAGCGTGTATCTGCCATTATTCCTCTCTTTATGCCACGTATACTGGGCCCATAACCTATTAGAAATGCCCGAGGAATATGATGGTACACGCAATAATTAGAGAGTTATGTGCTGTACTACTAAATACCTTGACCTTTATTTTCTCGGTAGATGACAAAAGATACTCCTGACTTATCTTATACAACTTTTATGTGTTTTCTTACAAAGCGAGATACGTATCGTACAGCGTGCGTGCTCAACATTACGAGAGAGCGCAAGAGAGCACAGCTCAGGGTGCAGATCAAGCTACACTAGCGCGCTCGCGCATATCTTAACCGCGCCAAGTCTAAATTTGTTGTTGCCTTCCAATAGGCTACCATACAATCGTTTATGTTTCAGCCATCGAGCAATTAAGGGCAACATTGCTTCGTGTATCAGCGGATATACCGAATTTGCGTTTAACTGAAAGATGTCGTCAAAGATTATCAAATGCGTAAATTAGCCAAAATTATTAAACCTCATAAAAAAATGAAAAAATATCTCAGACTTGAGTACAGAATTGTGATCTTTAAGTTATACAGAATGAGCACTAGAAAATGGACAAATTTTTACAATCAAATTTATTTAATACTTATTTATTGAAATTATTTTGTACTATTTGCTACCTAATGGTTGTGTATAATTACTAACAAAATATTAATAACAAATAATAAATTAACAATTCCTTACATTTCCTTCCTGACGGAAAAGACCACCACCTTCTCGCGGTTTCCGTTGAGCAACAGTATGCACGTTGTATATAAATACAAAATAAATTAAATAAGTAAAAATACTACAAGCTATAATTTTTTATTTAGAATTAATATTTAATTTTATTATTTACATTTAGATAATATTATCATGTTAAAGTTAATGTTAGTTTGTTATGTAAGAAGTTTTTTAAAAATAAAACAGCGTACATATTGGCCAAGAGTGGATTTTTATACATTATTACATTTACAAAGTTCAACTTTAATCAAAACAAATATTTCAAGGTCTGCAAATTAAAAAAAAAACGGAGAATTTTTTTAACTTTTTAGGTTTATAAAGATTTACGTCATTGCATTTGGTAATTTTTATATTTTTAGACATTTTATTTACATATTATTCACAATTGAAATTGATTATACATATATCAGTGAACGACAGAATGATTGACATATATCTCGATATTTTATAGGAAAAGAATAAGTTTACAATAAATAACGTCGCCCATCGTCGATTTGCCAACTCGAGATACGGAGAGTCGCGAGATCTGAAATATGTGCCGGCATAACCGGCACTGGCATAGCGACGTCATAGCTCAAGAGAGAAGGAGACAACGATCGTGTTCTGTCCTTCTTTGCGCCGAGCGTACACGGACAGAGGAGCTTGCATTAGTATGCGTGGCTATGCCTTGCGCAGCCTTGCCGGCGCATCCCCTCCACACGCTGCAGCATGCTGGTCCGTCTGCACAGCGGCATCACTGCTCACAGCCATTTCTTCGCTAGCTGTCGAGCTATAAGGTCTGTGATATATTTTGCTCGTCGACGAAGATATCTTTATATTATATTTTAAACAAGGAGGATTTTCTACTTAAATATATAGTAATTAAAAAGGTACGTATTTATTTTTTAATTAAAGTACACTACAAGTATATCATAGAAATATGTATATTAAATAGGCATACCCAGTGAGAAAGGTATTTTCGAGTAGCCTTAAATAAACTGAAATAATGATAAATAGCCTCTCCTACTACTGTTTTGTTCAATGTTACTGGTTGTAACTCTTTGCACATCCGTTTATACGTAAAATCTCGATTCGAGATCGAAATATATGATATCAATATGATACTTGATCTGTAATTCCGCCATTGGCGTTGAACGTGTTCGGACGTGTTTCGACCGTTGGAATTTTTTGAGGGCCGCAGGGGAAAGTGATCCGCGCAGTTCCTTGGGCGTAGCCATAGACATATTATATCTAGACCGAGCGTTAAGGAGTGGGGGTATAGGCGCACGTAGAAAAAGAGACACTCTGTTGTGTGGTGTTCGTTCTCTCTCGTTTCGCGCATGCGTACGCAAAATAAGTGTGATGGGAGGGATAGAGAAAGGAACGAGAAAGAGGAACTGAAATGTGGCGTGGTCCGTGGAACGGTGGTTAGAAGTTGCTGTAGGACCATAATATCAGAGAGAAATCTTGTTTCTTTCTGGAAATATACTTTTTACGTTGAATCTGTTTATATTATGTATTCACATTTATAAAATAACGCCAATAAAATAAAATGTGAAGTGTTGGAACGTGTGAAGCGCTGCAGCAACTTCCATAACCTGACCTACAGCAACTTCTAGGCTAGAAGTAGCTCCAAGACTACAGAGTAATATGCTTTTTACATACAACAGGCTTCTCTAACGCGATGTCGAAACCGAAACCTCTCTTACATGTGGGCGATGCCTGACAAATCTCCCCGGATTCCTTCAATCTTTCGCGACGGGACGCACGTTTCCCCTGCAGCGAGAGAGAGAATCCGGATTCCGGAGAAGGAAACCGTCTCAAAACCCAAGTCGGCACCCCGCCTCAGGCCGCGCCGAGCTCTCGAGAAAAGCTCAGGGCGATTACATTAATATTTTTTCCCCGGAGCAGACCGCCCTATCGCTCGCCTAATCTCATAGCCTACCCTCCTTGTACCCTGCATCGGTTTGCAGATAATGCTTTTTATGTCGAGTCTGTTTATGGTATTTATTCACATTTGGTATATATTCACCATCCACCTTAGAGAGAGAGAGAGAGAGAGAGTATTCACGTTCTAGCACTTTACTTCTTTATTTTATTGGCGTTATTTTACAAACGTGAATAAATACTATAAATAGACTCGACGTAAAAAGCATATTACCAGAGAGAAACCAGGTTTCTCTCTGATATTTTGATCCTGCAGCAACTTCCAAACTAGCTGACAACCGTTCCATACCATTCGGCATTCCACGTGATGTCGTGTGTCATATACATATTTCATATTTCAGCACGTTTCAGTTCCTCGTTCTCTTTAACGCCTCCCTCCCATTACGCGTACCTTTCGTACGCATGCGCGAAACGAGAGAGAACGAACACCACACAACAGAGTGTCTCTCTTTCTACGTCGCCTATACCCCCACTCCTCAAATTTGGGCATATGCTCGGTCTAGATATAATATGTCTATGGGCGTAGCGTACCCCATGGGGATACAACTCGTAGGAGAAGGGGAGAAACATCATGGCGGCACGGCCTAACATTAGCGGGGTAATGCGCGCGCATATCGTGAGCCGAAGCAAGCCGAACGTCGATCGGGCATGGTCGGCGTCGGAGACTCGGAGACGTGAAAGTGAAAAGTGCCTGCCTGCTGCCATGTTGAATTTCGGTGGTGCCTCGTGGATCGCGACCGCTTCCTTGCATTTACTGCGGTCGGCGGTTCATGGATAAGAGTGATAAGACCAGTCTAGCGAAACACGAGGAGTGAGGTATACGCCTAACGAACAACGCTACATGTCAGAAGACCTTCCACCACATAACCGACTTGAGTGTGCACAAGAAGCATCACGATCCCGACAAGAAGTTTGATTGCGAAGTGTGCGATTGCGAGTTCAACAGGCTGAACAATCTACAGAGACACATGCTGGTACATCAACATCAAGTACGTATAAGTATTTCACTCGGACCATCTTTTATTTTTCTCAATTCTTAGAATCATATTTTCTCTTTAGTTGTTACACTTTGCTTTTTTTTTTATTTTGCCTTCTTTTTTTTAAAATTGCATTCTTTTTGCTGCCAATTTTATTTGTGAATATATATATATATATATATATATATATATATATATATATATATATTTGTGTATGTATATTTGTGAATCTGTCTTTTAAGTGTGTGAATCTAATTGTATTGTTTAATTTTTTAGACTGCAGCTACCGAAGGCAATACCAAAGGCCCTGAAAGGAAGTAATAAGACCAGTCTAGCGAAACACGAGGAGTCGCACATGCCTGACGAACAACGCAAGTATAACATATGTCAGAAGACCTTCCACCAGCTCTTTCTTACGTGTCGGGTTATCTTTTAAAAAGGCTAAAACTTCCTGATGAAAATTGTTCAAAATGTAAAATTGATTTGTTTTGTACACAACAAGAACAACATCATCTGTACACGGTTTTTAAGGAATATTCAGACAAAGATTCGTTAACGTATCCAAGTAATCAGCTGATTACGTTAATACAAAACGTACACAATAGATTATTTCACTTTTGCGATGAAAATGGACATAAGTCAAACTTAGAATCAGCTTTTACAAAAATATTTTTTAATAACTACAGCAGTGATTTCTGTAGCAATCATCGATGTGATAATCTAATCGTCGAAGATAGTTTAAAGTTTTTAATACATAAGTATGTTAAAGATAAGAAAAAACCGGTACAGAAAACTGCAGGCCATTACGAAAAAACCAAGCAATTTAAATCATTGTGATTTAGTTGCATTTTCTGCTTATTTGCATTTTTAGTTTCTCTTTGATATATTTGGTTTTCGAACTCTTTAATTGTACGGTTTTTTCTTTTTCCCACTTATTATAGAATCGTATATTCTGTTATGTGTTGTATTATTATAGACTTTATTTGAAATCAAAATGTATTTTATGTTACACACTTTGACATAACAATGTATTTTATGTTACTTTGAAATGAAAATGTCTATTATTATAGACTTTATTTGAAATCAAAATGTATTTTATGTTACACACTTTGACATAAAAATGTATTTTATGTTAAACTTTGAAATTAAAATGTAATTCTATGTTACACACTTTGAAATAGAAATGTATTTCATGTTATAAATTAAAATTTTTAAATAAAAATGTATTTCAATTTATATGTAATTAATTTGTTCTTTATTGCGCATTCCCTCATTTTATGACGAAAATAACATATATTATTTATTAACATATATTCTATATTATTTACAGCTCATATAAACTGTGTTCCGATATACACTGCCAGTATTGAAAATCTATAGTTTACGTATAACGTAAATTATAGATTTTCAGTACTGGCAGTGTATTCGGAACACAGCTAGTAGCACAGCTAGTAGCTATAGATATAGAATGTAGTACAGGGCCTAACCGCCAGAGCGCGTTGATCGCGCGGCGGCGTTTCGTGTTTCCACTGGTTACAAAGGAAGTTGCGCTTCTCTTAGTATATGTTCTGTGGGGTACCCACGGTTTCCCGAGCTCAACACCGCGGACACACACACACACACAGATACGTTTTCAACACTTTGAAGATGCCGCTAATTATATAGTTCAATTCATAGACTTATATAGATAGAGCGGCCCCTGCCGTGAGAGCACGCGATAGAAGATAAACGGTGCAGACATAGCCGTGGTGGTCGGACCTCTCTCTCTTCTGATCGCTTGGTGGGGATAGACGACTCGACTAAGTCGATCAGAAGAGAGAGAGGTCCGACCACCACGGCTATGTCTGCACCGTTCATCTTCTATCACGTGCTCTCACGGCAGGGGCCGGTCTATCTATATAAGTCTATGGTTCAATTATACATACACACATACACGTACACACAGACTGAGGGAGTATTGCAGTACCTCCCCCTCCCCGGCGTGCTGTGTCCCCGGGATTTAGAAGATCTACGAATTGTTATTGAGTCTGATTTTCTATTGCACCGTATCATCCCGAGTTAGTCGGCATCGATTTGATTTTTCTACATTTGATATTAACAACCTGGACTAGTTTACGGGCCGTATTGACCTCCGTCGGGAGGCAGGAGCCTAAGCAAATAATAAAGAAGAAGAAGATACTTGATCTGATGTTGAAATGACTCATCGATTTGACATCGATTTGACGTCGATTTGACGAGTCAGGGTATTATTGTTGCAAATACTAAAACATAAATTGCAGCATTCCCAACTTCATCCAGGTTTCGTCATATAATGTTATACAGGGTGGACCAAATGAGTCTATAATGGGAAAAATCTCGAAATAGAGGTTAAATACAGCAAAATGTTTTAGACAAAAGTTGTATGGTCTAAAGGGGGACATAAGATGGTGGCAATGATTTGACTTTGGATGGTCGTTTGAAGCTCACGTGAACGTCACCTTCAATTTCTTAAACGGAACTCCCTATATTGTAGTATATCGTTTGAAAGGGCATAAAATAACAAAAATTTTGGTGCAAACCAGATACGTCCAGGTCGATACGTTGACCCGTTCGGCAGTTATTTAGGGTCAAAAATTGACTTTTTCCAACTTTGACTTTAAATAACTCCCGAACGGATCAACTTATCGACCTCTGGTTTGCGCCAAAATTTTTCTAATTTTATACCCTTTCAAACGGTATACTACAATATGGGGGTTTTACTTAAAGTTTGTTAGTGTCCCAGGGGACTCCAACTCAAAAATTTGAAATGGAACCCCCCAATATTGTAGTATATCATTTAAAGGGCATAAAATAAGAAAAATTTTAGCGCAAACCAGAGGTCGATACGTTGATCCGTTCGGGAGTTATTTAAAGTCAAAGTTGGAAAAAGTCAATTTTTGACCCTAAATAACTGCCGAACGGGTCAACGTATCGACCTGGACGTATCTGGTTTGCACCAAAATTTTTGTTATTTTATGCCCTTTCAAACGATATACTACAATATAGGGAGTTCAGTTTAAGAAAGTTGTATTAATGCAGAAGTGCAGCGAAAAAGGACAGAGACCTAAATTTATTTTTAATACAGATTTATTTAAATTACAAAAAAAGCGAATTTTCCCAAATATAAATTACAATGAAGATGTCATCCCCAAATGATTTCTAATCGATTTCATTTATATTAAACATTAAACATAGTCGCTATCTGCTAACTTGACGCTCGATAAATTTTGTTCATAACAAAAAATCTATTTTTTCCCAAATGTCTAAACAATTTTCCCAAACTTCCCCAAATGATTCCCAAATTATATGAAAAAGAATAATTCAAAAATATTCAATTTGTCTGCTAACTCTACGGCGGTTGGATTCCCTGCTTAAAGGGATGTTTAAGGATTAATAATCTGCATGGATTAAAAATTCGTTTAAGAGTTTAAAGAGAAAGTTCTTTTTTTAAGAAACAAAACCCAATAAAAAATTTTTTATATAAAAACATATATAAATATATATGTCACGGGATATGTAAATAATTAGGAATTATACATAATGGCCGACTAATATGCATAATTCCCAATTTGCTCGGTCAAAATGATTAATAGAGAAGAATTAATCAAATTTCCCGGTCATTATACAATGCATATTTCCCAATGCTAAATGGTCATTTTGATAAATTAGCTTATTTGAGTTGATTTTCCCGGCAGTCTTAATAGTTTAAGGTAATAGTTAAAGCAGACAACTGTTTGTGCTTTTGGTTAAAGCAGAGAATACTTTGTATTTTTACTATTTTCACAGTGTTGAAACCAATGTATACTTATAATGCATATCGCTTGAGTCTGTTTTAATTATTACCTTAAACCGTTAGGACTGCCGGGAAAATTAACTCAAATAAGCTTATTTATCAAAATGACCATTTAGCATTGGGAAATATGCATAATAACCGATCATTTTGATTAATTTGAACATTTCTGCTTTTATTATTCAAATGTTCCAAAACAAGCGGAAATTACGCATGTTGGCCGGCCATTATATATAATCCCCGAATTAATCAAATTTCCCTGTAACATATATATTTAATGTGCATAATTTATTACACTTAGCGAAGGATATTAAGAAAAGTACGGTCCATTGGAAGCTTTTAACGCCTTTCTATTCAAAAATTATATTTGTTTCTTAAAAGAATTACTGAGAAAAAGTGACAGGTTATTGCAACAAATCGCGAGATTTGTATTCAAAACTGCGACGGATATGAAGCTATAAGCCACACTGTCTGCCATAAAGACAAATGTAATTAGAACCTCTCCGTCTCCAGTGGTGTTCAACTTGAACGAATCATTATTCCTACATATATATTTGTCTCTCTTGTTGAGAGAAATAAGATGAGCACTTATTAGCTTTTTCCCTTCGTTTTCTCTATTTAAAAAAAAAACAGTTTTTTCTTATTTTAGTTATTTAATAATATATGTATATTATTAAATAATTAAAATAAAAATCTTATTTTTTATCCAATTATTTTTATTTCTTTTATTCTTTTTTGAAAGCTCTAACAAAATTTGATATAGATTTAGAAAATAATTATATTGCAAGATATATTTGGAAATGTAAAATAATAATAAATGTATATATGTATATGTACTATGTACACATAATACACTATATTCATATAATAAATATTATACATATAAATGCAATTATTTATTTTATAAAAAATAAAAAATGTTATAAAGAATATAAATTTAAGACAAAAACTAAAAAATATAAAATAATTATTTATTAACAATTTATTCTGTTATATAAAAGAATAATGCAATAATAAAGAAATTTTTAAGTTTAACTGACAAACGATATTTTAAATTTTGTGTATGTACATAATATTCCATAATAGAAGTACAATTTGTTACTAGAAAGTTAAAAAAAAAGTAGCCTTAGGACCAGTTTTCCAATATAGTCGCTTAACTTTAATCTTAGCTTAACACACTTTTCGTCTTTTTCTAACTTTCCCTTTTAGAAAAAGATGAAGAGCGAGTTAACTAAACTTCAGTTTAAACGATTATTGAAAAACTGGCTTTTAGTAAAAATTAATGATTTGAAAATTGATATCTCTCGTACATACATATAATTCTCTGTATAACAAGATTTGTTTTTTTAATTAAAATCTTTTTCTACAAGGACTGCGTACTAATTTAATTCATTGTTAGTATTAAAAATCTATAGTTTACGTCACGTACACATGCTGCAGACAAAAATTTCAATACTATATAAATGAAAGCAAATTAAACTTGGATTATATAATCTTTACATTCCATAATTATAAATATATGATATTATAATGCATTTTAACATATATGCTACAAAAGCAAGGATTATTATTCTCCATATTTTTTGTCTTTTTTCAGGAAGAAAATATGACATCCCATAATCAACCTTTATATTGCGAGAATTGTAATCAGTATCCCTATGTCGGCAGAGTATCCGTAGGGGAAGAAGATAGTGTTGACTTCATTTGTCAATTTGTGAAAGAGAGATTTGTTGCTAGGAACCACAGGAATCTTAGTATATTTTGTACCGCCCCTGACATAATTGGGCCACCCAAATTTCCAAATTATGGAAAAATATTTCTTTCACCATTTCTGACGGTAATGTGTATATATTTCTCGATATTATTTCCCGGTAAAAAATTTTTTATATAAAAACATGTATAAATATATATAATTATAGGTATGTCAAATATGTCCATACATGTTTTTTCTCTTCTATAATCTACTGTTTGTATCTATATATATTACAGGAAAAGGAATAAAAAGAAGAATCTAAAAATGATTAAATAATACCTTAGCGGGCGGGAAAGTATCATTTTCTTCCATGGGGAAGGAAAGTAAGTCCTGGCGTGAAATTGAGCACTTTCGCCTCGCTCTACAGGCATGGAAAGTCGGACTTTCCGTGGAGGTGTTGTGAAAAGATTATTTTTGCATTGCATTTTTTATAAACATTGAAGTTTGAGATAATGAGAAAAAATTTGCCCATATACAAAATGTAACAGTTTTGTTGTATATAATTATGTATGGGCAAATTTCTCTCATTACCTCAAACTCTAATTTTTATAAAAAATGCAATGCGAAAATGATCTTTTTAATCATTTTTAAATTCTTCTTTCTATATATTTTTATATAAAATTTTTTACCGGATTTTATTTGTTATTGTCCCGTAGAAAGTACCTAATCGCAATCTAAACTTACAAAAGTTTATAACATTTTACACTTTTTGCGACTTTTTAATACAGAGTATTCCGTTTAACTGTGTTCCTGATATCTCAACTTCTCCATGGGAAAACAGAGTTCCTACGAGACGGATTGATTTTATAAATTTTCGTAATGAAACGATCAGAAATACTTATATTGGTATGTAATATTTAAATTGATAAATAAGATATTGTTAAAGATGTTTTTTTAGGAAAGTGTATAATTATTTTTTTTATTTTAAAGATATAGAGTTTCATGAAGCTGTGTATCCAATCAGAGTCTCTATTTATGAAATATATACTCCTGGAAGCGTAATTCAAATTTGGGTTCAAGATTCTAAAAATCAGTGGCATCAGTTATGGGATGAATCGTCTCAGATCCATCCAGTACCTTTGACATCAAGATTATTTTCTCCACCCTTATTGCCGTGTGACTTTAAAACCAAAATGCTCAGACTAGTATTTAAGAGCAGCTCACTTGGGTCTTACACAAAGCTAGATGCTGTGATGCTTATCGGAACATCAGATTTAATCTTTCCAAAAAATTCTGACGAGTGTTTAACTAATCTGTTAAGAAAAATTAACTGCAAGTACTCTTCATCTCTATATCATGTCAATGATAATTTAACAGCAGATTTTAAAAATGCACAACTGGATATAGTTCATCTGCAAGAGAATTTTTCCAAATATTGCTTTATTTGTAAAAGGTATTATAATTGTTGACATTAATATTTAATACGTTTTTATTCTGTTA